>JAQFJA010000024.1:5169263-5179762 GCA_029874485.1 Naso brachycentron
CACATTGATCAAGTTATGGTTCTTCTCGAGGCACTTCACTTTTATTCGGCATGGTTGTCGTGATTCATCAGAAGGGTTTTCCAAAGTCAGGCAAATACCTTCGTTTTTATGTTTTAGTTGTGGTTGTCTTGTTTCTTTCCTTTTATTTCTTTTTATTACCTTTTATTGATCCATCAAAGGGAACATTTAGATTACAAAGACAAAAATCAGGGAAGATTTACAATACGGGAGAACTTTAAAACTCACCAATGATGTAGGTTGATTTACAGCCACCAGGTGGTGATGTTGACATGCTTAGTGCATGACATCCTGCATATGATTTTGAGCACACAATCAGCTCAGTGGAGCAGATACTGAAAGATGACATCCTGCTGCTGCTTCAGTCCTCAAGCCAAAAGCTGGGAGAGTGAGAGATGGGAAAAGACCCACCACCAAATGTTTGAATCTCAGACAAACTTGGGACACAAAGTGAGGCAGACAGCTACGAGTGAGTTTTGCCAACTAAAGCATAAACTGAAAACTGAAAAAGAGACTGGATGACAAAAAAAAAAAAAAAGTTGGATGAATGCTGCCACAGTCCTCACTGCAAAACACACACTTACCTAATTCACAGCTCATTCCTCCGCCTCAACAACGGCATCACATCATCACATTAGCTCCATCAGGACGATCCTGAGTCAGACACTGCACGCATTTATTTTGTATCAGACTGAAAGGTAGGAGTGTGTTCCCAAAACATGCGCCACAATCCGCCAGCATTGTCGGTATTCTTGGAATAGTACAAAGTGCCTCGAGGTGTTGGTTGTGTCTCACTTTTAAATTGAACATCAGGGACACAAAAACAATGGCTAAAAAACAGATGGGGCGAGTGGAGTGTGGTGACTGACACCTTGTTTACCTCTGAACTGGAGTGGAAGGGAACGAAGGGCAGAGAAAGAGACAGAAAAATGACATTTTCCATTTCCACTATCTCTGACAGGCTTTTGACACTGCGTGTTGGTGTGTTTTCTGTTGTCTGGCTTACCCTGAAAACAAGGGAATCTGGGCAATGATCTGTGTCGGGTTATGAGTGAAGATTAAAGTCATTTTTTCAGATACCTTACACATATCAAGCTTTTCATCTTCTTTTGGCCTCTCATGTGTTGTCACTTGCCTTGGCACGTTTTCCTATTTGCACTTCTTTTGAAGCTGTTTCACATTTCTGAGGTCCTGCAGAAAGAGACAGCATACAAGTCAAAGCAGCACTGCCACTATTGAGCATTTCACCTTTGTGGGGACTTACTGGAGACATATCAACAAACAAGAATGATTACAGGTCCTGCTGACATCTTCAAACCATCAACACAAAGAGTCCTTATCCCAGAAGACACAGAGATAACAGGTGGTACCAACATTTTACTATTGGACAACAAGCCTTTGGACATCTTGAATGGGTAAACTAAATCATTTTGGACCCGACAAACTTTTAAAAATGATTAACTTACAATCATAATGATATTTCTAAGGATATATTATTATTATTATTATTAGTAGTAGTAGTAGTAGTAGTATGCTGTGTCTCTGATAATACAACTCGGTGGTATCCTTTGTTTGAACTTCCCAGCCTGAAAAATCATCTTTTTCTGAAAGTTCACACCCGAGTGTATAACCAAGGTAAAGGCTTAAAGTTGAGGTAGGCAGTTTATTTTTGGTGTGTTTGAGCAAAAATTCTCCCATAACCTTTTAGCATACTGTAACTCAGGTGGTCTGGAGGAACACTAGACTTCTGCACCTCTCATTGGCTCTGTATTCAGGCTTTAGAAAATGAGGACTGTGACGGGCTCTTTTCAGCCAATCACAGGTCATATCATACAACGCGTGTTACTACTGGCTGCTCAATGTGTGTTTTTTACAGGTGACGATGCTACAAGCTACGCACCTAACATCGTAAAACTGGCCTCCGGGCGACTTGACAAGCTGAGTTGCAAGCGACACCGTCAGCCAGCTTGAGTCGAGCTGAGACGGACGAGTTTACACCGCTGCAACTTTCCCTGTAAGCGATTTGTCGTGCAGTGAATCTTTGGTGTAAACTGGACATAAAGGAGAGAGCCACAGCAAACTTAATAAAACACCAGCTGGTGCAAAAACAAGGGGGGAAGAGTGCAACAACGTTGCTTCCTTAGAAGTCTCATGCTACAGCTAGCTTGATTTCTTTTCATTGCCTACCTCAGCTTTAATGTGCAAAGTCGGTTGAGTTACCTTAGAGCCAAATTTCTGCTTAATCCCAGCTTGTTTGTAGAATTAGAAAATACTTCTTTGTCCATTTGCAACATTTATTTTTTACATCACAATCTTTAAATTATGGCTCTTTCTTGGCTACAATTACAACCACAAATCTGTGTAACAAGTTTACCCATTCTCTGCTTAAAGTCTCTGTCCTTCCACACCCTGAGAGACTGTGTTTGTCCACATTGTCTCCTGCCTCGTGCTTAACCCAACCAGCGACTGGAGGCTCTCGGTGATGTCTACAGACAGTTTCTTCAGGTGAGTCACTGTTTGGCTGAACACATGAACTTCAGCTTGAGCCAGAGCGAGCAGGCTGTGCAGCGCACGGCCTGTCTGTCTGCTGCAGCCACAGCAGAGGGTGAAACACTCGGTAGCTCAGATTCGCCCACACTGAGGAAGTGGAAAACAACAACTAACTTACAGCATATGGCAGACTCGCACCAGGCATCATGCACACCACATTGCGTGCATGGATTAAAAAGAAAATGCATTTAATCCTTCTGCCCCACCTTGCTCAAGTTATGGTTCTTCTCGAGGCACTTAACTTTTATTCGGCATGGTTGTCGTGATTCATCAGAGGGGTTTTCCAAAGTCAGGCAAATACCTTCGTTTTTATGTTTTAGTTGTGGTTGTCTTGTTTGTTTCTTTTTGTTGATTTGATTAATTTACTCTTGTTCTCATTCACTAGAAACACTCTCCAGCCACACTGGCGACTCCTTGTAATTATGCTGCATTCAAGCAGTTCAGTGGGAAAAACATTCACACCAGCCTCCGAGCTGTAATTGTAATTTTGAGTTATTCCAGACAGATTTGATATTTCCCACCCTGTGACAAGAACAACAGTATCAAGTGCCAGAAGACAGCTGGCAATATGGATGCAACATCTCTTCACTCTCCGCTGCATGGAGTTAATTAAAATCCAATAATATCATTATTATCATTTATTCAGCTAATTGTTAAAGTAAATATAGGCTCTTTGCATCTGCCTTCCACTGTTCATGAACTTCCACAAATATGTTACACAACAAAACAAACTAATTTAGGTTATACATCAGGGCAGACCACGTCCAGGTCAGAATACTGGGAGGTTTTCTGTCTTCCAGTCCTGTGCATTATGCATGTATGCATAGGCACAGCAGTGTTTAGAGCTTGCTGACATCAGCATTTTTACGATGACAATCCTAACTTACTGCTGCCTATGCAAGGATAAGGAGGATAATGCATTTTATGGTTTAATGTGCTAACATGTGCTTATAAGCACAGCTGAGGACATTGAAATTGTTGCTAGTCTTATAGATATTTTGTCACAAAACAAAATATTATACAAAGTGAGGTTTTGCTCTGGTGATGCGGTGCTGATGGGGGTGTGCATGGAGCAAGAAGGTTCGTACCAAATTTCAGGCCAGTTCTTTCAATAGCTGTTAAACAACCATCGATATGAACCTCCTGGAGGCACTAGAGGAGGAGTTAGTTATTAATTTTCTTGGAACCATCTAATGAATGATATTTCACTGGAAAAATCGCTCAGGATTGACCCGCAGGTGGCGCTATAGGAAAAGAAAGTGGGATACATCTTCACGGCACAATGAATGTCTGCACAAAAATTTCATGGCAATCCATCCAAATATTTTTACATGTTTAAATTTGCACTACAGTGGTGAGTAAACCAATCAGCTGACAAAAGCGATGCTATTATACTATGCAGGCTGTATAATGCAACATTTCCAACAGTCACACACAGAAAGTACCACTATAAACCTCTGTAAGTTATTCTGGTGAATTTTGATGAAAATCTGAGTGAAAACGCCTTCACGAAACACAAGAGCAACTTTCACTTCGGCTGTTTAAACCCTTCCCCCACTCTGGTTGACTGGGAGAAACACACTCGGCTTGGCTGAATGCAGGGACATCTCTCTGTGGTACACACACACACACACACACACACAAATCACCTACATAAGGGAGACAAGTGAATGGAAGTTCAGTCAAGTTGAAGTAGAGTACTTCCCTATATTTCATAACAAGCAGAAATGCTCTCGGTGATTCAGTGGCATTGTTTGACTGTCAGTACACAACCCAATTATGACTGGGTCCGACATGATAGAGACCCAAAGAATGAGGAGGTGACACGAGAGGGGTTGGCTGAAGAGGAGAAAGGAGAGTGAGGCCGACAACATAATGGAAAGCAAAGAATAAGAACGTCTGATGTAAAATGTCTGTCGCAGGACTCGAGGAGGCTTCGGTGTGAGCTGGTGAGAAACAGCCATGGCAGCTTTGTCTGAAGTCAGCACTGAAAAGCAGGCAGACAGGCAGACACGCATCCCAAAACTCGCACCCTCACAGCCTCATTCACAAACAATAGATGCACAAAGTTTGCTGTTACACAACACCAAATCCTCTGCATGCACAAACGCACACACAGCAGGGGAGCTCTGAGTCATGCTTAGATGAAACTGACTCTGTTTCAACGCGATCAACTTTCTGAGTTTATGAGCAACTGACATTTTACATTCTGTCTGTAGTGACAGCAATTTAGATAGATAGATAGATAGATAGATAGATAGATAGATAGATAGATAGATAGACTCTTAGCTTAAGTTAGCTTAACTTAGCTTAACTTAGCTTAGCATGAAGACTGGAAACAGCGGGAAGCAGCTGGCCTGTGGACAGGTTTTGCCAACTTTTATACATATTACTAGTAATAATTATATTTCGTGTCTTTCTCTTCACAATCCTCATGCCGAAACCCTGCGACAGCAACAGAGAAGAACATGTGAATGGGTGACGGTCCAAGTTCTGGTCATGTAACGGTTAAATCAAGTAAACATTAGTTAAAAGATTCTAGAAGAAAAGGCTGTTAAATTACTCTCCGATTGGTTTACGATGCTCATTGTGTCGTTTCTTTCGTGTGTGTGGGCAGGACGGGCGGTGGCTCAGATTCCGCAATCACTTACAGATTTTAGTCATGCTAACTTGACAGTTATGCAATGGTCTTAGTCAATTTTGTATTATTTTAGCATTAATCATTATTAGTAGCATGGTAGGCATTTGGGTTTTTTTTTGGTATTGTTTGCTTACTTTTGGACAGAGCCAGGCTTGTTGAATCTCTTTGATTCCATTCTGATCCTGATGCTAAGCTAAGATAACCGTCTCCTGGCTCCAGCTTCGTGTTTAACGGACAGACGAGAGTTTTATTGATCGACACATTTGACCTAGGGCAAGAAAATTATGTAGTGTCTTTATGAAAATGTTAAATTATTCCCTTGATGACTCACTGCAGAGGTTCAGACAAAATCATCCGTGTTTTACACTGACAGCCAAGTGGTCTCTGTTGTATTAAACCCATCAACTTCAATTCTCCAGCTCTCTTTGCGATTGATTTGAGGCCAGCTGCTGAGGGAGCAAATGGTCTAGTTTATGCAATGAGCCTTAATTTCATCCAGGCCTTTATTATTGACTTAGCCTGCACAGTGTTTATATCGGCTGTTGACGCTGTAATATGTCAGATGCAAATAAATGTGCCTCGTAATTGGCGTGGGACAAAGGCAAGGGAATTATATATATAGTGAGAATCTTAGAAAACCAGATCATTAGATCACAGCTCAACAATACAGTATGTTGGATAAGACCCGCCAGTATACAGTTATACAACTGTTTACATTAGCCTACATGTGGGTGGGGTCACAGTTGTTACATGAAACCACTGAACACTAACCACACTTGGGCGCTAATAACTGTAAAGTAAGATTTGTAGATGAGGGTTTTTTTTTTTTGTGGTAAGCGGCATTAAATGTGAGAAATAAGCTTGCTAACACATTAGTTTGGGGTTAGTCCATAAGTCTGGCTGCTCCCACTTATTACGCACTTTTCTGTTCAAAAATGAATACCAGTAATGGCCCATTCATAAGTTAAGATAATCAGATTCATGCATAGGACTAGCTGTAACAATCTTTGAAGATCAGCACTTACTTGACTCAGGTGATCAGCTTTGGCGGAAGGTACACACTAAACAAAGACTTAGAAGAGCAAAAGCAGTCTGGTCTTTATGTAAAGGTTTCATTACACATAGGCTATACCTCTTTGCATAGCCATATATATATATATATATATATGTTTGGGTTTTTTTGTTTGAGTTTTTAAAAAAAAAACATTTTTAGTGTTTTCTCTTTTGGGCCTATACTGTTTTTAGAAAGTTTTGGAGGTCTACATTTCTATATACATACTCTTTTATTCTAGTGTTATCTATATTACTATGTATGACAAGGCTATCTGTGCAATAACTGACAAATCTGATGCTGTTACAAGTTATAATCCCAATTTGCGAACAGGTTAAATAAAATAGAATAAAAAATAAAATAATAATGAAGCACAAATAATAAACACTTGTTTTCAGAAACTTCCAACCTTAAATACGTTTTAAAAAGCTGCACACAGATCGTGATTATGCTTAAAATAAAACTATGCAAGGCATGAGGTGGCCTCCACCCTGCGTCAAGTTTCTTAAACGCTAGCGTTTAGCAGGAAGTTCAATAAACATGCGTCCAAAATAAAAGCACAAAATTAGCTACGTTTTGAAAAATACCTTTAATAAACATAAAATACACCAATACACTTTATAAAGACAGCTAAATAAATTGTGATTTGGCGTCAAAAAGCATATTAGATGCCAAACTGCTTATTTAAAAGGGCGTTTTGTACAGGTTCGCCTGTTTATAGACGTCGCTAACGGAAAGCTGACTTTTATTGTGGCTAGCTTGACAGCAGTCACCTTTTCTTGATCCCGTGCCTGCAGCCAATCAGCGGCTGTCAGGGACACATGAACGGTGATAATATCCACGGAGCGAACTGCAGGCAGGAGGAACAAAAGAAAGCCGCCCGTTGTGTGTAACCCGTCCCCTCACCTCGTAAACACGGATAAACATCGACCTGTGCAGAGGCGGTTTTTACTTTCCGTAAAACAATGTCTCATACCTGTTAAATGTCACACCGCGTCTCAAGTCCGACTGGTTGGTTTTGTTGAGGGAAGAGGAAACTTGGCGTCGTGAGAGCTTTTTTGTCGGGTCGTCTTTCTCGAAACGTTCTTTGCCTTGGATACGGCGGTTGGAAGGTAACTCAAACGTTAACGTCCGGTAAGTTTGATTTCAATCCTCTTTTAATCATAAAACAGTCAAAAAAAACCCGTCAAAGCATAATGACTGTGCTGTCGTTGTACATTTGGAGAAGAAGAAAAACTCCCGCCTCAAACTTTCTTCTTGTGTTTTTTTTTTCTTGTGTTTTTTGTGGCAACGTTTTTACATTCCCACCGAACCGTGCCAGGAAAACAACGTTTGCCAAACTCTGTGAAATATTTTGTTGTTTTAATTATTCACCACTGCTTGAGAAACAAACACACCGAGAGGAACCAAACTTAAGGCATTTTCTGACCCTTTAGTTTGAGAACAAAATTTCGGTTCGAAAACAATTACAACCACACGCTTCTTTTGTTTACTTAACTTAATCAACGAATTGTTTTGCCATGCACCGAACAAACAGCTCGGACTGGTGCTGCAGCAGCTGGAGTCAGTTAACGTTACTAACAAATACAGCCTTTATAAACTGATCTCAAACGCTTGTTAGGAAGTCATTTGTGCGCCGAAATTTAAGGAACTCACAAGTACTTGTATCTTGTGTTTTTATGGCACAACGTGCAGGTTATTGAACTCTCAGAATTTGAATAGAGATTTGGCTCGCTGTTTTTCTCCATGCAAGAAAAACATGAGGCAGTGTGCTCTTTTGCAAATCACTTGACTGGTTCCAAGGAGCCTCATTTATGCACAAATCAAATGAGTTTTCCCTTGAATTAATTTATCCTAATGTGTGCTGTGCAAGTAAGGAAAGTCTTGCAGGATTTTGTCTCCAGCATGACTGGAGTTTTTACCAGAGCAGGAGCAGGCTGGCTCTCATTTCCAAGCTTTGCATTGACGAAGCAGAGGCAGACATTATTCCAGGTGAGCAAAAGAGGCAGCTTAATACCTTGAAAGCAAGAGAAAGTGGAGAATTTGACTCCATTTAATGCCCATTTGATTTCTAGTTTGCCTGCTATTCAAAGGCTAAATGATTTGCCTGTGAACGCACCATCTGCTTTGCCCTCCTGGGCATTGGCAGGCTACTGTCCAGATCAAGTGTTATGAGAGATGCGTGTGGGAGGACCACAGCAGATGGTGAGATGGAGAACATAACTGGCTGATGTGGTCGCTATGCTTCACTGTTTTGGTTGTTGGTCTGGTTTTCTGTTGTGGTTGGTGCGATAAACAAAAAACAAAAAAACAAAAAAAAACTTTTTAACTTGTAAGCAGTTCCTCTTGGACAACTCCATCTTAGTATGACAGATAGCTTAGCTGTTTATTAGCTTCCCTGTGCTGTTGAAAGTCAAGTCATGTGGTCCTGTCATACAGAAACTGTTGACCCTTGCACTCTATATCCCACCATCTGGGGTTTGACCCCGTGACCACTGTGACATCACTTGACCTCCCTGTCACAGACCTACCAAGTTACTTAAGGGTGGGTGGCATAAGCGTGTCGTGGTCCCTGTTTCTTCAGAGGCAAACAGTTTTCTTTCTTGTTTTATTCATCCAGGAAGCAAATTAAAGGTATAACAAAGGACATACAGTCCTCAGTCCGTGAGCACATCCGTTGCATGTCATGTATGATGACGAATTAGCCGTTACGAGTTGCGCAACGGTCATGATGACAGTTTTTATTGTAGTTGCTGGCTGAAGAAATGTCCCACATAGAAGAGACATTGTTTAAAGAACCGGATGGGATTCTTGTGAACAAATGCTATTTTGTGCATGAGAACATGAAACAAGTATTGACTCTAACCCAATTATACAAAACTAGAGCTGCACAGTTCATCGAAATTTAATTGATATTGCATTATGGTCCTCTGCAATTTTCAAAGCGCATCTAGGCGCAATTATGTGAAAGGGGAAATGTGTGTCGAAAATGTCACTTTTGGCCCGCACATCACATTCTGCAAGCTTAAGAAAACATTTTTGTTTGGTAAAAATCCCTGCAATAATCACACTGTAATCATTTTGATATATTTTTTAATGAAAATGATTGTAAGGATTTAAAAATTGTAATTTCTTCTTATATCGCAGTTCATATCCCAGTGGCACTATCAATCCAAATAATCGCAATTATATATTTTTTTGAAATTGTGCAGCTCTATGCGAAACGGATAATTGGATTTTGAAGTAGACACCAACATTTATATTGAAAGAGTTAAAGTTAAAAAAAAATTAGGTATGGGCAACAGGATTTTGAAGAAAATTGCGATTATTGGGACTGATACTGCAATAGCAATATGATTTGTGATAATAGAGGGAATGATCATTTTTACGTCATTATTCTAATTTTCGTTAAAGAATTAAAATGGTTAAGGTGTGAATGATTTTTGCAGGGATCTGTATCAAGTATAAGTCTTGTTTCCACTGAGCAGTACAGTTCGGTTTGGTACGGTACTCTTTGGAGCGGTTCCCCTTGATCTGGCCTGTGTTTCCACTAGTGATGTCCCGATCCGATCACGTGATTTTCAACTGATTGGGAATCGGGTGGAAATGATCAGATTTTTTAAAATGTAACGTTTCACTGCGGCAACTCAGGCAAAGACACTGAACCAACCGACACCGAAAGAGACTTTGAAAAATAAAGAGGAATTGCCGAGGACAGCAAAAAGGCCAAAAAGATCACAGCCAAGATAGCTCAAAGTTATCGCGTTGGATGACCAGCTGTTGTCTGTGGTTGCAAACGTGGGACTTCAGCGTCTCCTGGAGCACTTGGAGCCACAGGATGAGTTGTCTTCTCGACACTACTTTACCGACACAGCTCTGCCGGCCCTTCACAACAAGCTACGTGACCACCTGCTAGTCTGTATAAAACACGTGCCTTCTTTTGGGTTTACCACAGACATATGGAGTTCGATTTGCCCAACGTCACTGCTTAGCTTCACTGCCCAGTTTTAATTTACAACGTGCGACCTTGCATGCTCAGCACTCCCGCTGATCTCATACTGCAGAGCGTATGAAACAGGTGATGGAGGGGATGCTGAACAGTTGGGGAATAGAGAAGCAACCGGTCCATGTAATTTTGCCGGACAATGTGCGAAATATGCAGAAAGCCATGGATGATATGGGAGTACCGAGTATGCGTTGTGTCGTGCACACCCTTCAACTTGTCGTAGGACAAGTTAT
>JAQFJA010000024.1:5214731-5226917 GCA_029874485.1 Naso brachycentron
AAAAACCTTGTTACAGATGAACATAATGTGGTGCAGACAAACTTTTGTCTTTCTGCTGATCTAAGTCACAGCATACTCAGCTTAAAAAGATCGCTGATGCTGTTTTGTCTTAATTGTTTAAAAGGTAAAACTGAAGAAACAGTGAATTGGAAAAACATAAATTTGTCGATAAATTTAAAACTGCGTAATAGTTTATAAATGCTATTGCTTTCAGTCAGAAGCTAATTTCTCTAAACTTGTTGATCCAAATCCAGGACATCTCTCCACAGAGAAGAGTGTCATCGTCACAACTTCCATGTTTGTTTGCATACATGGTTGCTGAATGCTGTGTTTGCATGTTGGACACACACACACACACACACACACACACACAGTGCAACAGTGTACATCTTTATAATCTTGTCTGCTTAGCTTCTGTTTCCTGGCCAGTGTGAGAGAGCAGCAGGAGGACCAAATTGACAGCAGTCCTTGCTTCTCTGTGGAACTCAATAGCGTGGCGGTGCGAGGTAATAGGAAGTCAGATATCATCAGTTGCAGGAGTCACAAGTTCAGCAAGCAATTGGTTTCCACTCTGAGTGGACGATTCAATTTGGACACCTGTGTTTCCAATTAGGCATAGAGTGACGGTTTTGCTCTACTGCGTCCTCCCCGCTGCCCACCTCACTGTTCTGCTCCACTTTTCTTTTTCATCTCATACATCACTAGTCTAATTCTGTCCATGCGTAAAATATTCACCCCCTCCCTCTTTTCACCCTTTGACCTGTTGGTGAGAGGAGAGCGGGGATGTGCCGCACCTTCAGGGCTGCATCTGCCAGATGCACCTGAAATCTTGAAAGTAGGTCAGACAGCCCCTACAATTTTATGCTAATCTGTTAGGTAAGCATGGCTGGGAATCTGCGCCCTTGCCTGTTACCTGGGTACATCAGTAATGAAGGGGTGCACTTAAATGAACAGAAAATTGGAGCACATGCTAAAAAATTGAATTATCTCAACCCTGAGTTCTAAATAGAACATAACTGGGTTGTGTTGTCCTTACAGTTGAGCTGATATGTGTATGCTGTGTGCACATACTCATGCAGATTTATTGAGCTATGGAGGTGAGGCTTGAGGAAACTGGGGGAAAACTATTGGCTGTCGCACCTCAGTGAGGGCAGACTAACTGACGTGCCGATGTTCTAAAATTTACCTCCCCTTGACTATGTTCTCAATTAAGTGTCAGGTGGGTGTTCGCGCCTGCCAGGCCTCTGCAGTCCAACAGCACATCAAGCGCTCAGTCGTCCTTAACCACAATTTCCCACACTCCGTCTCCTCTTTACTTTGCCATAAAACTGTCAGGAACAAGTTTCTGGCCATTACAAAGGACTTAAGTGCTTGAGAGGAAAGGGAGAGTGCAGAGACAGACATTTAGATGATGGATCGCAGGGCAGAGGAAAGGTGAAGGAGCTGAGAGCTCCGCTCTTCACCTGTGGTTCACAAATACTTACAGCTAATTAGCACTAACTGATTATTAAACCTCCCTATTCACAGTTTTCATGTGGGAGGAAGACACAGTTTTTGTTCTTTATTGAATAGACAAAAAGAATAAGTAATGTGAATATTATGAAACTGTATATTGTGCCGCTGTTGGGAAGAAACCTTGAATGTCCAAAACCATTACTTTCTAGCAAATGAAAAAGATTTTTTTTTTTTAATGATTGAAGACTGAGTTGTCAAAAGTTGTGATTATGTCTTTACAGTCTAATACTTGGATGATTTTAAGGGTTAAGATAAATTCTTAGAGGTGTTTTTAATTTGTAAATGTTAGCATTTGACGGACATTGTGCACTTCCCGTCTGCTCATCCCTACCGTGAGATGGGACCATTTGTCGCCCCAGGCAACCCTTGCCATGGAGACTAGCTTGTGTCAGCAGGGATTAGATGATGTTCTGCAAGTTTGTAGCATCATCACATCATCGCTTCCATCAGGAGAGGGCTGTTGGAGAGATGATGGTACTCTCTGTGGTGGCATCACTCATGTCACTGAAAGCAGTTGTTTTACACTCGTTAC
The DNA here is from genome assembly GCA_029874485.1 of Naso brachycentron. Taxonomy (NCBI): domain Eukaryota; kingdom Metazoa; phylum Chordata; class Actinopteri; order Acanthuriformes; family Acanthuridae; genus Naso; species Naso brachycentron. Next base: position 5,216,779 of record JAQFJA010000024.1, read on the forward strand.
TTCTAATCAAAGTGTTACACTTTTTGTCTTGGTTTGATGATAGAGGCAGGTGCAGTCATGTGGAGGCACACACTGGAGGAGAAAACAAGGATTTCAAGGGTTTTTATCTAGAAGAAGTAAATATGCTCACTTCTGTTTGCTGCCAAATGAAAGCAAAAGAAAGTTCTTCACACAGATGCTTTGACTTCCCAATTGGCATCTGATAAAAAATAAAATCTGTTCGTGTGCTGAGATCTTGTTGCATTGTTTTTCTTATGAATCTCAGTACAAATCAAAAAGGGGGGAGCATTATATGTTGGTGCCGATGGTTAATCAATCGTTAAAGCTGAGGTAGGCAGTTAATTTTTGGTGTCATGTGGCAAAAATTCTGACCTTTCAGCATTTTGTAATTCAGGTGGTCTGAAAGAATACTGGACTTCTGCACATCTCCTTTGCTCCGACTTTAGAAAATGAAGCCTGTGACGGACACTTTTCGTCCAATCACGGGTCATTTCAGAGAGTGCTTGTTCCAGTTTTCTGCAAAGGATGATGCTCTTTGACGTGCCATCAGCTAGTCAAAGCCCCATACAATGATGGACAAACAAGAAGGAAAAGTTGCTCTTTCAGCTTTAGCACATCTCCAAATATGGCAAAGCAACCCCCCAAAAAAGGAAGATGGACGTATCAAGGCAGACATCTAAAGGAGAGAGAGCGACAACAAACAAAATAGTATTGTCAGTTTTATACTTAACAGCAGCATTTGGTCGAACATTTCCAACAATACAGGCAGCACTTAGAAATGAAGACAGATACAGTGCATGTAACACATGGTGCATCTGTGACTATACACTCCGGGTGCAGTGACATCACACAGCTGTGGTGTGTGAAGCTGGTTACCATGGAAACTACCTATATGCGGGGGATGTGCTGGTTAGGGTAGACTGATTGATGGGTGCTGTAGACTCAACGGAAAAGTAAATCAATCTTGGAGGGGGTCCTTCATTCCAGAGAGGCTCCGTGCACACCGACAGTGTGTGATCTGAGTGTTTAATTTATGAGAGCAGAGTTCAGACAGTCACAAGGTGCCCTATAAATGCAGACCTGAATGTACTACCAGTTGTATACGGCTTAGTTGCTAATCTTTTAGGATGGTGTGCCAAAGACTTGCTTTGGGACAGAGGATGATGAGATGTTGGAGGGATGTGAGCGTCCTGCCAGGTGGTTTTTCTGCTGCCATAATGAATTATGTGCAAAAAATGGCTGCACATTGTCTGTATTTAGTTAATTCAACACGTCTTTCTGGTTTTGGACATTCTTGTTCATGTGGCTACAAATGAAACCGTACTCTGCCATTTGTCCTCATTTGCTCTTACAAAGGCTTTTATATTAAGCACATGGCAGTCAAATAAATTCAGATCCCTGAACTCCAGTTCTATAAAGCCTGTCAGCTGCTGCTCACTGGATTTCATTATTTTCCCTCGCTGCTGTTTCAAAGGTCACTTACCAGACTGCAGCAGGGGAATTTAGCGAGACACTCTTGCAAACTTAACCATCAATTTATATAATCGCACAAAGCAAGGATTTCTAAACGGATTTACCGCAAGGAAGTTCATATTGATTCTTTGAAGTGATACTACACCACAAATTTTTGTTTGGTATATCAGTTACTCACCCTTAGATGTCTTGAAATAAAAGTTTTTTTTCCTTCCAGCATTCCTCCGTGGTAAATGTTCCATTCTTTCCCAGAAACACAAGCCTTTCACTTGTGCTGCCTTTGCTGGCAGCCTACGGGGATAGTTTCAAAACATCAGACCTATCTAAAACGTCCATCCAAAGTTCTCCACAGCTTTGTGTGGTATAATCCAAGTCATCTTTCTTGTGTCTTATGCTTAATACTTACAAAATACTTATGTTTTGACTAGAAAGCTGCTAAATCCAACACACCCAATCCAATTTTTTGAGTCGCATGTTACGGTCATTCTTAACATCAGTGATCTCCAGCTCAAATAAATATGGTTCCGCCTCTCTCTGCACCAGCCATTTTTGTTTGCCAGTCCTTATGTCCTTCTCTTAAAACACTAAAATGTGATTCCAAACTTGTTAGGGAATGAAAGTGGCTGGTTCAGAGAGAGAAGTGTTTCTGCACCAGTTTCTGCAGTTTTTGGCGGAACCGTATTTGAGCCGGAGTTCACAGATGTTTAGAATAACCGTAACGCAACTCAGAACGTTGGATTTGATGTGTTGGATTTAGTATGAGTCAATAAAGAAAACTTGGATTATACCGCACAAAGCTTTTGAGTTTTGGATGGAGGTTTTTAGATATTTTGGATGTTTTGAAACTTTATCTCCATAGGCAAAAGTGAGAACCTCACAATTTTGGACAAGAAAACATTTACCATGGAGGAATGCTGAAAGGAAAAAAATATATTCTTCATTTCATGACATCAAAGGGTGAGTAATTGATATACCAAACAGAATTTTGGGTGAAGTATCACTTTAAGTGACATTTAGTGAAGATTACAGTGCCAGTCTGCTTTTAAAAGATCTTGATGTTTGTTGAGTCAGTGTTTATCTGATTCCTGTCTAATCCTCGCCTCACACAAACTCCTCTTTCCTTTTAGCTGCGTTTGTATTTGTGTGTTCACCACCCAGTGGTCAGGTAGCCGCCAGGGCAGTGATTCACGCCCATAGGAATGCCCGAGGTCTCCTGACAGGCTCGGTCTGCTCCGCTTCCATGAACACACACACACTTCAGACCAGACATCACATATTCAACTCTTATTTGCACTGTGGGGGGCCTTGGTTGTGTGGTAATCTGGTGCACTTCTAATAGACTCCAGAGAGAAACAGCTCAATCAGTCGCAGAAGAGGCTGGTTTGGCTTGCTTTTCTGCATATATAATGCAAGATGTGTGTGTGTGTGTATATGTGTGTTTTAAACTCTTAATCTGCAGCAGCAAATGTATTTTTAACGAGCGAAAGAAATACAGAATCAACCTGTAGATACAATGCAGTTTTAACAAGCTGACTGCAGATAGAACACAGGCACTTGTAGCCTTGATGCTGTGGTTTATAGACTTAAACTTAACAGGATCTTTGCCCAGAAAAAAGGTCTAATGGTCAAAACATGGCTCCATCAATAAATCATAGAATCAAGGCTATATGCTGGTGTGTGATGTTTGTCTCTTGAATATCCATGCAAATGGTCATGTAGTTGGTGCAGGTCAGGCTGGGTCTTCTCCAACAAAGTTTTTTTTGTTTTTTTTAATCTTACCTGTGAACTAGTTTGTGTATGCTGTTTGTATGCGAGTGTAAATGCGCCTGTTCGTGTCCTTCGCACAGTATGTAAGTGGACTCTAAACAGCAGGCCGCAGGCCCAAACAGATGGTGCCTCCAGGTGGAGCAGCTTGACATCCGTAAGGGGACAGCAGTGAAGAGTCTGTCTCAGTCTGATATTCATAGATATCACTTGCCTCCAAAATTGGTGGGAGGAACGTTGCCACGTTTTACTGGCATATAGTGTAATTTGCAATATGTAATATTTTAGGTACTGCTTCTCTTTCTACTTGTTTTTAAACACGTCATTGTCCTTACATAAACCCCACCCATTTTTCCCAAAATAGCTTTTTTTAAAAATGAAATGTGGTGTTTGTTTACAATTTGTCCATTTTCAGTCAACAGAGAAAGTACTAAAAATGTGTGACAGTTGTAGTTAAAATGAAGGTTTGCGTCAAAATGTTTCTTCTCGCTAACATATGAGCCAGGAGGGCGGCATTTGTAAGTAACTATTTTTCTAAGGGTTACTTTCGTCTCCATGGCTCCCGACTCCTCTCTCTCTCATTTAGTGATTTTTGACCAGATAAACACAATCTCTTTAGAAGAGCGAATTACCTATAGAGTTGTTCCGATACCAGTATCAGAAAATGTTTCTGATGCCTCCGAAAATGCTGGTATCAGTATTAGCTGTTAAATGGTACCTAGCTACTTCCTCATTAGCTTAATTAGCTCTGACTGATGTTTTGATGGAGAAATTTAATGGAGTTAGCAAAATGTCAACATTTGGCAATATTTTACACTTGAGTGTCCACCCACCCAAGTGATGTGTAGGTACTTAGATTTCCTAGATTTATATTTTAAAGTTGCTGTTGCACTACCATTTATAATGTTTTACTTAAGTCTTTTTTTATTTCACTAAATTTCGATTACATCTTACACGCTACTTACCCAGTACTCAGTTTCGACCGCTAAACAAGTTTGGGTATCGGAATCAGTATCGGGAAGGAAAAGATGGTATCGAAACATCTGTAATTACCTATACCTGGCAACTTTCACATGTCTGGTAGTGTTTCTGTACCCTGTTTCAACAAGAATGGAAGTGAATGGGGTTTAAAATGGAGCCTGAGATCTACTAAAGTATGCACATGGTCAAATGTAAACATTTGCAGAAGATAGGGCGATCTCTGCTAATGGTGAGAAGTCAAAAAGACTGGTATGGTCCTTTAACAAGCATCCAAGGTTATAGCTTCCTTTAAAAAATTCATTTTATTAATGGAGCATTCACCTTTAAACTCAGTAACTATAAGCTCTAGCTTTCCATTTTTAGATCTGTGTATGTATTTTTGTTCTTCTTTAACTTGTGATCCTCATGTTTCTCCCGTTAGCTCCACATCATCTGTAGACCCAGTGTTTGGCATGTGGACAGCAGCTTTGTCAATTCAGCACTCACGCAGGAAGGCAGAAGTGGAGGTTAAATACCAGCGTCTGGTTCAGAAGAAGTTTATCAAACTTCATTGACAGTCAGTGTCAGAGCAGCAACAGATGCGAGTCACACTGCTCTCTGCCTCGTGCTGTCTGGCCTTCGCTGCCCTCTGTTCCATGATGCTTTTTGTTTCAGTTAGTTTTGTGGTGAGGTCATTTTGAAACAACACTGGCTTTGTTGAGTCTACAGCTTGTTGCACTGTTGCTCTTGCATTTGTTCACAGTGATTCAGCCCAGAAAAAAAAAAAAAAGTGCTGAGATTTTATGCATTGGCCTTTCTCATTTTGACTCATCATAGTAGGAAAAGCACAAGTATTACTGATAACATCAAAAATGGCTCTGTGTTATTTACGTGTCCCTGTAAACTATGGCAGTTCAGTTGATTGCGTTGACATTAGGGCTGATAGGTTCTTGTCCAAACAAATTCTTATTGGTCAGATAATTGCTGGTGTGCCTGTCACGGGGGAAAAGGCGCTTCAAATTATTTTTCAGGGTCAGGGGGGTCATATGCACACCTGATGTATTTCATTTTTAAAAGATAAAGTTTATTATGCTAGAACAAACACTGAGTATGAATAAGAATTAGATTCAGCAATATTTTGATTAACAAATGTTTTTCTTTTTAAATAATTGGATGATTTAATAGACGATCTTAAGGACAGGAGGTCAAAGCATTCCTGTTTTTCACAACTTTGAACTCACCAAAATTAATGGAGATTGTTATCCCTCACTGAACATTTACTCTAGGGCACGACGGATCTATAGGTTTATCGATATTATTGGCTGATACCGACCTATCGCAGATATATCCGAATCACCATATATTTTCTCTGATATGTGGTGATCTTAAAACTGTCTTTTTAAAGCTGGGGTTGGAAATTTTATAAAGCTAGCAAGAAAAGCAACATCTCCTCAGTGCTCCGTGTGAACCCAGCCCCTCCCCTCGAGGCTCCTTCAAAAGCCGTCCCCCACGCACATACACCAGCCCTGCGCATTACAACTGCTCTGTAACAAAGAGGAGAGAGGAGCTCAGGATTTCACTTTCAACTTTAATCAGTCACTTTACCTCATCCAGCTATTTAAAAACACCGAACATTATCATAATTGATGTTAAAAACAACAGACATGGCATCAGAAAGACTGCAACCACTGCATCACTTTTCAGACCAACTGACTCTGATTTTACTTTTTGCGCTTTCAAAATCGATCAGTTGTTTAGAGGGAATGTTGTAGCTGCAAACAGTTTTTGTTTTTTTTTTCCTTTTTTTCTCAGAGCATTTAATATTTTGATTGTCATCAGGCTGTTAAGAAGCTTTCTACAAATATGACAATAATGCTTGTCAACAGAAATACCAACCTCACCTTTAAGACAAGAAAAAATGTTTGGATTGGTAATTTAAAATTTTGTAATTACATAGTCTCTCCAGCAGAGGGCAGCACATTATTTAATAACTAAAGTACTAACTAAATAAATAAAGTGTTTATTGTTCAGTGCACTGATGTTTGGAACTCAGCTTCAAGCTAGTTGACACCATGTCAGAAATCTGCAGCCTTCACAACACTGGTCCCCAGCCTCAGAAGACAGTTGATTATTGAGTTAAGGTCAACGTGAGAGCAAAGTAAAGCAGATGGACACATGGAAGCTTGTACTCACTGTTCGGACCATGTCTCTTGTCTTTCCTGTCCCCTCACAGCGGAGCCCCTCCCCCTCATGGACCTGTGCAGACGAGTAGCTCGGCTGGCTCTGGGCAGAGAGCGCATTCATCACATCGACACACTCCCGCTGCCGCAAACTCTCAAGAACTACCTCCAATACCAGTGATCACAGTCACAGACCGGAAGAAACTGACGCCTACTTGTTCTTTTGGTAACCAGCCTCCAAACTGAACTGACTCCTAACCATCAGACATCCACTGATGATGACGATGACATTGACTTCGAGCAGGTGATGAAGACAGCCCCTGCAAGACGAGGGTCTGTTTACAACAGTTCGAGTTTCTCCATTTTGGGTGTTTTTAATCTTGTTTGAGCTTTTTTTTTTTTCTTTTTTCTTTCTTTTTTTTGCTGACTGCTGTCTTTCTCCTGGACAGATGACTGGAGATGAATGAAATGAGTAAAGAGATTAAAAGAGAATATTGCAATTCAGTTTCCTGCTAATCACACGTGTGACAGTCAGTTTGAAAAGCCTCGTATGCTGCGGTTGTGGAGTGCAGTTTGCCCTGACATCTGTTCTGCACAGACTCTGTGGAAGCCTCCATGGAAACATGTTGGTATTTATATTTATATTCCCAACAACACAGCAGGCTCTGTGGAGACGCAACAATCAGAGAAAGAGAGAGACAGACAGGAAGACAGGGGGAGGTTGTCCACACAGATCTATTTCTGTTGCTGTGTACAGTGCAGCATACATTGAGTATATGTATATTGTGCGAGTGTGTGTGTTTGTGTGGAAACAAAGCCCTGTGTAGAAAGAATACAACTCACTGACAAGCAGTCAGTTACCACCTACAGGCTTAAAGAACACAACAACTCTCGTCTGGTTTGAACTCCTCTCCCTGTCTCTCTCTCTCTCTCTCCCTGTCTCTCTCTCTCTCTCTCTCTCTCTCCCTGTCTCTCTCTGTCTCTCTCTCTCTCTGTTCCAGTTTGTTTTAAGCCTCCATCATGTTTGTTTCGTCTCTCCAGTTCCTGCAACGCTGATAGACATTGATCTGAGGGTGAAAGCTGTGTCTTTGACTGCTAATGTGCCTGCTCCGAGACAGTACACACACACACAGACACACACACATATATATACACACACACACAGCACTTCTGTCAAATCAGAAGACACTCCCCTCCTCCCCAAAGTTTTAAATGCTGCTTTTCTATCTTTTCTTTCACCGGCTTACCTTCATGTGGGTTTTTATCCCTGATTTCCTTTTGAAAATTATGGTCTTATGGGATTTTTTTTAATGTTCTCTTTTTTTTTTCCTATGGATTTTGAGATTTGTCTGTGGGACGAATGTCTCAAAGGTATCGGTGGAAGAATGTGCTGCCATGAAAATATTTTAAATGTGAATAAGAATAAACTCTGCAAAACCCGATTATGCGGATTCCTGTGCTTCTTGACTGTCATAAGTTTTTAGACAGTAGTTGTTTTGATTCAAAGTTGTGCCACTGCCATCTTATTTGACAGTCTAACCCCCGCCTAAAGAGGACGTCCAATAATGGCTTAGCAACGTTAACTAGCACGCCTGTGAGAATAATGGTGTCCCATCTACATGACCAGCAATTCTGAAATGTTCCTGCAGTTACTGGTCATTGCAAGACCTTAAATCCAGAGACAATGCAGTTCCATATTGTAATCAACAGGGGGAGTCTAAATTTAATAATGATGCTCCTCATCTTACCTACATCGTCAAATGAGACCATCGACGAGGAGACTGGAGATTATTCCCCAGTCTTGTAAGCACTACCAAACACTTAACGTCACACAGACCAGAAGAGACGATTTGTTTATGAATACGATAGTACAACAGAGAACAGTGGAACGATCTGTGGTTGGAAGCCAAAGGATATTTTTCTTTAGATAATCAACATTTTGTGTTTATGGCTAAGCTGTTATTGTGCAAATAAGTGATGTGTTTCTTCCAAAACAAATGCTCACGCCAGACAAGCCCTGCGTTTCATTACCCATACTACCTCACTATTTAGTGTGCCAGAAAAAGCTATAGTATGTCCTAGTATGTAGTATGTAGTATGTAAAATACAGTATGCCAGAAGTACCAGGATGTTCTACTACATCATAGCATGCTTTTCTGGCCATTCTGACCCACAATCCTCTGTGCAGCGGAAAATATGTCACACACGTCACATTGTGTTGCTCAGATAAAAACAAAGCAGCGACTTGTACTCCAGATTTTCGCATTAAGGCTGCGACGGATACACGAGCATCAGAATCAAAGTTCAAGGCACACTATCCTGTATCGAGTAGTATGTCACATTTGTATGCATACTACATGCAGCATTATGTACTCTGTGAGGGCAGCTGTAGTACGTACTAACAGTAAAAAGTAAAAGTATACAATTTGAAACGCACCCAAGATCTTTCCGAAAGGCAGCAGTACCGCTTTTGTCCACACAAACTGCAATCAACACAAAATGAAAGTTCCTCAGAGGGGCTTAGAATCTTTTCTTTGACTCAGACAAAATAAAAATTATTCTCCACATTTGAAAGATTCATTTTTTGTGCCTTTTCATTAACTAGCTAATATTAACACTATATCCCATTACTACTGATGATAATAAAGTGATGTGGGCTTGGATGACTGGACGTCAGAGTTGGTTGTGTGTACATATGAAGCAGTATACAGTATAGTTGTGTTTAACCATAATTTACCCCGCAGGAAGCTGAAGCAGAAGTCAGCGAGGAAGAGTGTGTTTATTAGGATCCTGCTGTGTTCGTGCTGAGTAACAAACACCATCTCCCGGTAACCTCAGTAGCCGACAAAAAAAAAAAGCTTTGTGCGCCCTTGTCAATAATGCAAACTACAAAGGTCTGTGACAGAAAATCCTTTGCTGCTGTCGAAGCCCCAGATGCTGGTTTTGTTGAAGGGTTGAGATGAGCCCACTCCAACCCCCCTGTTCCCCATCCCAGGCCTGCTCTGAACACAACAAAGCCTGTTGTGTGATCAAAGTTCAGCTCAGCCTGGCTTTCCCTGGTACTGCCAGCAGAAAATCCATTTATGGTGTGCAGCTGAGAGCAGCCTGTGCAGATAGAGTAATATCATAATCGCACTAAGAGGCAGCTCTCCCTCTGCTTTTAGAGAGAGATGACCAGCAGGAGAGTTGATGGACATGGACATTTAATGCTTTTATGATGATGACATGAATGTATCTGCTGAACTAGATGGATTTTGATACCACTAGGCTCCAGTACACGTTCATCAAAGGAATAGTTCACCCAAAAATGAAATTTCACTCATGATTCTTTTCAACACTCGTGCAGATGGAATATTGGGTGAAGTTGTTACGCTCACAAAACATTGCTAGAGTTTTGCAGGAAAAAGGCGTTGTAGTAATTTCCCTAACAACTGAAGCAAAGGGTGACTAGGTTTCAAATGCCTATACATGCTTGTCCGAAGTATTCTAAGTGTCCTGAAGCCTTGACATGCCAAGATGTTTTGAAAAACATCACTGTTTTTAGCCTCACTGTTCACTGTAGCCTGTAGCTCCTGAGATGGGAGCCACATTCACACATGCATGCTCTCGTGCACACTCCAAAACAACTTTGCATGTTGGGGATTCAAGACACTTGGGTTAGTTCCGATGAGCAGCATTGAGACATTTTATGTTTTGATGTTTTTTCTTTACTTGTTTGGAACCTGGTAACAATTTGCTTCAGTTGTTTCGGAGATGACTGTG
>JAQFJA010000024.1:5227801-5241312 GCA_029874485.1 Naso brachycentron
TTCATTTTGGTGTGAACTATCCCATTAATGTTTGACAGCAAACTAAACTCAGATAAACACACTGTTTTGTATGACGAGATCTGCAATTGATTCTCAGCTGTAGCATGTGTCTGCCTCAGCATACAGTGCCGTTCAATAATGCAGGGAGCAGCCCCTTACAGGATTATTGAACGACTGAAAGTTAAAGCTGATGACTTGTTTGATCTGGTTAAAAGTGACTCGGCTCTGTTAGATCCATATTTAGCTGCCTCTTGACGGTGAGGCTTCACTTCAATTCATCTCGCTGTCTTTTCCTCTGCCTCCTCTCCTCCACAGTCTGCCAACTTTCCCTTCCGTCTCCCATTTACGCTGCTCTGTTCAGGCTATTTAAATCCTCCCATCCCTGTTATCCTTCCTTAAAAGCATATTTGTCATCATGGAGCTTTATCTTCTGCCTTGCTTGCTTTGACGGGAGGTAAAAGGTGTGTGTTTCAGCGATGAGAAGAGTGTCTGAAAAAAAACAATTGTCCTTCACACTGCTCTTGCCCATCCTCGTCCTCCTTTCCCCCTCTATGCATACACGTTATACATATGCATATATGGAGAGTGGCAGAGCGAGCTTAGGAGGAGATGGATGGTTGGAGGCCAGTTGTCTGCTACAGAGACAGGCACAAATCCATAATTTATGGAGGAAAAATCCCGTGCCTGCTTTGCTTGGTAAGTCATGTAAAAGCTTACATTTCATATTTTTCCTTGCTCTTGGTTTTCTCCTCAAGATCACACATGGAGACGTCTGAAGAACACCAAAATCCTTGAAGTAAGGGCTTTTTCTTTGGTCTGCTTGAGAAATTTGTTAATCTACATCTACAGTATGTTCAGCAACAACATCAAATGTGCGTCATCTGTTCCACTTTTGTGGTGTTATTGTTTTTTTAGGAACAGGTATAACTGTTAGGCTAACAGAATTTCCTACTAACATCACACGCAAGGCGCTGTTGAGTTGTAGCTAACTCGAAGCTGCCAGCCTAAAAGAAGAGAAATAAAGAACAAAGTCCAAGTATAACCTAAAATATTCACTCTTATAAACTGAACATTAATGCTAGCTGGATTAATAGATGACCACAGCTACTCGACGGAAGCTAACCGAGCTTAGCTACAAAGAGAGCTGCTAACTCAGAAGCATAATTGTGATTTGATTACACACATACAGAGAAGCGTATGACAGTGTTATGCTAAATGCAACACGAAAAGGGAGAAGTACAGCATCAGGTTGCTAGCTGCTAATGTAGAAGTAGCCTTTGGAATCCTTGGGCGTTTTCACACCTATAGTTTGTTCTAGTCTGAATCAGTTGATTTGGCGGACTCGCTGTTTCTCCCTTGGTTTGGTTTGGTTTGGTTTCACACAGGCAAAATATCAAGAGAACCAAATGTAGCGACAAAAGCCATGTGGGAGCTATCATTTTGTTCATTGACCAGAAATTGCGTCAGTCAGTCCCCTCTCCTTCAGCAATTCGCTAAACATTTTTTTTTTATGATTTCTTTGTGTTTTTTCTGGCTGTTGAGCTATGTGGTCGTCCCTCCAGATATCAAGGAGGCAATGCATTCTGTCGCTTCAGGTCAACTCTCGAGTCATGTTTGTGTCACGGCTAAACTGCTAGCTGCTTGTTTTTAAAGCCTTCCTCAGCCCATAATACACAGTAGTTGACTACGGGAGCTGGTTTAGTCCAAAAAGTCACGATTCCTCTGCAGCTGGGGCAGATCGAGGTCAGATCAAGTTCATACCACAAACAAACCGAACCAGTTTGTTTGTTGTTGCGAGAGTAGAATGTGATTTAGTGTCAGTCTTTTTATGATTTAAATTTTCAGTGGTTTTTGATGAAGTTGTTTTAACGATCTGTATCAGCTTGATGTTAATCACAAACAGGTTCTTGACTGCCGTTTAATGGAAGACACACCCAGAAATGTCTCAATTACGCTGAGGAAAGTCTAGTGATGAAACACACTCATTTCCCACAAGTGCTGTGCATTATTAAAGGAGAACTTTGGTATTTTTTAACCTGGGCCCTATTTCCCCGTGTTTGTGTGTATGTGTGTGTCTGATGGGGACAACCATATTGGAAGTTGTTTCTAGCACTGAGGGAGGCCGATGCAGTCGTCAGCCGAGAAACAAGCTAAAACGGATTCTTGGGGGCAAAAGCACACCGTCACAGTTTGTCCACTAAAGGTACTTGTTTTTGCCACAGACCAGCTCAGATCGATAGTGTAAGTTTATGACAGCAGCATGCACAATATTTCTCTTACCCTTCACTTGTTCCGTCCTGTGTGTAACCAATTTTCATTCTGAAGTCTCGTTCTTACGGGTTGAAGGACGATAACAGAGCAGCCATGACAGAGAGCGGATCAGAGCTGGTCATTTTGGAGTACAGACAGGAGTTTTTTCTCATAGATTTCAGTGTCATGGCTGAAAATTTACCTGACTTTGAGAGTGTGGATGATATTGATGGCTGCTCGAAATTTTTGGAGCCCAAGTATATGGATGAGGAGCTCCTACGAGTGGACAAGTGGGCGACCAGACTTTAGAACGAGACTTAGTTACGCACAGCCCAGAACAAGTGAAAGATAAGCGAAATACTTTGCATGCTGTCATCACAGACGCTATCGATCGGAGTGGCGAAAACAAGGATTTCAAGTGGACGAATTTTGACGGTGTGCTTTCGCCCTCAAGAATCCCATTCTAGCTTGTTTCTCGGCTGCCACCAATTTCCAAAATAGTTGTACCTGCCAGTCACACGCACACACACAAACACAGGGATATGGCCTAAGTTGTAGTACACCTTCATGCATGCTGCATACTTACTTGTAGTACTTGTGGCTTTATTTAGAATATTTTCTCATTTATTTGGTACTGTGTCTGTCCAGGAGGCTGTGACAAAGTAAATTTGTTTACAATCTGGATCATGATTTAAAAAAATACTCATTACATTTCAGTCAACCTCTGCTGAACATAAGCTAATTAGCACATGTTAGCATGCAAAGACACTAAACTATGAGCATGGTAAACATTACAGCAGTTTAATAGTCGATAACAGATCGGAAAATGGAAAAAAAGCCCATCACAATATTCCAGAGCCTGAAGTGAGCACTTTACATCACTTCCTATGTTCAAGAAAGTGCAAAAATTGATTAACAGTGATATAAAACATAAAATCCTTATACTATAAACTGTGCAATCAACAAGTGTCTAATATTTTTGCTTAGGAAATTACTTAAGCAATACATTGATGAACAATACAGTATAAAATTTACATTTTCTTTCAATCAAGTCTATCAGTCCTGAGTGCTCAGTTCAGCCCTGAATTCAATACGTGCAACAGCAGCTCAGCCTGAGTGACAGCACGCTCTTGAGTCAACTATCAGACCAGAGCTGAAGTCACTCTTTAAATGCGTCCTGCACACTCTATTCCCCCGGCTGGAACACGGTGTCGATAACTGGAGAAAAAGTCTGGGGACAGCGAACAAAAGATGCTCGAGGAAGAAGAGGAGAGTGAGCTGCGCTGAAGGAGGACACATACTGTGGGGCTGCAGAGAGTGCACAGAAAATGAAAGTAGGAGATAGATATGGTGGAACAATCAAAGAAAAGGGCTATTTTACTGCTTTTAAAATCTAAGTGGAAACAAGGGAAGAAGTCTATTATTGAATAAAAGAAAACTGTTTTATGTTAGAAAAATATAATTCTGTGGAGCCAAAGACCTCATTTAAAGGGCTTTTTATGGTTTGTAAACACCTTAATGAGCGTAGAAGTGGTTGTAACACTGACTTTTAATATTGCGGCACTAGTTTTGAATGCTACCTGGGTATCCCTACAGTTTATGTGACGGTATGCATGAGTCATACTTTTATCTCTGTCGCACACACACTCACAGTGGGTGAACTCAGCGTGAGGCCCAATAATGACAGCACGGTGCCTCTTCTTATCTATCCTTGATCTTTATTCTGTCTGTCTCCTGTGTGCCGTCAGTGCTTTACTCTCTGCATCTCCAGCTTTTCAATTTCTGTGTGTTTTTTCTGCTGAAAAAAAGAAGGGGATTTGCTCAGAGTGTCGCTTTTTTCTCTGTTGTTTAGCTAAAAGGTGTAAGTGAGAAGTGAAACAAGCTGGCGTGAAAAAAAAGGGAAAAGGTGAGTGCTGCGGTGGGTCGAAGGTAATGCTGAAGAAGTTAAAAAAATCAGGTGCTCTTTCAGGATAGGACCACAGTCAAAATGCGAATGAAAACACAATGACTGTCCAACTCACTCTTAATGGAAGTCCACTGTAGGAAGGCGGTCTTGATAGATCTTGTTGGTGTTTATCCATGAGTTAATAAAAGATTTATAACTATAATCAAAAGTGCCTTGGGCGATCTATTAAGACTGCATTCCTACAGTGGACTTCTATGAAGAGCAAGCTGGTGTGAAGTTCCCATCGAGCATGTTTGTTAATATTTTCTCAGGTTTCCACTTGGACCTCCTGCCTGCTATCTCAACCTTTGAAAATGTCACCTGCTGCCTGTTAGGCGAAAACAAACCACCTTACTGTGAGGGGTCATCTCAAATTAGTGATAACATATCCCTGCTAGCATACACACACCTGGGTCAATTACTGTCCCCAGCCTGCAGGCAAATGACTGACGCTGATCCGTGTTTCAAACTTGTGTATTTAAATAATGTGGCTTTGTGTGCGCTCGGCTGAGGATGACCTCATAATCCCATCAAAGCAACACACACAGCAGCCGCTGTTGTTGCTGACTCTGTGCCAAAAGTTTTTTAAAATGCTCCATGTCTTTGCACACATGCTGTGACGTCAGTGTGCAGCGAGCACAATGTCAGCTTTGCCCACTGGCTTGTTCTCTGTCCTCAGCATTGCGCCTGATACACCTTATGTAAATATGCAACCAGCCAATCACAGGCAGGATTCAGGGGTCATGACCTTAAGAGCTGTAGTCTCGGTTTTGATGCCTTTATTGCAATGAAAAGTAACACGTCCCTTTTGCAACATGAGCTCTCCCAGAAGGCTGCTTATTAACAGAAAAGCCTCTTGTTCACTGTTGGTGACCAGTCACAATGCAGAGTCAGTGCAGCAACATGTGCTTGTGCAAGTTCTCATGTTTGTTTATGTGCGTTAAACTCGACTGATCACTACAACGGGAGCTCCAACATAGTTTTGAAAGCTCTGATAATTGAAAAAGGATCAAATACGCAATCAGTCGCTCTCCTGCACCCTTATCTGCTTATCCAATGTTTCCATATGTGGCCTTAACCCAAGACTTCCGAACTGATCCAGATAGATCCACTATTTGCTGCATAACTGCTGCCACCTTTTGGCCATCTGCAGTTACTGCAGGAATACAAGAGTGGCTTAATATGGTGTGGCTTAGGGAGAGAAAACCAAAAATACTGTAATTATGGAAAGTTAATTGTTGAAGGGGTATTCCAGTGATTTATTACTGCCATTCAATAGAGTGCAGGGAATCAGAAAGATACATTTTGAACAGAAGAATGGAATCAACTGATCCTTAAATTACTTTTAATTTTATGAAATATTTAGTTGGTGAAATTTCAAAAATTGTAAAATAATCCTCTCAGAGTTTCCCTCCCTTCCTTTGGTGATGTATCACTTCTTTGCTTTTGACCAATAGGCTTGCACACTGATAGAGCACCACCCTAGCACTCAGCTCATTAGTAGATCACAATACAGGTGTGCTACCTGCTGCTAACAATGACCCTGATGAAGGCTGCAACACACTGGTCATTTTAAACGCATTTTGCCATGTAAAATAAAGGCATTTTAATTGTGCACAGAACTTACAGTGTGCCTTGGATTGTTTTTAAAGGGGACTTTTAGCATTTTAACAGTTTTACTGAGACAATAATACATTAATGCAAGGAGCCTGTCATGAGGTGAAATAAGCCCCAGACACCGGAAAATATCCAAAGTGCACCTGCATGTGATCACAAAAAAGACGGACTGACAGCAGAGCTTCCACAACATTGAAATCTTCAGGTGACATCAGTAAGAGTCTTGTTTTGTCCAATTAAAAGTTCACAACATAAATGTGTTCAGTTCATATTGTAAGAAACTAGAAATCAGAAAATCCTCAGAGTAAAGACGCTGGCACCAGAGTGAGTTTTTGTACGGTGCATGACCTGACAACTTTTATTCCTTTGTAAGCGACTTCAGAGACTCTGGATCGCACGTCTGCATGATGCAACCAGTAACATTATTTTTATTTTATGTATTCTGCACTTTCACTTGTCTCAGGGTTGCTGTGATGTTTTGTTGTTTATATGCAATAGCTTCACCTGAAAATCTTTTTTCTTCGACCTTTTCTACCTGCTAAATGTCTGCCCTCTAAACTATACGCCCCATTTTATAATATCGAATTTCTCTTGTAAATTTCAAGTTTCCAAGCCCGAGCCCAGATAACTGCAATGATATCACAGTTAGTTAGTTTCTAAGACTTGGCAAAGCTTCTCCAAAGACATTTCATAATAGTGTGAGATAATGAGTGGACCGGTTTTAATTAATTATTGAATAATTGAGTTAAAGTGGCTAGTTGTTTGGCTACTTCATGTGTTGATAAGTGTAATTCTTTAGAGTCTCAAACTCATTTTCCAGGCTCTGCTCTTACAGTGGCCTCATAATAAGAATGAAGTGGATTAGTGTATCCTTGACAGTGAAGTGCCGCAGGTCACCGGAGTGTATGGAGCTATAATTGTTTGACAGCACAAAGCAGAAGTGTAATCTCATGTCAGTACGAGGGTTTGTTTATGAGGTAATTACAAAAGGGATTTATTGCTCCACAGCTGTGAACGTTCTGCTGTGGAACAGAGGAGACGAAGAAGAGACGTTTTCAAAGTGATTGACAAGTCTGAACTAAAGCCCCACCTCCTTGCTTGTTCTTGACTTTTCTGTCATTTTTGTACACGGTAAAAAATTACTGTGAAATTTACAAAAGCTTACTGGCAGCAAGTAGCCAATAATTTACTTTAATTACATTTACAGTAAAACTACTGTACTTGTATTTACAGTAGTGGTTTCTTTATTGTAAAATGCATGACACGAGTAGCTGGTTTACTGTAATTCTTCTTACAGTGTTGATTTTTTTTTTTTTTAAATTGTGTATTTGTTTACAGTACTGTTCCTTACTGTAAGGCATATTCACAGTGCTTGCTTCTTTATTATTATTATTTTTTCAACAGTGCTGGTTTCTTTACTGCACAGTAGCGTGTACAGTATGCAATCTATTTCACAATAGAGGGCTCCCACAGCGGGTCTTGAACCCTCGTCTTCTAGACAACAACACTGACCACTTAGCCAAAGAAAGGAGCACAAACCTTTAATAATATGCGATTATGAATAGTATTATATACAGTAGTCCTTCACTGCTGTGATTTTTTTCACAGGAATGCTTTGACTGCTGTGATTTTCTTCAGTAAACTGATTTTTACCGCAGAATATACAGTACTCCACTGTAAAAAATATACAGTATTTAACTATGTATAAAACTGTAAATTACTGTGGATTTTATCGTGATTTTTTTTAAGAGTACAGTCTTCATCGGCCTGTTGAATCAAAAATGGAGACCTCATCTGTGTTAATTCAAAGGTTATGCTGAACAGTTAGTTTTTACATTAGCAATTTCTTTAAAGACTGTAATGTGAGAGAAATATCACAGAGTTCTCATTCAGCTGAGCTGTTTTTTTGGTTTTCTGGCCTGCAACTTTACTGGTTTGGTTTAATCACATCAACTCTAACATTCCACCCTAATATTGTTTATGGCAGCAGGAAGCTGTTTTCAGTGTTAAAGCTCTTCTCAACCCACTTAATGCTTCCTGCTTGGTGCCAAATGGCAGACAGACAAATTTGTCAGCTAGCTGGTGAACATGGCACAACAGCTTTTAGCTGTATATATTGCCTTTTGTTGGACACACACACACACACACACACACACACAAACTTAAAGAAGAATAAGTTTTAATGTTTGAACCTAATATCCTGTTTAAGTGGGCTATGTTTGCTATTCCCTTTGCTAACATTAAAAAAATGATGTGTTGTTCACAGCTTGTTTCTGCTGCCCCCCAGTGGCTAAAATATACATCTCTTCAACTTTGGAAACTGCAGTATAACTCAAGGCCCACTTAGTTGTCTTCTTGAGCTTGTGACTTTTTTCAGTTTTTTATAATGATACGGTCGACATCCCCAGGAAAGCCAATGAGTGGACTGTGATTTGAAACTGTTTTGTTCTGTTTCCAAGGCCAAGACTGGGGTGACCAGACGTCCTGAAAAATTCTGGACTTCAGGAATCCTGAATCTTGTCCTTATTTTCCCGAAAATTAGACTAAAGTTTGGAGTAATTATAGCCTAAAAAAACATTAAAAACTAATTGTTGTGAAATGCTTTTTTGGTGTCACCCTGCAGCTGGCTCTGCACTGGGTGCTGAAGTTTGTTTCTTACTGAACAGCTGTTGTTTAATTTTTAGCTGCACAGGCGTGCCACGAAAACTGCTCCTGCAAGGGCGACTTACGATTTTGTTTACTTTTTTCAACAGTATGGTGGAAAATTAAACCATCTACGAGATGCAGAATTTATGAATAAAAATAATTGCAGTGTTAGGTTTTGACAGTCATGTGTTCAATTGTTCGTTGTCAATGTGACCATGTGACCACACCCAACCCCAAAGCCCATGTCCTGAATTTCACCCATTCTCATTTGGTCACCCTAGCCAAGACTGAACCATCAAGCTCCTCTTCACTGAGCTCAGTGTCACATCCGTCACATCAATGAAAAACGTGTCATGTGTAAGCTTGACACAGCTTCCTGTTTCTTCTTCTTCAGAAGGAGGACGTTAAAAGTGTTCAAGTAACCTCGATACAAAGGCTTTAAAAGAAGTGATAATGATCTTTGGGAGGGACTGTGACTGTGGAACATATCCTGCTGAGAATTTAGATTTTCTATCCTGCTTTAACCTCGACCTCCTCATGCTGAGGGGGACTGACTAAATGTTCTGTGTTAGCTTGCAGGAATACGATAAACATTATAGTGACCGTAAATATCAGTGAAATGTCCTTTGAGGGATAAGAAATATCCTACCAGAATGTTTTACAAGTGCGGCAGCAGCACACAGCAGCACACACTGCAGGGGAGCTGGAAATATTGAGGCAATAAATTTGATTTTTAGGAGGTTTATGGCAAGTTATTGGGTATTTATTTGGAAGAGTTTTCTCTTTTTTTGTCAGATGTGTTGGTTTATGGACGTCTGCGGCCAAAAATCTTGTTTTTCCAGAGTGTTTTTTTCCATTTCCTTCTGCTTTCCTGGGCAGCTGACAGGACTCATGTTTTTAGGAAGCATGTTTGGTGAGTGAGGTAATGACTTGTTGACTGTTGTGCTTCACACAGTCTCAGCAGCAGGGTAGGAACCGAAAATGGCAGCATCTGTCGCTCCTGCAAAGTTTGATGTGGATGTGTATCGTTTCAGTTTTACCTGAAGTTTGAGACTGTCATTGTACAATATTTTTTCGCAGGAAATATTCACATAAATTCACAGTATAATAACTTTTTTCAGTCAGTTTCATTTTTAGGTCCCCTGCTCTGTTTACTCAAAGTTCCCACACGCTCCCTCAACATAAGAGTATTACAGTGTGCCTCAATTGCAGATTATCAGAGTATTAGAATAAGTCATTTCCTTCAGTTAAATATTTTTTGTTAGTGCCCCTGCCTGGTAAACTGCTATTTAATACAGCAGTGCAGTACAGATTAATCTGAGCTGGGAGCCTGACCCAAGGCGTTAAACTGAGTCATACATGCTCATATTAACTGAGAAACCTTTAAAAAATCTATTATATAAATAAATAAATAAATTGGAAAATCATTTGTCATTAGACAAATCAAAGAAATCAACATCAAATCATAAAAATCTTGTTTTAGGAAACGCCTAAGACAAAAACAGTGTTTGGCTCACTGGCTGTGTGAAGCTATCACACAAGTATGTACAGCAGCAGGGAACAGGGTTGGGTCATGATTTTTGAATTTTGAATAGACATTTAATTTAAAAAGTCAAATATTTAGACACTTGTTTCGTCTTGCAAATATATTTTCCCCTGTTTACGAGGCATCGTGTGTGGCGCGTCAGCACAGCATAGCATTCAGTGCAGTGCGATGATGTCAGCAGGATGTCAGCTCACAAACAGGAGAGACATGCAGAGATAACTACAGCCGTCAAAACTTTCTGTGGAACTTTTTCAAAAAACTAAATGGAAATTTGCTGCAGTGCAAACTCTGAAGCTCGGCTATCAACAACTTTACATAGTTTTTTGAATAATGGTTGAACAATTCCATGTGACGACAGTATTTTGGCTTTAAATGCCCATCGCTAGCAGGAGAGGATCCCTGTGGAAGACACGCACAGCAGCACCATGGCCTTCACTCTGTCCTTTTAATTTGGCTCTACCCACGTGAATGCCTGAATTTATTCTCTGCATTATGTTTTCCTTGAAAAATGTATTATATGAACTTGCAAAGACATGTTTTGGTGTTCAAAAAACCCTGTCACAGCATTAGAAATTTAGGTCTTTTAGCATGATGAAAAACCCCGAAGCTCTCAGTGGCCGGACTTTGTTCAGTCATCCATATTGTTGCTTGTCTGCAGTTTATCAACAGCCTCAGGCTGAGTCTCACCCTTTGTAGGATATATACAAACACATTCATAATTCTGCTTGAATGTGCACAGACCATGTTTTAGTGATTCAGAGAAGATTCTTTTTTCCTGGTTAAATGTTAATAAGCAGGCCTAAATCAATGGAACAGTGTCTGCTCACACTGGCGTTGTGCTTTAGGACACTGGCAGGCTTAAAGGCCACAGTTTGCTGCTCTGGCTTCAGACTCTCCTGCTTGCACAGGCTCACTGCTTTACCCTTTAAAATCCTCTGCACACCAGCCACCACTGTGTGACCATCTGCTATTACTTTCAAATATCACAAGGTGGCTTGTGGTTGTGTTTTCACTGTGACATAAACTCTGCTTCAATGCAGGTTCACTGCCTCTTTTTTAACTTCCATGCTAACATGTCATGCTCACCCTTTTCCATATAAATTCAGTCAGATTTGTTTTTTCTTTTTTTTTTTTCAGAGAGCATATCTGCCCTGTGAGTGTGCAAATCAAACTCTTTACATTCCCTCAGTTGCTTTTTTGCGCTTTCAACACTGCTGCTTCTAGTTGTTCAAGGTTTAGGCTTTAACATAATTCTGATCGCCTTGAAGTATAAAGAAACAGGATAAATAATGTATAAGGGAATAAATGCGCTTTATTTCTGTTTCAGGGAGGTTAAAATTCATTATTTATTTAATGCTACCTCAACATCCTCGCAGGATTCTTCTGTGATTGACGAGACGTGAAAACATTCCTCCGTCCTGTCAACAGTGACAAGAAAGAGGCATCATATGTCCATCTCTCTGCTGACATGGCTGTCTCAGGAACTAGGTGAAGTAATAAGAAATCAAAATCATGTCGAAATGAGTGGATAATTACAGATATTCATAGTTTTGCTCCAGTCTGAAGTACTTTGACAGAGCGAAGGGTTTTATGCAGAACCGAGTTCTATTTTTGTTTGTGAGCTGGGAGTGAAGGTGGCAGAGCCCGGGGCTTCGCCGGCTCTGCTCTGCTCCGGAAAATAGAAAGTTTAGTGAATATTTTACCAGTTTATGCAAGCACTAAGCCTCTTGGGTCGTCATTTACACAGATTTTAGAACAGTTAATGGGGTTTTAGCAACACTAGGATCCCAAAACTCAAGCTAATCCCTAATTGGCTCAAGGCTGAAATTCTAAAGAGGATCATTAATATTTGTAATAATTCTGTGTGTCGTGACAGAAAGTATGAGAGGAACAGAGCAGAACTGAGGGAGCTGAGAAGTGAATTTAGAACACAGAATTCAATTTACTTGGCTTTGAAATAAGTCATTATGTAGTTCAGCAGTTTAGTTGATATCCACTAGATGGAGACATTCTTTTAATCACGGACTCAAAATCCCAGCAGTCTTTAGTTCAATATATGGCTCCAGTAGAAAGACAATTAATGGTGTATTTTCACACATCATCATTTGCACTTGTAAGCTACAAAATAAATGACAATTCACTGAAAATGAACTATAATAAAAATGTAAAAATATACAAGAAGTAGATATTTATATTAAAAGTAGATTTGAGTAAAATAAAATTAACTGAAGTAGATTTATGTCTCCACAACACCAAAAAATGTTCCCATTAAGTACACATTTGTATATGTACCCTCTTGGACATAATTCATGCACGGCCCCAAACCTTAACCATCCCAATTAAACCTTGTCATTCTAAACCTAGCCGTAAAAAAAACTTTCACACAACTCTTTGAAGGTGCAACCCAAAGTGAGGACTTGTCAAAATGTCCTTAATTTACATTAAATATCCTTTATTCCAAAGTCCAAACGTATATCGTTCTTGATCTATCTGTCATAAAAGCTCATTGCTTTGAACATAGTTTGACAAAAACTGGAGCTGTAATTACTTGTGCCATAGCCCACAGAGAGTATCACCAGCTAGCTAATGAGGAACAAGAAAGATGAGCCAGACAGTACAGTGGAGTGTCAGCGTCACAGAGCTTCATGTGTCACTTTGAGTTTGTTGGAATACAGAAGCCTAATTACTGTTTGAATAACTGTTAAAAAAAATTTAATTTCTTAAAAATATCAAGAAAAAGAATTCTAAAAACTGCAGATATTTAATTCACCGTTTGGGTCAGTTATACAATTTATTTGTTGTCTTGTGCTGTTTTTGTTTTGCATTAAATAAAATATAAAATATCATTTAAAGTCTGAGGTTTGTTCGGGGTCTGCTCACTGAATGATAGAAAGCCTGGTGTAGGAAAAGGGCTGGCAACCACTGTTCTATTTAAAAACGGGACTTTAAAATAAAATCTGAATCCCATCACCACAAATGAAGTCTTGGTGCTTATGCAAAGATCCAACAGAGCAGTTAAACAGCCACAAGAAAGCAGCACTGACAATTAAAACCTATTTTTATGTTCTAACACAAATATGCCAGTGAAATAGTTTTTTACTTACCTCGCCCTCGGCCCCAGCTTTGCCTCTGCACTTACACGGTGAATATATTTAGCGGACTATTGAGCAGACTCAGTTTCTATCCCTGATTTCTGGTGAAATATCCACGTTTATGTTTAGCAAGCGTTTCACTTTGCAGAGTGAAAACGCTGCTGTAATGCTCTCCTGAGGGTCCCCCCTGCTGTGGCTCCATGGATTTACTTCATAAATAATAACAGCAATACTAACACAAACCACCCCCCGCAGTCTGACAGTGTCTGTGTCTTTTTAACAGCCATTTAACTGTAGATGCAACTGAGCAAAACAACACCGGCATATTTAATACATTAGAGTCTTTGTAAAAACGAATTAAAAGTAATTTATAGAGGATCAATGCCGTTTTCTCTGAAGAGTTTAAGTCATTTAG
>JAQFJA010000024.1:5287210-5299131 GCA_029874485.1 Naso brachycentron
CTTAGCCTCCACATTCATTAGGAAAAGTGCTGTTTGCTAACACATAATTGCAATAAATCATCGTCAGCTCTGTGTCAACATGAAAACTATTATCATGCCAAGTGTTTTAAGCATCCAAAATTGGATGTCTGAAAGCCTATAATTACAAAAATAGACAAAAACAATTAAAAGAAAGTGATAGCCGAGGAGCATTTCCTGCTAGATGTGTGTGTGTGTCAGTGTATACATGTACTGTATGCCTGTCTGTGTGTGTGTGTGTGTATGAATAGGAAAGTACTTGAAGGTGACTATGAATTACCGGCTGGCAAAAGAGACTAATTAGAGTAGCAATTATACATCCGCTCCCGGCAGAGACTGAGAGTCAACAGCCAAATGACCTCTCCACAAGCTCATTATGGCCCACACGCACATATACACACACACACGCATATATATGTACACACACTCATAAACACACACGCTCACATTAATATCCACAGGGTTTTTAGGCTGCATGGCAATTTTAGTGAGACTGATCACATTGACTTTCTCACCCTGCTGGGTTTATATAAAGCAACAGGATGGAGAGTTGAAACACAACTCAACATTACAAATTTAGGTGGTTGTGGTGGTTCAGTGAATGAGTCCTGTTACATGTATAAATGATTCCATGTGCTGTGGATTTGAAATGGGCCCTGGTTGATGGTGCAGGTCATCTGTCTGTATATTAGATGGTAATTAAACAGGTAGTTTGGTCTTTACAGACAAAGTAAACCAAAGAGATCAACTGTTTCTAAACTCCACCTGTTGGCCCATACTACCAGCCAATATGGGCAGTCACAGATATATTGGTATTAGCATATAGGTTTTCAGATATTCACAAACATGAGAATTTCTTTTACAGAGAATATAATGCAGGAAATTGTTTATTATCATAATCATTTGTTAAAATAATCAGCAATTTTGCTTATTCTTTATTTTGCCATCTCTAGAATTGGTTGACAATGTGTGCAAAGTTAACTATTCTTTAATACAGTTATTTGTTTAAGGAATCAGCCTTCTGAGGACCTTTGCATAGTCTTATTGGTGCAAAATTGGTGAACAATCCACATAGAAATAATCTATTTTATTTCCATCTTAAAAATTTTACTACATCAACCACCATCTCGACAATCAGTGAATTTTTTCGCCTCTATTTGGATATTTTCTGAATATTATACTATTCTACACATATACATTTGTTACTTTGGATGCTCTGTATGAAAAAAGTTAAAATCTTTATAAATAAAGTGTTAAAACAAAACAAAACAAAAACAAACACACCAACAACAACAACAACAAAATGAGTATTGCTATCGGTCTCAAAAGTCCCATGTCGCTCAGGCTGTAATTATTAGACATTACAGAGTTTAAATGTAAAATCACATGAACAGACATGTGATACTGCTTATCTTTTATTATCAGCACCAAAGTTTATTCTGACAGGAAGTCTTTTCTGCTGTTTTTGTTTTTTTTCTTTTTGTGTGTGTTTGATATTTAAATCTCAATTGGTAATAAAAATGTTTTAAAACGATTTGGGAATGAAAGTCTTTACATTTTTGTTTCTCTCATGTGTCTTGAAATCAAACACAGTCATAATGCAGCCCTAACAGTGAAAAGTGGAAAGCTTGGATTAAAGATTAAAATTATAATGTTCCTACCTATTTTCATCTTTTGAGCTTTAACTAACACTCAGGCAGTCACTCTAAACACGCTGCATGTTTTACAGGACAATGTTCGCAGTAGTGTAATTTCTTTTAGATTAGATCAGATTTATTGAAGCACCACTGTTCCTGACATTCAATTACTTTAGAAGTAAAACCCTGTCCTACCTTACACATATTTATATTTCAGGCAAAATGTATATTTTTTCACAAAATACTAACTAGAAGTTTTAAGATCTGTAAAAATGCAGTCAAGCTACCTTTCAATGTTCAATGATTACATTCAAATTGTTCTTGTGTTTTTGTGATCAAAAATTAAAACTGCTTGAAGTTTGCATGTTTTCCCCATGTCCATATGGGTTTTCTCCGGGTCCTCCGGTTTCCTCCACCATCAAAACATGCACATTAGGTCTATCTCCAGTCAGTGCCCTTGACCGAGGTACTGACTTAGAATCTGGAGTTGGTCCCCGGGCGCCGCGCTGTGGCTGCCCACTGCTCCTCAGGGATGGGTTAAATGCAGAGAACACATTTCACTGTACATTGCTTAAATGTGAACAAAAAAGTACCTCTACCTTTACCTTTACTGCCCACCAGTGCAGCAAAGTTTGGTGTAAGTCACCAAAATAAATTTCAGCATAAACCTGTCCTATAACACTAAAAAAAACCTGTGAATTGAATCAGTTAATTTAGTGGAGACCTGGGGAAAAAAAGCTAATGTTTGTTGTAATGTCCCTTTATCCTGCTTTCCTGAGTGACATGTGACAAAAATATTGAGTTTTAAATGTCAGGCGCATGTCTGTATTCTAAAAACAACAGGAAGTCAGTTATTTAATTTCACCACAATAATTTGACATGTTTATCAGCACAGTCAGCAGCTGGAGCTGTAACAGTTGCTGAACACAAACCCTTAGCACACAATTGCCCTGAATTGCATCAAATATTGTACTTTTTCTTGGAGAAATAACTCAGCAAATCTCAACACACAGACATGATACACATTTTTCCCATATTAACACCTCTGATGTCTATGGCAGAGAAAAATTCACAAATCTCTTTAAACGTCATAGCTAAAAGACAGTCATTTTAAACTCTGGTACATGATAGTTATCTGTCACAATGCAAACAGGATCTCCCAATGGCTAATCATTAATTAACCCACAGCTGTGAAGCTAGGAGGGATGCCGAGCCATTGCCTGAGGTGTTTATTGACTCTCCTCTTTACTCCTTCAACCACAGTCATTGGTATCTTGTAGACTCTCAGTAGCCACATCAGCCTTGGTAGCAGCCTGTGCTGGTAAATCTAGGCCTTGAACTTGCCATCCATCCCTGATCTATCTGTCTTTCCGAGCCACTCATCTGCCTGTTTCTCAGTGCTGGAAAAGTCGTTCCTATCACAGAGGGTGTCATTGTACCACTTTCCCAGGCATTTCATTGGGTTCTCCCTGATTGTTGTGATGTCTTCTCCTTGGACTTGGAGCCTGAACACATCTGTCACCTTCCCCTTCCTTATCATCATGCTCCGTGACTTCTTGGACTTGAGGACCATCCTTGCCCATGATGCCACTGCTCCAAGAGTCTTCAGATCCACCTTGCCTGCACATGTGATGTGGTTGTTATGGTAAGGTCATCCATGAATCCTCTTATTGGGGGTTGCCTGCCTCCTTCTGCAGTCACTAGTACCCTGGCCTCTGTGGCTGTTGCTGTAATAAGGAGGTTCATTCCCATTATGAACAGGATGGGGGAGACTGTACATCCTGTTACAACCCCCATCTCCAGGTCTTGCCACGTGGCAGCGAACTTGGCAGTCTTGAATCGCAGCTTGAATGATCTCAGATAGCTGCTGATCATCTGCCTGATGTTGTCCGGGATGTGGTAGTGTTCCAAGGCTTTGTTGATTGAACTGTTAGGTTGTCCTTGTTTCTCTTGGCTTCCTGTATCAGATGGCTGATCGCGGTGGTATCTTCCAGGCACCTGGAGAACCCTGGGATCACCCCCATCTGGATTGAGGTGTCTATATAACCATTCTCTGATGCTGTTCTGGCCTTCTTTACCACCTCTTCCACGTCCTTTAAGGATGGTTCTCTGGTGTCCAGCTCTCTTGAGGGGAATGCGGCACTGCTGATCTTTGGGTGGCTGCCCAGATCTTGGTTCCTGTGTGTGTCACCATGGGCTGCCCTGAGGAATTCTTCAGCTTCCTCTTTAGAGCTGGTCAGTGTACCCGATCTATTTTCCCCCGGCAAGTCCCTGATAAAACCATAGGGGCCCTTGATGAACTGGGTCCTCTTGACCCCTCTCTCCTTCCTCTGCTTCCGTAGTCGCTCTGACTTCCTCAGCTTGCCAAACCGGTCTCACACCCCAGAGGTCAATTCTTAAATTCCCACTTTCTCCTCCTCTGTGGCATTCTTGAACTGCCTGGTGAGGATCCTGATCTCTTTCCTCAGGTTTCTTATCTCCTTCTCCCTCCGATTTGGCTGCTTCTCCTTTAAGCTAGTGGTCTTTCTTTCCTCTATGCCAAACCATTCCCTTGCCAAATTGTAGGTGATGCTGTCATTTGCATTGATTTTCCACTCCACTGTCCCTGCCAGAGCAACCTCAAGGATCTTGTCCAGGTCCTCATCTAGTTGTTGTCACTCCTTGTTGCTGCTCATCCTGGGCCACTTTACCCTCTCTTTTGCAGGTTGGGGTTGCTGGGAGGCATCAGAGTGGTCCATCGTGTAGTTTTGAGGCAAGACCTTTGCAGAGAGATCTTCAGTACTTTGGGGTGCTTCCTACCTGGTGGCATTTGACTCCTGGTGCCATGCCTGTCAGTGTCGTTTGGGTGAGCCTTCTCATTAGTCATGTCTCAGTCTTGGCCATTACCATTGGGTCTGTCCTTGTGAGCCTCTCATCCCCCTCCCCTCTCAGGAGACTCTGGGGGTATTGTTCTGTCTTGTAGCTTGCTGTGGTGCCCTGATTATCTTTAATGTTTCCGTAAAAATCTTGTGGAAAGATCAAGTCTATTGCAAACCAGGAACAAGAGGAGAGAACAAACACGCAAAAGTGCAATGCAGGTCAAACAGAAAGTAAAGGGTAGACAAAGAATGTTTAAATCCCTGCAGGACATTTTTAAGACTGACTATAGTGTCATGGAAGACAAAAGATATTGAACATGCTCTTACTGCAGAATGGTTTAATGTCGGGTGTAAGTCAAAAGGGCATCCATAATATCTCTGTCTTGTGTGCTTTTCAGAATATGTCATTGTTTTAGAGTGCCATGAAGAAAAAATGCTGCTATTATTTAAAATTGAATTGTGTTTTATTGTTGCTGAAGGTTTTATGTGAAACAGAAGGAGGACTTTGTTTACCGCTGAATAAGAGAAAAGGTGAATGAGCATGTTAAACCCGAAGCATAACAATATAAAAAGGGTAATTTCACTTTTAACATAAGTACTTCTTCTCCTCTAGATTTCTAGCAGTGAAAAAAAAGCACAAACTTGCAAAAGTACCTTTTACTTCATTATTTTTCAGTAACAGTTTTGGGAACATTTTGGTCTGATAAAGATTTTTTAGATCCCAGGGTCCCCTAAGTAGTTTTCCTTTTGGTCTGTTAGCAAACAGAACATTCAGTTACAGAAGCTGAGATCACCTTATTTCACCTCAGCTGATCTACAGGAAACACAGCTGAGCATTACATCTGTGCAATTGCACCACAAAATTTTGTTGTGTTTTGAGCTTCAGTTGTGAATTACTGCTGTCGGCATCAGCATTTATTGCTGCCGAGATGTAGTGAAAGTATTTTTGGACAGGTTTTAACAGGTGTCTTTTTCTCTTTAGATTTTCATTGTAGCTGGATATGTGAGATAGAAGGATTTGTCTCTCTTATCAGAGGCAAATAATATAAATCAAACAATATGTGGACAACAATTCAACATTTATCTGACTTAGCAGATGTAGATTGTGGGTATAAACCTGCCACTGGGCGACTATCTGCATGTATCTGCTTTTCATGATTGAGATTGGTTTAAAGAAATATCAACGAGCAAGAGTGATTTTTCCCCTAGCAGAATGATAATGGGTGCAGCAGGACCATCTTCCAGTGCTGTGGAGATCGGGCTGGCTATGAGACACTAGTGAAACATTTGTATGTCCTTACAGTATCACTATTTCTGTTTAATCAGCTTCTTTTATTTTCCAGTCCAGTCTATTATGTTACACATATGCAAAACAGGGGGCAATGCTCACTCTGTTGCTATAGATTTAAAGCTCAGCTTTAAGTTCAAGTCAGATAGAAACCCTCTGATCCGAGCATTGTTTGCACGGGTTTGAAATAAGGCCAAATCGGAGAGCAGTCTGGCACCAGGGGCTTCCACTGAGTGTACAGTATGAGCAGGGTTTAAGTGGGATTTGTAAGGAGAAAAAGCTGAAGCCTTAAAAGTTGAGAGCCTGGAAGGTGGATTAAGTAATCACACATTTTAGGCTACAATTAAAGCAAAGCAAGTGAAGCCAGGGTTATGTTTGGGTTAAATAATGGTCATAATCTCCTAAGGTTGCTGTTTGGTGGGAGGAATATCGCCATTCTAATTTAGAATCTTAGATAGCTTTTATAAATCCATATGCACTAACTGGCTTTAAACTTATCTTCATGCTTTCCCAAATGATGATATTTAACAGTAAGTGTTGAATGTGGGAGCAAAAGAATTGAGCAAAAATGCCGTGGTCCTGCTTACTGTAGGCTGATTGTGATTTGCTCCAAAGTCTCTAGACTTAAGGAAAAAAGGCAATTTTATTGTGAAATTGGTATTATACTTTTAAGCCATGCACACAATCTCTGTTTTGAGTGCTGATAATTATACTACACCTGTGACACATGTATTTGTTTATTTTCTTTACATGTTCACAGATTGACCTTTCTAGAAACATGTGATCTCTATAAAAACAATTCTTACTGTCTAATCCTTCTCATAACCATAAATTATTCAATAAGCTTGATAGAGTCTAAGGGAAAGTTTCTGTTGTTTGCTGATTTAGGTATTGATACAGTGGTGTCTGTGCTGCTTAATCCTGGAAGTGGGAAGAAGCATGCACAGGCATCATGGTGTGTAGGGGGTAAAAGTGTTGATTCATGTAGTAATGCAAGCATGATGCTGGATTTGTTTGGCGCGTCTGTCCGGCAGAAACAGAGAGTCACTCTCCTGGAGGCACTTGGGGACTAATCTGTATCTGTATATCCTACTTAAAATACAGCAATATCTCAACAAAGGCCTGACTGATATGGGATTTTTAGGGACCCATACAAATACCGATACTGGGGATCAAGGAAATTTTGATATCCAATATATCAGCTAATCTTATATATATTGGTCACATGTGGTTATTAAATAACAATAATAATAATAATAGATTGCAATTATATAGCGCTTTTCTAGATACTCAAAGCACTTTCCAGTAAAGGGGGAACTCACTAACCACCATCAGTATGTAGCACCCACCTGGGTGATGCACAGCAGCCATTTTGCGCAAGAATGCTCACCACATACCAGCTTGAGGTGGAGAGTGAGATGAGTGAATAAGCCAATTACATGAGGGGGATGATTAGAGGGCTAGATTGAATGAGCCAGGTTGGGAATTTAGCCAGGAACCACCTACTTTTAGTGGGGAACCCCTTACTCTTTGCGACAAGTGCCATGGGATAAACTTGAAATAAATACTTGTTAAAAGTTATGCAGTGGAGGCAGGATATCGTATATTTTAACAAATTTATTCCAAACATTAGTGCACTGAACAGTAAACACTTCACTTATTAGTTATTAAATAACGCGTTGCCCTCTGCTGGACAAACTATGTAATAGCACAATTTTAAATCACTAGTCCAGCTTCCTTTCTCAACATGGCACTGAAGGTGAAGAGGGAAGGTGTCCCTGTCAAAACTGAAACCAAGTCAAAGGCCCAGAAAGCTAAGAAGGCTGAGCTCAAGGATGTATACAGCCAGAGGAAAAAGAAAATCAGGACTTCTCCAACCCTCTGTCTCTTTAAAACCCGCCGTTTCCGGATGCAGCCCAAATACCCTTGTAAGAGTGCTCCTCGCAGGAACAAGTTGGATCTTTATGCCATCAAGTTCCCCTTGACAACTGAGTCCCCAATTAGGAAGATTAAGGACAACAACACTTTTGTGTTCATTGTGGATGTCAAGGCAAACAGACATCAGATCAAACATGCTCTGAAAAAGTTGCATGACACTGACACTGCCAGAGTCAACACTCTCATCAGGCCTGATGGTGAGAAGAAGGCGTACGTTCGTCTTGCACCAGATTATGATACGTTGGATGTTGCAAAAAAGATGGGCAAAAAATCACCAAGCATTTTTTCTGGCCTTTAAAAACTGGTTTAATATTGGCACAGATCAGAAAACATATAAGCTGATACCGATATATCTGCAATAGGTCGATATATCAATATAACCAGGCCTTAATCTCAACAGAAAAAAAGACTGTGACAGTAAGAGGAATAGAAGGGGATGTCTGAATGAGGGAGAGGAGTAGAATAACTGAGATAGATAGGGAGAGAGAGAGAGAGAAACAGTGGAGATTGTGAAACAACAGTAGCCTTAGTGAGAGAAAAAACAGTGAAACATGGTCCCCAAGGTTGAAACTGCCAGTGCAAACCAAGCTGTGGTGAAAGTTGCAATAGACCTACAAACCTTTAGCAAAGCAGGGAGAGGAGACAGACTGAAAAAGGAGGATGACATCACACCATCTCGCTAATGTCACACTACATCCATCACATGCCTCATCTTAATTACCTAAGCCCTGACAACGTGTATATCGCAGATACTCCAACGCCAAATTTACCTGCCCTCCACCAGGTCCACTTACGTGTCTGCCTCTCTATCTCCATCTCTTCTTCAATCCATCTCTCTTTCCCATCCTTTTCTCTTACCACACTTAAGGTCAGGCTGGGATGTGCACAATAAATCTTTACCACAGATTCTGACAGCCACCCTCAATTCAGGAAGTGCTTCAGCCAGTCTGGGGGAAGAGCTGCAATGCACATAAACTTTCTCTTTTAAAAACTATTTGGGTAAGCAGAAAGTCTGTGTGGAGAGTTTGGGGCATTATTTGGCAAGAAAGTAAGACAAATCGGTGAAAGGAAAAACAAAGAAAGTGAAAGGAAGGAAAGGGCAAAGGGTAAAGCGACAGATTTGCTAGAAGAAGAGGGGTTTCAGTGAACCCATTTGGTCTAGATTAATATGATGTATGACACAGAATAGCAGTTTTTACTGTGCTGTTGTTTTCTTTTATTTGCCTTTTTCCTCCCTTGTACTACTACGTATATATCAAAGGTCTCTAGTTTCTTGGAAACTTGCTCACATATACCCACACACTTTCTGTGGGCATCAAAATGTGTGAGCAAGTGCATAGCTGCTGTATAACAGTGCTGTACACAAATGGACCAAATGAAACATAAAAAACACACAAAGACCAGAGAACATAACCAGCATACAATACTAGTATGGTTTCATTCACATTTCTTGAAAGATGACGCAAGACTTGACAGGTAATTTGACTTAAAATTACCCAGGAAATGGCTTGGGCTTCCCAGAAAGTACTTAACACTTGACTTGGAGGGTCTTAAATGTTTTGTAACTTGACCTTGACTCATCACAAATGAGTAAAGCCTTGATTTAGACCTGTACCAAGTAAGTCAGACTGGACTTAAATTTGTCTAAGTGTCTTTATACTTTTCATAGAACAAATGACTTTAGCATGACTTGGATTTGTCACTACTAACTGAAGGATTTGTTTGGCATGAAGGACAACTTAAACCTGTCACAGATGACTCAAGACTCGACATGAACTTAGCAGGTAATTCGACTTGGGATAACCTAGGACTTGGCTTGAGACTTGACCTGAGCATGTCACAAATAACTCAAGAGATGACTTAAACTTGTCACAAGTTGGGTCAGACTTGATTTGAATTTTGTCTGAATGTCTTAGTCATGCCTTGGTATAAAAGATTTTAACATGACTTGGACATGTCACAAATGACCGGAGGATTGATTTGTCATGAAGGACTTAAGACTCAGTTTAAACCTGTAGATAACTGATGACTGATTCTTGACCACAACTTGAGACTTGAAAACTCTCACAAAAAATTTGAACTTGCCCCAAATGACTTAAGACTTGGATTTGAACTTGTCTCGAAAGACTTCCGACTTTTTATGAATTACTTCAGGCTATTTTTGGGCTCGAATGAATGACTTAAAACGTGACTTGGACGAGTCTCAAATGTCCTGATGTGAACTAAAACATCCCTGCTACCCACACATCAAATACGCACACATAAAGGAATTCACCTTCAACTCACAGGTTAGCTACGTAGCTATCTATACCACTCTGCATGTCTCTCTCAGACACACACACACAGAGTCAGAGTCAGAGAGGTAATAAGAGCCATTGCTTCTGCACCCTGTCATTTAGTGGCCTCTCCTGCATGATCTCCACCTAAGACCTACAGTACTTCCAACTCTCATAAAGGGGAGGTAATATTATCCAGGGATGGTGAGATGTGAAGGGAATAAAAATGATGGAAAACTGCTTGGAATGGGGTTTTCGAGTGTGTTTGTAATAAAGGCTGATTTCATTTGGGATGCAGACTGTGATGGCAGAGGTTGAGAGACACCTCGACAGAATATAAGGGAAGATAATGTTGTCTGTGATGGCATAATATCATACTGAGAGGAGTGCATCTGAATGCTCCAATCACATTTATTTAAATTAAATTATTATTTTGCATATTACCTTTGGCTTCTCAAACCCTGTGTGCATTGATCTCACGTTTCTACCATGCTGTGTGTCTTGCTCACTACATGCAGCAGACAGATTATGCTTGAATGATATCAGCAGTAAGTTAGTAAGTAGGGCTGGTGTTCTTTAACTTGTTTATCGTCTATTTTTCTTCCTTCCAGCTATTCGCCCCAATATGTTATATATTGACATGTGTCTGTCCCAGCAGGGGGCAATTTCTGACATTTCTTTCCTTATTTGCTTTATCTCCATCTTCTCTCCAACTATTTTCCCTTTCGATCTGTGTCCCCTGAGGTTTCTCTCTTTTTAACTTTACCTCGTCTACCCTCTCTCTGTACCCTTTCATCTGTCTGCTGTTATTGATTCCTACTGTCAATAAGATCCTCCACCTGAATACTAACAAGGCCATTTGCATGACTGCCCATCAATACAAAAAAATCCAGGGATAGCTAGTGTGTAAAAGTGTTTGCAATATGTTCACTGTTTTAATCTAAATATGTGCTGTGTGTGCATCAGAGAGGGGCAGACACTCTCCTGACCACTGTGTGTCAAAGGGGATTTCGACAGAGGAATTTTATGCTCCACTTGGTGCAATTTTACAGGTAGAGCAGCGTGGATGATCGTGTACAAACACCAGTGGAAGTCTTCCCTTCACTGTTGAGGTGCATCTTGACAGCAGTCACAGTTTTTGTGAATTAAAAGGATAGTTGCTGTTAGTAAGCCTCACAGTAAGCTATAAGGTTTTAGCCCTGAGCTGTGTAAACACTGAGATCTTCTGACTCTCTCTCTCTCTCACACACACACACACACACACAGACAAAGAACACAGAAACACTTTTATGTATCCACAAAAAGTGGGCAGTGGATTTGTTCATGTGGGCAGGAGGCTCAGGTGGACAGGAAGAACAAAAACTGATGTATAAACTGGCGAGGAAGAGGCTGCATGAACATCAAACATTCAGAAAGACCGTTCATACACCTATGTATGGCTGTGTAGCAGTGCTGGCTGCTAAATGTGTCATTTCCTGCCACAACAGAAGAAATACATAAGACACATATGCATACAACCATTTATAAAACCTGTCTTTTTCCCATCATTCTCCTCCTGCACTATACACTTTTGTCTCCTTTGTATCATATTTACACATAGTTGTGTGTGTGTATATGTGTGTATATTTCTATATATACATATATAATTAATCTCGTTTTTTTATTACTTTTCTTTAAATCCTCGTCTTCTTTTTTAATAACTCTTATTTTTCTGTATATTATAATTAATCTTGTTGTTTAAGTTATTTATATACTTATTTTATTTTTTTTAATGTGCTTTGGAAACACATTCCACTTGACATGCCAATAAAGCTGTTTGAATTAAATTGAACTGTATGCATGTATGTGTGTGTGTGTGTGTGTGTGTGTGTGTGTGTGTGTGTGTGTGTGTGCGCGCAAGCATGTG
>JAQFJA010000024.1:5331376-5343288 GCA_029874485.1 Naso brachycentron
ACCAAAGGTTGTTAAAATCATCTTAATCAGCTCTTTTAAGGCGGTGCACAACCAGAGTCCTCTTCTGAGTCCGAGTCTGGTTCTGACTGAGGCTAAAACAACTTTGGCTGAATTTCTCTGATGTTTTCTCCATGCTAACGTTAGCCACCTTGACGTGCACTGCTCTTTCATCAGTCAGTGCAGCGCCAGCAGCTGTGGTGGTCAGAGCACGAGGACTGAATATCTCAATGACAAACAAAGAGTAGATGTGCTTGGCACCTTTTTTCAGAGCTTTTTAAATCTCTTTCATGTACCTAAAAATAACTAATAAAATACTGATAATGGAGGAGTATTTTTACTTACTTTAAAACATTACTGGAGGGAAACTTTAAGGGACCCAAACAAGTCTATTAAAGCTGAGGTTGGTAATTCCGTAAAGCTAGCAAGATTTTAAAAGAAGCATCTCCTTAGGGTTATGTCTGAACCCACCCCCTCCCCATGAGGCATATTCACACACACACACACAGACACACACACACACGCACGCACGCACGCATACAATCATGAGCGCTGCGCATCACAACTGCTACGTAACAGGGTGGAGAGAGGACCTCAGCACATCACTTTCAAATTAACTGGAGTATGTTACCTCAGTCACTGGTAGGAAAACATAGAACATTATCAAAGTAAATATAAAAAAAAAAAAATCACATGGCATCAGAAAGACAGCAAACTCTGCATCACTTTCCAGGCCAACTCCCTCAGCCACCGTTGAAAAGCCATGCCCACGTTGACTGTAATTTTACTTCTTGCGCCATTCAACTTTTTCTCATTTGGAGCCGTATTCAGGTCGGTCTTTCTCTTTCTGGTTTGTTTAGCAGAAGAAGCTGCTGTGGGTACAGCTGGTAATGTGGCTGCATTCGCTTTGTCATTCTTCTCCTGATGACCTGCTCACTCAGCTGGAGATTTCTGCCTCACGGTTGTGCAAAATCCTGTCGGCCATAATTAATGTACGGGCAGAAGGCACGAAGGGCAGGGCAGACAGGTGGGCGACAAGTGAATTCTTTTGTTTTTTTTTTCTCAGAGCAATTAATATTTTTTTTTTTTTTTTTAGCCATCAGGCTCTTAAGAGGTTTTCTTCAAATATTTTTAAAAAAATGCTTCTGAACAGATTACCAATCCCACCTTTACAAGAGAAATGTTTTGGGGAACGTAAAAAATTGGCTTTATTTATGGTAATTGCAGAGAAGGAGGTAAAACCCCAATGACACATTTTTTGGACAGGGAAAACACTCTGGACACTGTGAGCGATGTGAAGCTTATTAGAGATTATGGATTTAATGTATCTGCGAAGCCATGCATTAATTACTGTGTCTCACAGCTTTGTTCACATGGCTCTCTTCTTTGTTACTGTCACAGTAATATAATATATTCATGTTTCTTTATAACTTCATCTACAGCTCACTTCTGCCTGTGCCTTTTTGTCGATGCTGGGGTAAATGTTTTCACTTTTTGCTCTCTAAAGGAGAACAAAATTCTCATCTGCTGTTCAGTTTGGCTTCCTTTTCTTTTTGTATTCTCTTTGTTGTACATTTTGGAAAGGCAAGCCAACACTGACAATGAGGATAAAGATTTCAGTGAAGCTTAACTTAAGAGAAATTGTGCTGTAGGCTATTTCGGCAGTAACTACCGTGAAAGTCTCAGTCTAAACACTGACGCAAGGAGACAATAAGAGGTTTTACAGAATACTTCTAGATAAACTCATCATCTAAGGGAAATTTTCTAAGCTTTTTTTCTATTTTTTTAGGAAAAAAACCCTTAACTTTGATACTGACAGTGGGTTTTGCAAAAGTTTGGACGACTGAAGTTTGTTTTGACCATCCTAATTGTTGGTCAGAGAAAAAGCAAGTTGTAATCCGTGTCATCTTTTAATATTTGCAGCATCCGACAATCGAGCATCATTTCCTGTACACGGCAGTTGTAGAGAGGTTTTGTTATAGAGTTCAGTGAGGTTGTGATAACTCATTTTTCTGCTCACAAGATGAAAAAGTAAGACCAGCAGTTCTTGACAGTTTTTTCCATTAAGGTCGTAATGTCTGGATCACACTGGTGTTAAAACTAAAAGAAAAAAACAAAATGCACATTTATCACTTTAACCACTCCCAAGCAGAACTGAGAACACTTGACAGTTCAGTAAAAATTGTTCATATACTATAGGTCAGCTCCACGATATTGTAGATTAATTTGTGTTTCATTTAGAGCTGACCTGAGCAGAAACACTCTCAAGGAGTTTAGGGTGAATTCATTTGAGCTTTGCACTTTGCTGACAAGTGACTAAAGCTTCCACGGGCAGCCAAGTTAGATATCTCTGAGTGCAGCGGGACGCAACATGATTCAGACACGGTAAATCTGTAAACTGTTATATTGGTGCTGTGACTCAGAAAAAGCTGTCATTAATGTCAGCCGGAGTTTCTGACAAAGTCACTGAAAGTGGAGAGACACAGTCCTTCTCTGGCTTTGCAGGATGACGCATTTATTCAAAGTTTGTCTATTGGTGAGTGGAGAAGCAGTCTGACCGAATATTCAGACACTGGAGTTCGTAGCAAAGACAGAAGGATTGACAGAGACGGACAAACGCAGACGACAGGAACTAGCTGGGCTGCGGCCAGTCAGGAAAGAAAAAATACAGGAGTGAGAAGTAGGACAGCAGCCAGTAGTGAGCAGAGCAGAGAAGAATAGAGGATGAAGTGAAGTTTAAACTCATCCGGTGTCACTGCTGATCCCCTCCCCTGTCCTCTTTAGCTACTAATTTTCTTGACTGCCTGCCTTCTCTCATGTTGACGTGTCATGTGTAATTCGAGTACAGCCCGAGGCACAGATTTCTCTTTCTTCCCTGTTAGCTTCTTTCTAAATCGGAGCAAGAGAGCAGGCAGTGCGGCAAGAGGCCAGCCTCATCCTTTGAGAGTTGCCAACGAAAGGACAGACCATTTAAAGTGTCCCCAAATTCGCTTCCCCTGCAGCATCAGCCTGTCTGTACCAAGCAAACTGGGTCTCCGTCACAGCAGGGCAGTGAGTTATGTTGATGGAAAGTAATAGTGTGACATAACAGAATGCCTGCGCACTTAAAAGGAATATAAAACATGATCAGCAGCATGGAAATAGTAGCTTAAATCCATCACCCTCTTTCCCTTGAACATGCAATGTCTTACACACATGCACACACGCACACACACACACACACTGGTAACACAGTGAAAAACATACAGTAAATACACGTTAGGCTTCACCGATTTAAAACTTTAACTGAGGCTTGAAAACCCCTGCTGCTATAATTCCAGGTCTATTCTGTTTACAGTATGTGTCAGCGTGTGTGTTCGTGGGTGGATGGGTGTACGCGTCTATAAGACAAGATTTCTGCTCTGGCTGAGGTGAGGGGGGTTGAGCTGTGAGGCAGCGAGGGGAGACGTGCAGCATTTAGCGGACAGAGGCTGAAAGTCTGAAAGGCTTTCTTTTTAGAAAGAAGCTGCTTTCAAGAGATCCAACAATTGTGACAAATGTTTTTTATCAGCTGACCTCTTTAACAGAGTCTATTGGTGCTTGTGGAGGCGGAGGTGGGTGCTGTGATGTATCTGTCCTGGCATGGATGGTTAGTCGAAGGGACAACAGGAGGAGAAAGAGCTGAGAAGGTACTCAGTGCTGTTGTCAGGAGCAAACCTCTGTAAATGCTGTTAATGCTCCTTTTTAAATATAAAGCAGAGTTTAATCAGCCTCTTCTGATGGTTATCTGCAGTTATCTGCTGCCGTCTGGCAAGTATCCACTCCCATACCACCAGACTACAGGACAGCTTTATTCCTGAAGCTGTGATACTTCTCAACTCATCCTTCACACACAAATGTAAGAGAATTGTCTTTAGTTTCGTGAGCCTTTTGCTTATTCATACATTCAAATAATTTTCTGTTTTTAGTAGCATAGCACAAGGGGACTAGTAATAGTAGTAGTAGTGCAGATATGTGTCGTAGTTTTGTATATATGTGTGAGAAAACAGGATTTGGTTTCAGTGGTGCTGGTCTCGTTTTGTACACAGGCATCTGAAGTTCGTAGTTTACTCACTTATTTCAGTATATTCCATTCTGAAGGACATCAACAGCTTTTTTTTTTTTTTTTTTTAAGCAAATTGTTTGAAAATAAGACTGTGAAGAAAAAAATCACGAAATAGTTAACTTGTGGATGTCAAATGCTTGAGAAGGCCTGAACAGGCATTTATTAAAGCTTGATAAAAGACAATGACACAAGCAATACAAGTGCGAGACTTGTAGCGCTAAGCCAGTTCTGAAGGTTACCTCTTGGCAGAGAGACATATTTAACCCTTTCTAGACACAAGAGACTTACAATGAGACAAAATGACCTATGCTTTAAAGGCAAAAAAGGTACATTCCATTCTTTGAGGTCACAAGACAAATTGTTTATCTGCCGAATCAGAGGCAAAGAACAGCATCTCTCTCTTGAGTTTGGTCTTTTGGAAGCCAGCCATTTTCAATCAGCTGCTGCCATCCCTGGTACACAGAGAGTTGGCTATAAAAGATTGCTCTGAAAGAAAAAGCTCAGTCTGCTTTAAGGTTTGCAAATGACACTGAAAGCGACCCATGGAAACACTCAGTACGTTCACATGCACAGTTAAGTTGAACTATGGTTAAAGCTGGATTAGGCAATTTAATTGGACTACTGGCCTTGTCTTAGTATACAAGCGCCACAGGAGAATTAATTTATTGTCCCACTCCGCTACGGTAGGCTGCGATATGCCCCGTTCAGCTGATTGACAATGCATCCGGTTAGCCAAACAAGCTACAAACAAGTTAGCAAGCGGCTAGTGAAATCAATGTCAAACAGTGAAAACATGGACAACTTTACAGCGCAGTACACTTCATATCTACACTTTATTTTGGTACAAATTCGCCTACAGGGTTTTTGTTTTCAAAATGGCTTTCTTCTACAAATTTATGCTGTTCGAGCTTCTGGTCAAAGACCGTGGTGGGCCATGCAAAGAATGCTTAATCCAGTCTGGGTCCAGTTGAGGCGCATATACTATGTAGGAGTAAATCAACTCCCAATCGCATTATCTGGGTGTGTTAACTTGACTTTGGAAAATTCGATTTAGTACAACTAACATGTTTTTAAAAGTTCCTATTTAGCCGGAATAACAGTAAATCAACTTTCTCCAACATCACATAGGTCAAAATGTACTGACTGTCTATTACCTTTGACCTAAGGAAGAAAAACTCCTTCACTGGTGTCTTTGCCAAAACTGCTTTTGGACGAAGCTAAAGAAGATTTACTTGATTGTCTTCTTGCCCCTTTTTTAAGAACTACTAAGTACTTCCATAGGTTTTTGGTTGGATCATCCATTGAACTTGAATAAGAACAGTG
Organism: Naso brachycentron; assembly: GCA_029874485.1. NCBI lineage: Eukaryota > Metazoa > Chordata > Actinopteri > Acanthuriformes > Acanthuridae > Naso > Naso brachycentron. Next base: position 5,336,781 of record JAQFJA010000024.1, read on the forward strand.
TCGACACGTCATTTGCACTGGGAGCTTGTTTGGGCCTCGCTCGAAACAACCGCTACCACTCAGCCTTCTCCCTTCCCGACCCTTAGTTGCTCCTTTTTTCATCCGCACCCACACAAGTGATCCTTTTATGCTCACATAAGTCCATGAACCGTTATACAGAACCAAGTGCCTGTTATTCTCTATGATAAATCAACTCTGTTCTCTGTCATAAAGCTGATTATTTGTTTGGACTTCAGCCTTTTTATAAATGAATGATGAATCATGCAATAAGTACTTGCAATTTTACATAATTTAGCCTATGCATGTTTGAATTAATTATAAAAAATCTTGTTTATTTAGTTGTTTGTTCCCTTGCCCTTGTTGGTATTTCCACATTTGCACATTTCAGTGACTGTAAGAGCAAGTTATGTCTAAGCATAAAGAACCAAGTCAAACTTTAGAATTCCATTCTTCTCCAAGAAAATGTGGTCAGACTTCAAAAGCCCCCGTTGTTGCTGCTATCTGTCTTACTCACTTGTGGGACTTTTTCCCCTCCGCGCCCTCGGGACCGGAACCGCAGTCGTGAGCCTGAATGATGAAGGTGTATTCCTTCTGCAGCTCGCAGTCCACCAGGCCACGGGCCCTCAGCTGGCCCTCGCCAGACGTACCGTTCAGCACCACTGCCTCAAATGGAGCTTCCAGCCCGTGGATGTTGAATGCACAGATCTCCCCTGGAAACAGGAAGATGGGAGGGAGGAAAAGGAGAGAGAAGGAGAGGGGAAGAGGTCATCGTTAACCACAGTCAGTCAGGTCGAGAGTAAATGATGCGCTCAACAACAGCCACATCTGTGTTTTTTAAGGGAGCTTTTATGAGTGTTTGCTAACCTGTTTGCCTGCTCATACCTTGTTAAGGAAGTAAGAAAAATCGTCGTCACCAAATCAACAAACTGCTTCTTCTTTATTCTTATGAAATGTAGAAGAGTAACATGCACAGATATTTTGACTGATGCCTTCTTTAGTGTGCAGGCCCAGTGACTGCCACAGTTTGACCTCCTTTAAACAGGTATAATGTGTCTGGTGCAGGTCATACAGATGCAGTATTTTTGGTACCCTTATAGTAAATGAAATGCCACATGATTTCCTTTAAATCTATTCTGAGTGCTTCATTTCTCTGACAGTACTTGATTTATTCTACTGTAATACGTGCACTTGACACCACAGATCTGTAATAGAGGTTGAGATGTGTCAACTGCTGAGCTTGCACACAGAGAAATACATCTGGAAAAATATTTGCACTTGTTGGATTGCTTGCTCCTTCATTTCAAAAGCATAAAAGCATGCAAAATATGTAGCAAATGTGAACCTGGGCAAGGGCAACCCCTTGTTCCTCAATATATTGCCCTCTTAGCAATGTTCTCAGACAGAACTGGAAATTAAACTAGCAACTTTAAATGGCAGCAAAGATCTATTTCCTCTGGACTGCTGCAGAACCATCCACTCAGAGGGTATATGTACAACATGAGAGCTGGGCTCACATAAATAGGCTCTCACAGAGTTTTTCACCCCATTCAGTCACTTTGGGAAATTTCTACTCCTGCTTCAGATTTACATAATGTTCTGCTGAAAACAAACCATAATATAGACAGATCTCAGCAGCAGAAACACACTGGGGGATTATAAATAGATCATATTCCAAGAAATGCACCCTCTGTGTAATTATTCTTGTGAAAAACACCAAGGACGTTCCTGCTGTTGACCTCCCCTTACCCACAGAACAACATGCAGCGCAATTGAGTTACATGAAGCACAAATAAAACTATGCCACCTCAAAGTCACCCTCGTGGAGAGATATAGAGGAGGAAAATCCATTTAAATCCAGAGTGAGCGGCTGACGAGGAAAACAAAAGTGGCAAGAGGCGGCTGACATTTATTAGCCGGCTCTATAAAGAAGCGCTCCATTTATGGAGAAGGCAAAGGAAGTTTTTTCTTTCCTGTTACTCTCTTGTTCTTAAAAACTGGATGTCCCTTTACACTTCCACCAGTGGGATTTCAGGAAATCATTTAACGCGCCGGGCTCACACTCTGACCTGTGACAGCTAATTGCACTGATATCACTTAAGCTAACAGCAAAGACTAAATTGGATTTCCAAATAGCTTTGTGTGTGCATTACTCCTGGCAAGTTCTGATAAGAGCAACTTTATTTTCTACTACCGTCCCCTTTCTGTCCCCTTTCATCCTGTTTCTGTCATAATCCCCTCCACCTCACCACCCTCAACCTACCTTGCTGTTGGGGCAGGGGCTCTGAAATGGCAGTTTTCCCAAAGAGAAGCTACAGGCAAAATCACACAGAGGATTTAAGAAAAAAGAAATGGGAGGATAGAAAATGAGTAAATAGGGAGGGTGTGTCTGTTCGCGTGCTGTAAAGACTTCCCCCTCTGTATTGCCTGAACAATGACTTATCAGAGTTAAATGGGGCTCCACAATATGGAGAAACATAGCTATGCCGGGGAGAGTGAAATCCTAAAATGGCATTGAGCAAACGGTGTGCGACGGGGAGTGACAGAAGATGCAACAGTCTTGATGTGCTGCTTCTCTCAATGGTGCACCACCGCAAAACAGGCAAATGGAAAATCCATCACCGCTGGAGCGAGAAATAAATCCAATATACACAGGCAAGTGCAGGGGCTTCCCATCAGGGTGAATATGCTAAGGATATGCTGATAGCGTACATCCACAGCTGAGGCTGGGTGGCCTGATGTGCTCCTTATGATTTAGTCGTTGCCGATGGGGGTGCAGCAGGGGAAACAGGTCAAAGTGACTGCAGGGGCAGGACCTTCCTGTTTTCAGACTCAAATGAACACTTTAACAGCTCTGGGGGACAAAAGACCTGTCGCTTTTTTCATTTCATATCTCTGCCGATCACTTTGCTCCTGACTGAAGCTTTCTGCCACCCGCAGAGAGGCAAAGATGGCTGGTGGAGAGGGAGGGACGAGGGTGGGAGTGCTGGCCCCCGGCGGCAGCAGAGGAACAGATGTTGGGCGGCTGGTACTTGGCAGAGGCAGAGAACTCACAAACGCTAATTACTGCGCTAAACCGTTAGCTAAATATGTGTCTCCGCGTCACATTAGGCTTTTAAGAGGTAGATTTATGGTCAGAAGGAACTCTGTGTTCTTGAAGTGGCGCCATTTAAAACTAATGGATGCAAACTAATGGATACAGAAGCTGCAGTGCTGTTTCTTTATTAGTATATTAGCTTGGTGTTTGGTAATTTGGCACAATAAATTGTTTTTATGATCATCACAACTTCAAAACATGTTCAATCACTTCATGCTTTGCACATCCAGTAAACTTTGATGCTACCTGACTTTCTACACACCTTCCATTCATCTTATTCTTTCCTCTACCTCATTCGCCGCTACCGTAATTACTTACTTTACCTTTGGCCATCATTACAGTTTCATTTAATCAAGTCTAAATTAATGGCAGTCTATTAGTCAGTGGAAACGTGTGCTCAGGACCTGAGCTGCTGTTCTGTTGATGTCAGAAGTCATGCGGCGTTCAACACCTCCAGGGAATCTGGCGTCCGTCCACAGCAGACTATCTTTGAGGACACAGAGCTCATTATCAGCGAAGGCAGAGACGCTTTACTGGCAACGGTGGCCTGTGTTTGCAGAGCGGCAGGAGTGTGACAAAGTATCGGGGGCCACAGTGCCTCAGGGCCTCAAGTTATTATCAAAGCTGACAGAGCATCACCGATGAGCCGCCTGCATCCGAATATACACACAAGCTGCTTTTGCTGAAAAGGCGCTCTCACACAGAAGTGTATAGATATGCGCGGCAGCTGTTTACTGAGCGTTTGAGTGAGGGGTAGGAGTGGAGATATCAGGCGGGAAACAGTCACACTGCTGAGAGGAAAAGGTTGAAGAGAGAGATATGAAGGGAGATGAAAGGAGGAGTTTAGAAAGATGGGACGGTGGCCACAGCCTCAGGGCAGCTACGATCTCATGGCTGGAGAGTGACCAAAGCGCCGGCACCAACACACACACTCACATTTACTCAAACTGTGCCAGTTCAGCAGCTCTAATCAGAGCTGACATGCCTTTCATCCTCCTACTGTTGGAATACACACCACGTAGACGGCAAGTAAATAAGATTAGTGGATATCATACTGTTTTGGACCGGCATCAGTTTGCTGGCACTAAAACGTTTGCACCCGCATTAGCTTAATATTTTCACTTGCCATTTTTAAGTAACCCCCATTTAAACAAGAGTTGCTCTCTGCTGTCTGGTTTTCGTAGTTGTCGTGATTTTAGCCGCTTTTCCAATTTGGATTTGGCATTAAATTATCTCTTGTATTAGTCACCAGCAAACCCCGTTAATTCTCCCCTTTCATTTTTGTCAGGAAAAAATCACATGTCCACAAGCGCTCTAGGATACAGTACATGGGTGCACGCTCGCTCTCATGCGCCTGAGCCCTCTCAGCTGCAGTGCAGAGATAGACTGTCAGCCTCATAACTCAGCAGAGGGCCGAAATTGAAAATGCTGTAATTATGCTCTTCATGAAATTAGCCAGCCGAGGAAAAAACACAATTGAGAAGCTGTCCATTCTGCAGATAAGGATTAATACTAATCAAGCCTGCATGCTCTGACTGGAGCACACGAAACCTGCCGTGGCGTTTGAGTGGTGCACAGTCAGTATGTGTGTGTGTTTGTGTGTGTGTGTGTGCGTGTGTGTATGATTGGAGGGTTTTAATTAAAGACACACTTAGAGGTTTAGAGCATGACAGAGGTGCATTTGTGTGTGTAACTGTTGTGGGGCGGGCGTGTGATGTGCGGTTGGCACCCCCATCTCCTAACTGTTAATTATATTAAAGGCTCCTTTCACAGAGTTAATGGCTTCCTGCTGGCTGTTAACAGGGTGAACACCCACCAACTGCGTGTAATGTAGGAGTTGTGTCAGAGTGAAGGGTAGAGGACTGAACCTGTCAATCAAACTCTCATGTCAAGTAGTCAGGATGAGCTCAGGGGCGCTGATAGAGGGCACGGACCTGTGGAACAGAGAGCATCCACAATCCCAGGCATGGAGGGGATCATTCTTGGCTCTTTCGTTCACTCTGGTGCCCCTGTGTGCTCTCTTCTTTGACTTTGTCCTTTAAAAAAAAAACTGTTTGACATTGTAATGACAGGGTACCAAATAATTTTATTTTTGATTCTTGCAGCTGAAGCACGACCAATTATGTTTTTTATGTCAGACAGAAGGTGATCATGCGTGACAACACCAGGATGGACATTGTATGATATTAAACATCCATCTTATCACATACCTTAGTGTGGTGGTAATTATTTAAATTATTTTTCTCCTGTAAGGTTCTTTGGACTGATGAAAAATTCAAAATAGGAATACAAAATTTAAAAAAAACACTGGGTGGATCTCAAACCCGGGCTAGGAACTGCTGCTCTGCAGTTTCGTATTGTGCTGTCATTTCTAAGCTATCAGCCTGGTAGCTGAATTTTTTACTTAGAAACACGGCATGCCACGATGTAAAAGGTAGTGGTGTTCAAGCCTACGTTTTACTGGAACTTCAACTGCTTATTATGTTATAAATTTGTGCCCAAGCCTTAAAAAACAACACTAACATCATCAGTGGTAATTTTCTCAAACTTTAGGGATGAATTCCAGAGGCTGAGTAGTTCTGCCTATGACTAATAAACTGATTTTAATGTGTAGAATTGATGAAGTGCCCCTTTAAAACAACGAAGGAATATAAATTTAACTGCTTCCAGTCTTACTTTTCTCTTAAAAGTAAGCAATATATGAACTACAGTGTGCGACTTCATAAAAAGATGAATTGGAGGAACTCTGCTGCAGAGAAACAAAGCTGGCAGCAGCTTTCAGGCCGAATCAACATGCATGCTTGTAAATCTCCTCTCTCCAGGCATTTCACTGGACAGCAACTCTGCGGGTCCTGAAAACATCAATGCTATTTTGTCTTAGCAGCTTAAAAACGTCTGTTAGCTCTGCCAACTGTGCGCGGTGCCATACACCCACTTCCCCCTACATGTCAATAAAGTTAATCACAAACCCCAGCGGGCGACATGTCAATTACTTCAGCCCAGACTTGGAGCAGAGCCAGGGCGCTGCTGTGCAAGCATCAAACTATCAATAACAAACTGGCATCCAATGCAGCAGCCGCTAAAACATCACACCAAACACAAACACCTCCATTTAATCAGTTGGCTACTTAATGGCTGTGTCTACTCAGAAACAATTCACTTAAGCTTTTCAGCCGGCAAGGAGGCGATTGATCGAATTTCACAACAGTGAGATAAAACAAGACTGTGTTTGTACCAAAAAGTTTGACTTCCTCTGTTTCTTGTTTTAAACTGCAGAACATGTAAAGAAGAAGAAAAAGCCAGGACTTAGCTTACTGCGTGTTTTAGTTGCACAGGTGAGCAACAAATGGAAACGTGCAAGCACTTTGCCTTCATCAGCGTTGTATTGGCATAAAAGGATGTGACACACACACA
>JAQFJA010000024.1:5370503-5385514 GCA_029874485.1 Naso brachycentron
TTTTGTGTGAATGCAAAGAGCGTGTGTGTGTGTGTGTGTGTCTGTGTGCGTGTGTGTGTGTGTGTCTGTGTGTGTGTAGGTTATTGAGTCATTAAGGCTGAAGGAGTGATAGTCGGGCCTTTGGGGTGACTGAAAGGCCTGACTATTACTTCTGTTCATGCTCAAGCTAACAACGCAATACTGACTGAACATTGCATAACCATAATTACCCAAAAATCACCAATGACGCAAAGGATTTACTTCCTACAATGGGATCTGCCAAGTGTGGCCTTTAAGTTTTACTATAGTTCCATAGAAAAAAAATAATTAGTCACCTCGAAATCTTTGCTGTTCTAAGCTTAGTCAGAGAAAGATGACGTAAGGGCCAAAATGCCAGATATCAAGTCTGTTAAAAGTACATGCAGCATAGTAGATCAGTAGTTATGCACTGTGACCTCACAGACAAAAGGTTTTGGGTTTGATTCCCATTCAGGGCGGAACATTTTCAGTGTGGAGATGCATGATCTCAGCGTATTTGTGGGAGGGCTCCCCCTGTGTTATGGTTAAAGGGATAGTTAAGGTTTATAAAAGAATGGTTGTATACTTATCCATATTTAATGTATTACATACAATTGATGGTTGTTTCCAGTTTGGAGAAGCAGCAGAAGCAGTGGTGCAGGAGGCTAAGTGAAGAACTTATGTGGATTAGGATAGCAGCAAAACCCATTTTAAACTCCTTAAAATACGCATATATTAGTTTAAGTTTAGAATATTTTACACATATACTTTGATATCAGACAAACTTTTTGTGACAAGAGGCTGAAGTCATTATATTGCTCTCTTTAAAGCCGCCAAACTCTTCACAAAAACAGTAATCTTACATCATAGAACTTAGGGGTTGCTGATATGCAGCTGCATCAATTGCTAGTTTCTCTTTATTATTGTGTGACTTTGTTGAACCCATACTAATCCTTTAAAATGTTGATGTCACACAATACTGCTTTGTCAAAGGAGTCTGGTGGTTTTGAGGAGGGCAAAAAATGGATATTACAGCTTTAATTTTACGTTAGAAGGGCTGCCGCACAGCAAGGCAGAGCAGTGAAAATATTCTAAATATTGATTACACTTTAATACTGATTCTTTTTAGGTGGGACTTCTTTTTCATTGCCTGGTTTCTTAGTGTACACATATAAGACAATTTGTACCGTATTTGCACTGTGCCCAAGCACATTTGACCCCCAAGTCCAGGGGCCAGATGCATAAACGCTGTGCATGCACAATAACATGCATATCCCTTTTTCGACACAGAAATTGGTATTTATTTAAAAAAAAAAACCATGGATGAGAATGTGCGTACCTCCACGCATACTTCCCAGCATGTGTACACAGCTGGCTTCAGGCCAGAGGAGACGTGAATTTGCGCAACATTATTTCTGGAACAAATTATTTATTGTGCATGTAAGATTTAGTACAAGTCTATTTATACTGTTAGTGAAAATAATTTTTGTACCGTGTAATGCATAATACTGATGTTGCTGTGGACTGATTTAGAGGTGCAGCTGTGAAAATGTGTGGGCTGTCCAACAAACTCTGTCATTTGGCAGTGCAAAAATACAAAGTACTGAAACTCCATAAATATGCCAAAATAATGTAAAGATAGGTCAGGAGGTGCATTAATCAGCAAGTAGGCCTATGGTTTTAGTTTTCATGCAGGTGTTGCTGGTTAAATCGCTACAGGGAACACAAATGCATGGCACACATCATGCGCTCTGCCGAGTGCACACACGCTGCCTTCTCACAACTTCACCTGATGCATCTTCATCACCTTCACGTATGAACTGTATAAATGATCAAAGCCTGGAAATAAAGCCAGTGGCAGCTCTCACTCCATCCTCACACATCATCATCATCATGAGTCCTCATCTTAATTCAGGCCAAGATCACCTCAACAAAACTTCAATTAATAAAACGTGTTCACTTCTCATAAAATAAAACATGTACACATATCAAACTTCCCTTTTCATACGTATTAGAGGACAGGGGGTATCACTGATTGTCGCGATCATTTCAGCAGGTTAATCAGTCAGTTTGATCGCTGTAAATAAATAAATATTGCACTGCAACAAATGTGTAATCATGATGGATGCACGACTTTCCCTCCTTGCACTGGGAGAGGACAACGTGAAGAGAAAAAAATTATAATGTGTTTTTAATGTCCACCTCAACCTTAAACACTTTGTTTACTTTTTCAGAAGATATATTTTCCGTGTCTGTCTAGCTGGCAGGCTGGCTACAGTGCTTGTGATTCATTGGACAAAACCAGCAATCAGCTGTTCATTTCCATGTATTAATATCCATGAGGTGCTTTGCATTGACTGTTTATGGTTGAATGAGGGTGTGGAGAGGGCGGGATACAGGGCTGATCCACCTGCGTTCTTTTCCAAGTTGATTTGGGATTTATAAAAGGAAGTTGCGCACAAACACTCATATGCCAGGTTTTATAAAATCTGATGAAAAGAATGCGTATGCATATTTCTGCTTTGTGCATTCCCACTCTTCTAGTCACAAATTTACACCAAGTTTAATGCATCTAGCAACAGTTAGTTTGACTAGTGTGAGCGCTCTGTGCCGTGTCCAAGCACAGTACAGTTTTTCCGCCCTGGCACAGTTGAAAGAGGAAGGCTTTGGCACAGTACATGCACAAGCATGTAACAACAACATTGATGTGACTGTTTGCTTTAAATTTGGGCAGACAACAGCATAAAAAGTCTGGATAAAGAGCAGTGGCAAAATTTATGACTGTCCTCCTGATCTCCGATGCCAGAGAACAACTCAACAATGTCGAGAAAAGATTAAAAAAAAAAAGCTACAATATTTGAACATATGGCACGAATTGAGTAGATCGGGTGGCTCAAGCATGTTCAGGCCCGTTTAGACTGGAATAATGTGAGTGCATGCTTCCACTGGCTCTGCTGCGTTAGGTATCTTCTCCTTCACAGCTACAGCAATCTGGGGCCTGCACTACAAAGCAGGATTTATGTTTAGCAAGGTAACTTCAGGTTTAACTCTGGGTTTTCAGTCCTACGAAGGTGGATCACTTCTTTCAGGGCTATATCACCACGGTAACTTGTGCTGAACGCCTAACCTGCTCCGGAGCAGGTTATGTTCGAGGTAAGAGATCAGCGGGTATAAACGTACTGCCCACTGACCAATCAGATCAATCAGTTCTCTTGGAAAATGACATCACGATTCATAAAAGATCCTGTGGAGCTCAGAGCGCGGATCACGTAAGAGTCTCCGAGGAGGAAGAGCAAGTTCACAGGGCGACAAACCTCTTTAAATTTTTCTGACGATTTTTGTAAGAAGGATTTATCTGTGTGAGCTTCTTAAACCGTCTGCTGCAAAGAAATTACTCCAAAGTCCGTCTGGACTCCGAGTTTAAAATAACAGTTTGAATGAATGATGCTAAGTTAGCTTTAAGCAGTCTAATGTGAAACACACATTTAATAGCTAATTAGATATATTTGTGCCTTGATGAAGTGTAAATGAGGAAAACCTGAGTTGATTTACCGAGTTGATGACCTGCTTCATGTGAGCGCTTAGCTGGATTGCTTTTGTTTGGTTTAGTGAAGCCAGGTAACACAAAGAGATCCAGGGCATGTTGGACTCACTTCATAGTACAGGGCCCAGGAGTCCTCCGCAGCAGATATGCAAGCCTTCTATTTTTGCCGGATGCCGGAGCACAACGCAGCACATTAGCACAGAGCAGACTGAGCAGGACAGGCAGTTAGACACAGATACAACATTAAAACATCCAGTTAATTTTCAGAATAAAACACTCCATGTTGATGCCAGGTCAAATTTCACTAAACTAAGTAAATAAAACATCACTATGTGCGAAGCCAGGTCTGAAGTCGAAAGATCTGAGGTTTTCAGAGGAAACGATCAGGCGTGATTCTGTAATTACAGCAACATTTATTGCTGAGCACTTTTGCACATTTGCACACCTGGTACTTTTAATTGTATTTTATAACACATAATTTTTTTTTAAAATTTGTTTTATTAGTATTTTTTCAAGGCATTTTTAGATTGTTTTTTATTGAGTACATGTTTTAAGGTACACCTAGGATAGGTACAGATGTGTGGTTGTCCGGTCTTGACTTTGGATGTAGGTGACACAACAAAGTAATTTCTTGCGAAAGGATTAATAATACAGTATCTATCGTTATAACTGAATGCAGCCATTCCGTAACACACATGCAACTAGTGGAATCCCTGGGTTGGACCAGGATCTGCCATCTGCTGTAGATTATACACTGACTCTGGATAAGCATCTCATGCAACCCTTCTTCAGAAAGCACAAACTAACCCATTAATTCTCCTGTCAGTGTCTAGCTGAGAAGTAGAATTGGTTTTAATTTGTCTATTTCATTTATTTTCTATGCAGTCATTTTATTTACTCCTTTGATTCTGTTCATTATGGCACTTGGGAACAAAGTCCATCTGTATCACTAAAAGAAATCATGATCACAAGGCACCATAGAGTCTATGAACCTCTTGTTTACGAGTCCTGCTTTGCTTCTGGTTGATCATAAAACCTCAGCAGGGAAATAAAAATACATGTGACATTATCCTTGTAAATTTTAAAGTGAACACCTCAACAAATTATATTTATTTAGAACACCCTGCTGCTGAGGAACTCATGTGTCTCTCCTTTAAATGACCCCTTGTTTAGTTCTACCGGTCAGTTAAGCCTCCCCTTCTTTCAGCTCTAACAGGGAAGAGGAGAGCAGTGAGGAAACTAAATCTTTGCCAGACAATTTAATTATAGCCAATCCAGCTTTATTTTATTGTATATACAGGAATCCAATTACCTTCTTAATTTAATCAGCAAAGCTTTTATAAGCCATTTCATACACTTTTTGCCAAAAGGTTCTAACCTCCTTGTCTCCGTGCAAGTCTCTGACAGAGTGGAGACTGACTCAATCAAAGAGAAACGCCGGGCCTCGTATGTCTTGGTGGTGAGTTATAAAGGTCAAGTAGAAAATTGAGGTTGGGATAATATATGCCGTCAATTTGCACTTCATTTTCACTTTGACCTAACCGTTGTTGATCTTGCTCGGCAGTTTTAGGTGCTTTTCTGTTGATGAAATCTATTTTTGACAGACAGCATGGTGCACATCACTGAGATCTTCATTCAATGGCTTGAGATTTTTATTTACTCTTTAATTTATCTATTTGTCAGATTTTGTTTGATAGCCAGAGAAGAAAAAGCTGCTTTTAATTACAAGAACCAATTTTCAAAGCAGCGTATAACTGACCTTGGAAGGCAACGTCTTGGTGCTGTGAGTACAAATCTGTTTCTCTGAAAATACATCAAGCTGTCATCTGAAAGAGGAAGCTTTCGAGCGTCCCATTGCAAGTTTGAGAAATGGCTCTCTGGTTTTAAATGTTAGTTTGATTTCAGGAATAAATAAACCACAAATTCTTTTGTTTATTGTCCTCCTTTTTTGTCCAGTGGGCACTCTGATTTTTCAGCAGCTCTGACAAAAACAAATACAGATGTGGGGAGACAGATTTCCAAGGTCTCAGTTGGAAATTTCAACTGGAACACCCCTTGACATTGGATTTTTGAATTGGAAAGTCAGGAGGACCTTGCAAACTTTGACCTTAATATCCAAGATGGCTGCTCTATTCATTATTAGTGGTGAAGCTGTGCTAATATTCTATTTATTAAAACTTCTGTCTTACATGTGTCTCATTAATATAGTCCAACTTCTATTAGCAGACATGTTATGATTTTTACATGTACAAAATGCTGTATAATATAAAATGCATTGTTATCAGCTGGTATTACTAACAGTGACTAACCTGGTTAAAGCAAACCCAGCTTCAGACTTTTTGAGATAAATAACATGCAGCATTTCCACTCTTTGAATCACTTCATGAGTAAGCATGGTCTTTTAGCGGGATGGTTTAATAATTTACTTTGTGAAAATGGCTACATTCCAATCCTAACTTTTTGCCATCAAATTAAAAGAGTATATATAAATATCATATACTTATATCCAGCATTGCCAAAAACACACTGATCCGCTAATCAGCACTGCAAGACATGGAAGCGCGGCTCAGCTGCTTTCATGAGTTACATCTCAACTGCAGCATCTGCCTCAATTTCTGCAGGGGAAGTGATGACATCACTCTTCAGTCCATGCTGTCCTGAGCTTGGTGTGCCCTTGTGGGGAGTAACAATTACATATCACCTGTGCATACCTGTGTGTATAGTACATTCACGTAATAATCCACTTCACTAGAGGTAAATACAATTAATACTTGAACTCATGAAACTCATGAATACTTATCACCAGATGAAGTCTAGAGCCCCCCTATGGGGGGTCTGGAGGCAAGCTCCTCAACAAACAGCATGACAACAGCGCACAATCATGCAAAAGCATATTCATGTTGCACACCAAATGAAACAGAACGAACTCAGCTACAAGCACAGATAAGTCGTTTTTACAAACACCACGCACAACTGCTACACCAAGCAAACTAATGACAAAATATCAAAATCTCTGTAGAACTGCTTAGTTAACTCACTTGTCACATTTTCATTGCTAACGATCTGCTGCTACATGCTTCACACACAGAGGGGAGGTGTCACATTAAAGCTGAGACTGCTCTGATTCCATCAGTACCATCCGTGTGGCTCTAACACCAAAAGTAGAAATTATAATAGATTATTTTAGATAATAATTAGCGATGTACTAACTTCTTGAAAACTTATTTGTTTTATAGGTTTTGTCTTTCATAATACAATAATTAAAAAACAAGTACAAATAAAGAGGTGTAGAGTTTTCTAAAGGGAAAAAAAACACCACTTCAAACTAGAAATTGGAGGAAAATGTAAGAACAAAAAAAATAATCTCCCCAGCAGGTGAGATTTATCTCTCACGCAACGTCCCTGTGATGGAGGCATGAAACCGAAACAAATGGCAGAACGTCTTCAATGATTTACAAAGAAAACACAGTGGGATCCTCCAGACACCCACAGCCCAGAGCCGCTTTTGTTGATTGCTGCATATCCACGGAGCTTTCTCAAGGCTAAATGAACTATAGGATGAGTGAGGCTGGCAGAGAGCCCCGCCGGAACAGCTCCATCCTTTAGCGCCCTGATTGATCACATTACAGTTAATTAAATATTGGCAAATTGCTCTCTTCCAAGGTTGGGCCATTAAAGTTTACACTCCAGCCACATTTATCACTTTCTGTGTCTCTTTTATCACTGCTGCTTGTCGCCTTTCCTGTGTGTCAAGTGAATGATGATAAACGCTCGAACTCTTCGCCTTTCTCACTTGTACATCTTTACCTCCTTATTCTTTTCTTTTTTTTTTTTCAGTTCTTACGCTTCCCACCGGTTTTTCATTTCAATGAGGTATGACAGCTCCAATGAACAAGTGAGCTACACTGAGTCTTTCCCATATTCTGGCCTGTGTGTAACCGTCAGTATCTCAAAAGGGATCAGGCAAGGGGAAAATGACAGGGAAGAGCTGGGAGCATGAAAATGACACTATCGGGCAACAGCAGAAGTAGAGCACAATTGTTCAGCTGTCAGCTAAGGTGCTACCGTAATAAACTACAATAATGCTGATGGGCAGGGTTATGTTGCATGTCTGGCACACATATGGTATTAAGATGACTCTCATTCTCACTGACAGTAACATTCCGGCAGGTTCTTCCCCTATTTTCAGCTCTTGGTTTCTTTGAGAAATCCCTTAGGTCTTACATAAGGGTGGCGGAGGAGACGGCCTTAGCAGATAGGCATGGACACAAATTGTTGTCCACTTGGGTCTGGTTGCAGAGTGATTCATGACTAATGTATTCAGTTTACAGGCCTGAGGGGAAGTGAAGACAGCATATCACCTCTGATAAGCCACAAGGCGCTCCTTGAAAATGAGCCGTCCTTTTTATTTGGGCAGAGCTGAGAGGTAAAGCAGGTTCTTGGCAGTAAAACCAGAGCCTGTGATTAAACCCCCCAGATAAAATCCTCTGACACTTGACGAATACTTATGAAGAGCCAGCCAGAGCTATAAATGAGTCTAAATAAGGTTGCAGTGTTGTCTTGCATGATGACGCACAGAAAGAGTTTCTGGGAAACTGACTTACAGGGTGCTTGAGCAGCTAATAGGGATGCCTCTGATATCTAAACCAACTGAAGGATTTGAAATATTCATCTGTGTCGATTAATTATCAGTTGACTATGTGAAATTCATATTAATAATTATTTATTGTTATTGGTTATTAGAGAGCTGATAATAGGAAGCCATATTACTTTTATTGAGCATCTAAACAATCTGCAGTAGGTGGTGATATGCACCTTTAAAGTTGGTTTGCAATCTGCCAATAAACTAGGGCTGGGCAATAAATTAAAAATAACCAAATACCGACATGAAGAAACCCTCGTCGACTTAATCTTGCTCCTGTCACTTAAGCTGGTCGATGTTTTTTCCCCAGTGTGTATGTTCATGAACTGTCCTTTAAAATAAATAAATAAATAAATAAATACTATGTCGTGGTCGGTCAAGTGCCTCCGCTCCAGAGCATGGAAGAGATACTGAAGAACAGAGCTAACCAAAGGATTCAAGATTCAAGATGTTTATTGTCACTCTGGTTGTACAAGTAGATTTGTATGAAATTCTTAAGCTGAGACATTCCACAACAGAAACAGGAAATAAGTATGAAGTATAACAAAAGAATAAGAAGAATGATAATAAAACAATAATTACAAGACAGAGTGTGTAGCAGAATGAAAGAATGAAACGATAATGTCTAAAGGATTTGTGTGGAAACATTAGAGAAAAGGTGCATATGTATAAATACATATGTTGAATACATATGTATGTACATAGGACAAAATATGAATGCAGAATGTAAGATCAAAGTACAAACAACAAGAGGAATGACTTTCATGCCAACAGGATATATATAAAACTATACAACATCAGAAATGTATGAAGCAATGAGTATAAAACAGTAATACAAGCAAAACACATACAAAAGTGTGTGTATGTGTCTGTACGTGTGCTATTTGTTTAGAAGTCTACAGCCTGAGGAAAGAAGCTGTTCCTCAGTCTGCTGCTGGAGGATTTGATGGTACTGTATCTCATATTTGCAGCAGGAAGAACTGGTTGTTGTGGGGGTGGGTGGGGTCTTGGTGACCCTCAGGGACTTCCTGAGGCACTGCTGCTCATACAGCTCCTGCAGGCTGGGCAGCTCACACCTGGTGATGTCCTGCGCTGTGCGAACCACTCTCCTCAGCTCCTTGCAGTCCCTGTTGGTACAGCCGCCATACCAGTTGATGATGCTGCCTGTAAGCAGGCTCCCTAAGGTGCCCCAGAAGAAGTCCCTGAGGATTTGAGGTCTTAGGCCAAATTTCTTTTGATGCCTGAGGCCACACAGACGCTGTTGTGCTTTTTTGATAACAGCAATGACATTGCTAGTCTATGTCAGGTCCTCATGGATGTTAACACCCAGGTATTTAAAATTGTCCACCCTCTTGACTACAGAGGCATCTGTGATTATTGGGAGTGTGTGGCCCTCTTCTCCTGTAGTCAGCAATGACCTTCTTAGTGTTGGAGACATACAGGGAGAGCTGGTTACGATGGCATCACAGCTCCAGGGCTTTCCCCTCTTTCCTACAGGCCGGCTCCACACCACACAACCACAACTAGTACTAAAACAACCACAACTGGTTGACCTATTTAAAGAATTTTGCGAGGTTGTTCTTGGCTCCTCTTTCATCATAACTTAAGCATTAAACTAGATGACCCAGTAAACTGAATTTGATAAGTGATTTTGTCACTTAGTTGGAGGTTGTTATGAGTTACATTGTGATATGTTCAAGTGCTGTTCAGTAAAAATGAGGAATGGGCGAAGGGAAGTGATGTGTTCACTGTAATTTTTAAAATTTTAGTTATTTATGACTCATAAGAAAAAATATACCAGCCGGTTCAGAAATGTAAAAACAAAGCATACACGATAAGAAAAAATTTTAATCGTAATTGCAGTAAAGGTTTGAAATAATAGCGATATTGATTTGGAGTCATATCGCCCAGCCCTACAATAAACACAGGGGATGAAGTAGAAGATTAAACTTAACATGTTGTTGTCATGCTCATGATGACATCAAACTGCTGCACCTATGAGAGCAATGCAGCGGAGAATTGAGGGCCAAACGTGTGTGAAATGTTTTTCACAATTTCAAAGGAAAACAATATGATTGTAATATGAAACATGAGAGAGAGAGAAGGGACAAGTAGTGATGCTAGTTGGATTTCGTCAGGTCTATATGTGAAAAAATTAAATATCCATCTTTGCTCACTCTTTCTTTTCTACAGGTGTGCAAAAACTGCAGGTTATGAACTCTCCTTTTATATACAAAAAATGAGAAATTATAGGTTATCATATCAGCATCGGCCATGAAGAGCAGGTAGAAATTGCATATTTTATTGGTTGAAAAAAAGATCTTTAATGTGCATCCCTAAACTAAACATTTATCTGCAAACTTGTCAGTGAAATAATTTGAGTTGAGGAAGGGAAAACTCAACGGAAGTTTGTCCGAAGACGGAGTACATTTTAATTATTTTCTCATAAATGTTTCCTTGAAATTGTGGTTTGCTAAATATGCTATACACTAAGTACAAGTGTATCGGCAGACAGAAAGTATGTCTTCACACAATGTCACAAAGCATTTACGTAAAAAGAGCACATTCTGGTTCAAATTCTCTGATGCTTTTGCCAAAGGTTGAGGTTTCAGTCTACTTAAAATGAACCAGATCGTACAATGTGTGTGTTGTTCACAACATCTCAGGGTAAAAGTGTTCATACCAGTTTGGAAACGCCACATCAGAAGAAACAGCGATCGAGACACAATGAATGCAAACTTCAAACAAAAAAAAAAAACCTTACACGGGGCATTTGGCCAAAGTTGAACCTCCTGCTTTCCCTCCACTTTCCACCTCTTCCTCACCTTATCTGTCATGTTAATGCATGATGCTCTGGCACAAATTCAGAAACCGCTTCCAATAAAACTAAAGTAGCTCTACATCACTCAAGTGCCATGTCAGGCTTTTTACCGCTGCCACTTTGAGCCAAGATATCACTGAGTGTAATCACAGAGGACCTGACCTAGCTGTGCTAACATTAGTGGATGCTGTAGCCTTTTAGTGACAGTCGGGAGTGACAACCAGGTTAATAAGTCACATGTTTCTATAGTGGCCAGCAAGCTGGCTCCTTGCCACATACGTACAGATGTTGCTGTACAACAAAGACAAGGCAGATTACTCAGCAGTTCTTCGATAAAGGTTACCTGTACTGTAAGACATTGAAAAGTGTAGATACTTTTATGCTGCCAACCACGGATTTTGGATGTCAGCAGCCAGTGGAGAAACAGAAACGTTTGCCTCTACAAAATATGTCTCTCTCTTTGAGATACTGATCCAAAAACTTTTACTTTTTTAATTTTACTCACATTTTAGAAGCTTCTTCAATAAACACTTATTAGCAGCCATGCTCAATGGATCTAAATGTTACTCAGTGTAAATAAGTAAAGAATTACATTATATAACAACAAAACAGTTCTGCTAAAGTTCTTGGTTGTCGGACATACAGACGAACAAGAACACTGATATTCAACAGTTCTGCAAAACTACTCTTTGTTTGCACAAATCTACTTCCATGGCACAAGTGTCTAAATATAGTTAGGGCAGACAGCATTGAACTGGAGCCCAAGAAGTGGACAAGAACGGGCCATTGCAAGAGTTGTAGACTGCAACAAATACACGTTTTTAGAGAAAAAGTCACATTAACTTTTTTTTTAAAAAGGCGTTATTTACGTAAAAAGGCAAACCCATTTCTGTCATGTTTTTTTTTTTTTTTAAATTAAATCTATAATCAATCTATAACAAAATTGTGTGTTTTTTCTACATAAACTGTAAAACTACACTAATAAATAAACTAAAATTTCATATTTTCTTTGATATTTTTGTCAATAATGATTGCTGGGTTTATGTATGTTGAGTTTGACTCATTTCAAGTCTATTTAATGTCGTAAGGGGTTACCATATAATATTTCGCTGCTGTTTAGGTCCAAAATCTGTCAAGACTGATAAGCTGAATAAGCTGTGTTGTCTTTCAAACATAAGTAAGAAGTAAGACAATGAGAGAGAGAAAACAACAGAAAGAGAAGGAAATAAAAATCCCTAAATTAGAACTCCTTATTTATTATCAGCAGTCTCTAGTCCACAGACGATTCCCCAGCAAACTGCAGTTTGGCTGCCCTCAGTGGTGTTTCTACAACTATGCAGCCGGGGGAAACATGAGAGCGTGTCATCGTAGTATGCACAGGGTTCCATTGTAGTTAAATGCACGAGCTGAAACGTGGTTGATTAGAGAGAGATTGTAATTATGGCAAATTAACAAAAGTACCTAGAGTAGAAACCAAAACACATGGTTACACTCCTTAAAAACCTTACCTGGCCTTAAAAACATCAACTGGCTGATTATTCCTCTCTCTGTTAAGGTCCCAGATGAACTCCCTCTGGCTCCATAACAAGAACATATAACAGGCTATTTATTACTGCTCTCCACACACATTTTTACACAAAGTCTGACTACATGTTTGGATTTCTTTTTGATCTGACTCAACTGTGTGAAACAGAGGGTATTGATCTGCAAAAGTACTGCAACAGACTTCATGATGAACTGAGCATGTACGAATCTCAGGACATAAACGCACAGGTTCTGTTCCAATAGATGATCACACACAGAGACATTCAGTCAAAACCAGTGGACAAAAATATCCCAACTGTGAGGCTGCAGTCAGAAGCTTTCTCTGTATCCAGGTGACTGTGGCATCGACTGGTGCAGCTTTCCAGTGTCAATCAAGAACAATTTGTATACGTGCCTCAGGACAGACTGTGTAGACTTGCTTTTCTTTCCAATCAAAAAGATGGAGTCCAAGATAATCAAACAACTCTTATTGCTTAGTCCGCTGCCAAGATAGCGACAAAAGTGACTTCAGTGTAATTAATTGAGTACGGTCTGAACTAAGTTATAAACATGACAGGATTTCTCAGCTGTGCAAACATGACTGTCAGCAAACTTGCTCTTATTTCTGGCTTTAAGTAAAATATGTTGGGAGTGTAATACTGTTTAAAAGTTGTGCTTTAAAACTGCTTAAAGCTGAGGTAGGCAGTTTGTTTTTGTTGTAATCAGGCAAAAATTCCATAATAACCTTTCAGCATTTTGTAATTCAGGTGGTCTGAAAGAACACTAGACCTCTGAACCTGTCCTTGGCTCTGTATTCAGGCTTTAGAAAATGAAGACTATGACAGGCACTTTGCGGCCAATAATGGGTCATTTCAGAGAGTACACATGTGCTTCATAGTGGCAGATGACATCACTAGGAGCTGAATGGCTGTTGAAATAAGTGACGTGCCTTAACTACTAAGGGGCAGTTTACACGGTGCAAGTTTTTGCATCAAACAAAACATTTTTTTGTGGGTCAGCTTTCCTTTTACATGACAAAGACGTGCTGGCGCCTCTGAAACCTTAAACGTTTGAAACCAGGTTCCAGAGTGGAATCTTTTGAAACCACAACCTTCTTTCCAGCTGTGTAGACTGGCAAGCGTAATGCCTGTGAACGATGCTAATGCTAATGCTAGCGCAAGTCAATGCATTCCATTCCAGACACTACCAAACTCTGATTAAACACTCCACAGTGCACCGCAAGCAAGTCGAGTATGACGACAGTCAACTGAGGCAAATTCAAGGCAAATTCGAGTGTTGTTGAGTCAAACTAGAGGTGAATTTCTTTAATTTGTGGCTTCTTCGAGTTTAGCTGTAACAGGAAGGTAACAACTTCAGTAGATCCAACAGTATTGTCATTACATACCTGCACCACCGACTACTGGCCTGGCATGCACATTACAGTGCTTTCGGTTGTTCCTGTAAACACGGAAATGATTTGAAGATGCAAAGGAAAGACCTTTCTGTTTCTAGTAGGGCTGCTCGAGTCAAAACATGGCCTAAAACTTGCCTCTGGCAACTTTACAAGCTGAGTAGCAGGTGATACTGTCAGCCGGCTTGAGTCAAACTGAGACAGACCAGTTTAGACCGCTGCAACATTCCCTACAACCATTTTGTTTCATCAAGAGTTTTTTGGTGTAAACTAGCCTTAAAAGAGAGCGACAAAAAACGAAATGAAACATGAGCTAGAGCAAGAACAAGGAGGGTAGGGTGCAGCAGAGTTGCTTCCTTAGGAGTCTCATACTACAGCTACTTTGATGTCCAGACGTTGCCTACCTCAACTTCGAGTTGTTCATATGCTGCTTGATGCACTTCATGCTGTTCAAGGTTAGAAAACTAGATTTCCAATACACCCTTCTAAAAAGCCAAAATAAATATATTTTACTCTTATAGCTTAGCCTTACTTTTGCAGTGCTGATCCTTTACCTCAGTAAGGTTTACCAGCAAATATTTGACACTCAACTTTGCCGCTTGTGCCTCAATTTAGTTTTTGGTTTGAAGCATGAAGAAAAAACACAGGATGTCAAGAGGACAAAAAGTCAGCTTTCTGTGTGGCTGACAAAATGATTGGCATGTGAATGAACAGTAAATTGGAAACATCTGTGTCTCAGAAGGGAACTGCTGTGTGGTCCCTTCGCCTTGTACTCTACTTCACCTTTGATGCAGAATACATATGAATCATACTGGACATAAATAACTTCTAATGTGGAGGAGACTTTCATTTGCTACTGAATCAGTTTAAAAATTATAATGCATGCTGTTCAAAGAGTAGGAGCATTATTACATCTCATGCATTTTATATGCAGCAAAGTATTTTTCTCCCACATTCAGCAACACCATCTGCTTTTGCAACCGGCATCATCATCCTCGCCATTACACAAAATGGCACACAGTGAAATCTATTGAGGTAATTTTACATGTCATTTAAGGCACTGAGTTCGGCC
>JAQFJA010000024.1:5557794-5571776 GCA_029874485.1 Naso brachycentron
CAGTAGTCCAGCCTGGAAGTAACAAAAGCATGGACTAGTTTTTCAGCATCCTTTTGGGACAGGATGTGTCTGACTTTCGCGATCTTACGTAGGTGAAAAAAGGCTGTCCTAGATATTTTCTTCAAATGTAGCTTCTGCCATCTTGTGGCACTTTTATGTTACGGTATTAAAAACCAACTAGGAGTTTACCGACAGCCATAGCAGATTTTTCCAGGGTTTTTTTGACCCGACGCCTATTGGGGGGAGGCGGGTATTTACTTCTGTCGACCATGCACGCGGCAACTGTAGGAGACCTGGCAGTTATTTGAATAGAGGTATGTTAGGCAGGTATATCATTACTGTGTTCACCATTTTAGGCATACAAGCATTCTAACATTTGCTACTTACCACTAAACACAAAGTGCAGCTGAGGTTGATGATGTCATTTTAAGTATTGCACAAATTGACAGTTTGCGTACTCTGATAAATTTTACTGTCGTAAGTTTGAAAAAATGAAAGTTTGGAGACTTACAAGCACTACAAGCACCAACGTGCACCTTATTTTTTGTATCACAGCTTAGTTAATGCAAAACTTAAGTACATTTGAAGATAAGATTAATATAATTTAAATATACAATTTGCAATTTATATTCAAATTTTAAATATACAGTTTACAATTTAAAAGCATTTAATTTAGCAATAATATAATTAAAAATCAATTTTGTTTTTTAATGTTTTTTTTTTATCTGTAGCTGTGAAATTAGCAGGATAACATATACAGAATCTGTCATTATGAGTCACAGCTCAGGCCTCCCACACTCAGTATGAGCTTCACAGTGTATTGTTGAGGGTCACGCTTCTCCCCCTGTGATAATCCTCTCTCCTGTCTCTTTGGCACCTTGGCATGTCGGGGCTCCAGTCAGAGCAGAAATGGAAGCAGTTGGCAGAGCTCGCAACGACAAAGTGCCAGTTTAACTTGGCCCAGGAGTGTCTGCACCAAGCTCAGGATTATGGGGGATTATTGCTGTTGGCCACCGCCTCAGGCAACGCCGACATGGTGGGCAAATTGGCCATGGGGGCAGAGAAGGATGGGAAGACCAACGTGGCCTTTCTCACCTACTTCCTGCAGGGAAGGTGGGTGGAAGAAGAGGAGGGGGAAGTGGGAGGGAGCTATGTTTGAATCCAAATGTTATTTAACTTGTTTATATTTTTGTATAAATATAATTTGTTATCTCTACTTTTTGGTTTGCCCAGATTGGAAAAATGTCTGGAGCTTCTCATCAAAACAGATCGCCTGCCAGAGGCTGCATTTCTGGCAAGAACATATCTGCCCAGCCATGTGTCAAGGTAAAGTTGTTTCTGTGGAGTTCACAGCGTATGCCTGAGTGATGTGCTGCAGTGTTCTGGCTGTGTGTGTGCACATTAATCTGATACTGGCCCTGCAGAACCTTTGCATTCACAAGTTTTCCTGTAATTTATAATACATGTTCTGTTTTCCAGAGGGTGACAAATCTACCGAGTCTAAATCAATATTTTTTTAGATGTTGTTTTCCTTGAAGTTTTTCGATGATGGGTGTATCTGTATCTGTGTGAATATTTACATTGTACATCCCTGATGAGCTGCTTATGTTTCCCTTCGTCCAGGGTGGTGAGTCTATGGAAGGAAAGTCTGTCCAAGGTCAACCAGAAGGCAGCAGCTGCTCTGGCTGACCCCACCCAGTACAGCAACCTGTTCCCTGGCCTCCAGCAAGCCGTGCTGGCTGAGCAGTACCTGAAGGAGACTCACATCAGGGTCAGGCCGGCAGCAGAATACCCACTCATCATGGTGAGTGAAAGTCAGAGGAGCTGTACTTAATCAAGGAGAGATTCTATCCTGAGGTTGAGTTTGAGGTTTGAGTTGGTTGTTTAATTTTGATTTGTCTCATTTCATTTTTAGGGTAATTAATTCATCATAGTTTACATCATAACACTGGGTCATAATTGTTGAATTATGTGATTTGACGGTTCTCTCTTTGAGCATCATATTAAATATTATATTTTGCCTCTTTAGCCAAATGAGGACCGTAATGTTCTGGAGGAATCTGCAGGTTTTGGGCCCAAAGGACAGATCACTGAGCCAGAGGTGAGGACCTGAACTCACACCTCATCATGATTAACTATATCAAGATGTCGCTCCTTGCGCTCACTCTTAAACCAAAAATTAGACATTCAGGAAATGAATGAATGAATATGTCAATGCTTGGCAGCTACTGGAAGATTTCCTCTGCCTTTGATAGTGGCTGGAAATTTCATGAGATTTGTTAGCAAGACGGTTGAGGACAAAATAAGAGGTCTGCAAAAGCTGATATGAGGCTTCATCACATCAGTCCCAACTCACCAGGGAAATACTGTATGGGAAAACATAAAGAGTTTTGCACTGAAAAGACAAACTTTCGAAGATTCCCCCTTGATTTGTCTGAGACTGCTGAAGCCTTTACGTAAGTTACCATTGAACTTAAAGAATGAGTGTTTGCACAGGATGGGAACTGGAATTTTGTCACCTATGACTGAGAGGTGGAGTTACTGGCTCCGGAGAAAGAGCTGATTATTGAGCTTCATTCCAAGTCAAACAGAGACGCTTTGGGTCCGTGGCTTTAAAGGACCACACCGTCTATGTTTGTAGCAGAGATCGCTCTTTTACAAATGATGTTGCTAAAATTCAGCCATGTGTTTACTTTAGTAGACCTCAGACTGCATTTTAAACCCCATTCACTGCCATTCGTGTTAAAACAGGGTAAAGAAACACTATAGGACAAGTTAAATTTGCCGGACTAAAGAGAAAACGAGTTATTACACCTTTCTAGCTTGAATATTAAAGACGGATTTTGACTCAGAAGTTTTCTTTCTTTTTTACGAACGCTCTGAAACATTTTCAGGTACTTTCTGTAACATTTATTGAATATGGACAAAATGTAAACAAACACAATATCTCATAGATGAAGCTATCTTGGGAAAAATGGGTCGGGTTTAAGCAGGCTATGTGACTGACTGACAGAGGACAATGGCATGTAGCAACACTGGTATGGCCCATTAATGGGACTCAACAAACAGCTAATGTTCTTTACCTTTAATATTACATTTAAATTGCTTTTTAAAAAAATATTCTATTCATAGTCAATTGCAGTGACCAAAAACCATTAGTGGACAGTAGCCAAGTACATTTACTTTAGTCCTGCACTGAACACAACTCCTCATATTTGAGGTATATGAGTGTTTCTAACAGAAATAACAAAATTCCCCTTGAACACTGTGGCTTAACAGTAATAAAAATCCAGTCACTTCTTCCACCACTGACTCTTTCAGTGTGGAAATGAGCATGTGAGAGTTGAATGATGACGGACTCGAAACCTTTTCTCTAAAACACAACTATAATTCTGCTTTTTCTGTATACAGGAAGTGGTGGAGACCATGAAAGTTTCGGTCACAGTAGCAGCAGTGACGGAGGCTTCACCTGCAGAAACAGCTGTGATGGAGGAACTCATCCCAATAAAACAGGAGATTATTGACTCTGTTTTAACCACAGAAGAAGAATCCATCCAAACAGCAGCATCCCCTGAGCCTGTCACAATGACAGAGGAGCATGTTGAACCAGAACAAGCAGCATCCATATCGTCTGATGAGGACATCATCACTGAATCAGAGAAGGCTTCAGCCTCTGTAGAGGAAGATATTTTCGAGTCCACCACAGAGACTTCCCCTGCAGAGCCAGAGGTGGTACACTCCAGTCCTATGGAAGATGTCAGATCGTCGAGTGAGGCAGACATTCAGGAGATTTCTCTAGCAGCTGATGCTGCACCTGCAGCCTCTGAAATATCTCTAACAGAGACAACATCAGAACCCGTCATGGCAACAAAGGAAACACCAAGTGAGGCAGTGGCAACAGAAACCATAGCAACAGAGGATGTCCTAGTTAGCACTAGTCTGATAGTTGAGACCAATTTAACAGAGTCTGCAGTAAGTAAAGAAATGCCAGTTTCTGAAGAAGCGGAAAGTGTCATCTCATCAGAAGCACCAACCATCGATGATGTAGCAGCAGAGGAGACTCAGATTATGTTTTCAGAAACGGCACCTTCACCTGAAGCAGTGGAGGAGACTGATGCTACTGAGGAGCTTGTTCCAGAAACAGCACCTTCACCTGAAGCAGTGGAGGAGACTGTTGTTACTGAGGACCTTGTTTCAGGAGCGAAACCTTTACCTGAAGCAGCAGAGGAGGCTTGTTTTACTGAGCAACCTGTTTCAGAAACAGCACCTTCATCTGTATCAGTGGAGGAACTCATCTCCTTTGAAAACACAACTGTTCCACAGCAGGATGAGCCTATCCAAATCCAGTCTCTCCCAGATTTGACCTTTGATCCACTGGTAGACCCACTTGAAGACACAATGCCACTATTGAAGCCAGTAGCAGTGCAAGAACCAGAACAAGAGGAACAAACCCCAGCGCTCCCAGTAAAGCCTGAGGACCCCCTGCAGGCTGAAGCACAGGTTTTATCCCCAGCAGCAGCTCCGGCAGAGGGCGACAAGGTGGAGCAGGAGATCAGCTCTGAGGGAGTTGAGGAGCCAGCAGGAGATGTTGAGGCAGATGAAGAGGTAAACATGTACTTCTATAAATATGTAATAAATAGATGTATCTATTCGTAACCTTTTCCTTCAGTTGAACACATTTTGTTTCCCATCCACACAATTTTCTACCTGTAGGGCCTGGATGATCTGGATCTGGACAGTTTTGACCTGGAAGATATCGACACCTCAGATGTCAACTTGGATGAGGAGTTTTTGAATGACTAGGAAGAAAAGTCTGAAGGTTCTCATCATCCAAGGAGAGGTGAATCTAGGGTAACTGGACTTGGTTCCATGGTCGCTACTTCAAGTTGTGCCTCTCATCCAGGCCGCTTCTTTGATACCTTTGGTTCTGTCACGCTCCAGGCAGCAAACATAGTTACAGTCTCTGGATTCTACTGAGGCCAAGTGTAAACGATTGTTCTCAGATGAGAGGTAAAAAGTTTACAAGCACCTACAACTAAGTTCAGTTGCTGTAGCTTCAAAACTCTTTGAAAAGGGAAGAGAAATCCTTTAAGAGCCAAACTTCATTTTTTTAGTGACCAAAGAACACAAACGGCTGTATTCTAGGACCATTATAAGCTGTCAACAAGCTAAAGTGCATTGTTTCTGCTTTGTGTACATGTGGTACTGCAGGACTAAATAGTTCAAAAGTGAACCTTCAAGAAGGTTGAAGGTTTCACCTCAAATTAAGCCACAGCCTTAACAGGTTGTTTTTGACCACATCTGGGAAACCAAACCTATGTGAGTATCCAGCTCAGACTATTGCTGGTGACTTTTTTAAAAACTTTTTACCAACAATACTGCAACCATGACAATCAAGACAATTTGTGTAAGACTTCTTATCAGTTTAAAGTAAAAATCTAGATTTTTTTTAGAGGAAGGACACTCCATCAACTGGCTGCTGTGCCACCATGATGAAAAGTAGCCAAGGATAAGACTCAGTACCTCTTCTTCCTCATACCTCACAGTATAACGTAACACCGCTGTTGATCAGGGCGTTATTCAAACCACTGAGGAATTCTTCAAGTTTATAGTATTGCTTTCATTTTCTAACATTCTTGCCGGGTTTTCAGCTTGGCAGAGTATTTTACCTGTCTTCCTACTTTTTTTTTTTTTATAAACAATTCAAAACAAGCCACAATTTGGACAAATCCCCCATTTGGCTGAACTCTGTTACCTCATTGGTGTTGATGATGTCTTAATAAGTTTGGTGCCTTTTTACTTCTTGAAGCTCTTAGTTGATCAGAAAAACTGAGAAGAAACCTTCAGTATTTTTCTGTTACAGGTGCCTTACATGTGTTTTTAAATTTCTATGGATGGTACTTTTTTTTCTGGACATGAGTGGATAATGTCAATAAAGTCTCCACATTATCAAGGCCTCCAAGTATGTCACTCCAACAGCACATCTCACAAGTACAAAGATCTTTATTTTGTTATTTACATCATTTGACTTATCAGGTTATCAGACATAAAATACACAGACAATAAGAGCAATTTACCGCAGCTTTATCTGCATGAATAAATGACAAACCTTGTGCCTCTGACAAGCCATGATGATTTTTCCAGTAGATGGCTGTGAAGTGTGATGGTTCTCTTTCAGTCCACATGCACAGATTTCTCTTTGACCAAGTGAAAGAAGACACAGCTGTCGTATTTTGAACGTTGGAAGCAATTTTCAGTCCGTTCCTCTGGTTTCCTGACTGCGGCTGAATTTGTAAATTTCTATCAAGGAGCAGGCCAGTCAGGCAGCAGAGCTCTTTGCAGCCGCCTGTTCATACGCCTGTAGGGCCAGCTCGATGTAGCCGGTCCTCTGGGACTCCTTCTGGGCATAGATCTGCAGGGACAAGGGTCAGAGGTCAGCATAATGGAAGAGAGAAAGGTCACCCTAATTAGTCAGAGCTCTGAAAAAAAAAAAAGTTCTGCAAATACAATCACAGTGTTAACTGTTTTAGTGGCTAATAAAACACAGCTTCATATGTGTTCCATGGTAAAGCGTGACTAAATGAGAGGCCTTGTGTGATAGTGACTCTAGCAGACAGACACACAGTCATGTCTCCTGCTGCTAACCTTTCAAATTAAACGGCTGTCATTCTCAAGGTCTCCTTCCACCCGGCTTCCAGACCGAAGGGATGTGAGTGCTAATAAGACCTGATGTGTCCCAGGCTTGGCCCCACATTTCCCACGCTAGAGACAACCCCAATCCTCTCACACGGGAAACCTTAGATGAGACAGCCTTGACTTGACCTTTCAAGAGCTACACTGACTCCTGATTTACCCCAAAAACCACAGGACACTATTTATATGAGCCGGACAATCTCTGGATCAAATGGCAATACATAATATGCACATAGCAAAGTGATTAAAAGTGGAGAATCGAGTGCAAGCCTGCAGGTATTTCATGTCAAGTGTGTGTTCTCACCTTTAGTAGGTCAATGCCAGTGGCCTGCTGGCTGGCAGCTTCCTGAGCTGACTCACTGTGTGGATGGACCATGTGGAACAGAGACACCAGGGTTACAGCATCCTGGAAGCTGGAAACACACACACACACTCAGTTCAAATGAAGGTTAAAGTATCAATAAAGATAAATATTTCAGCCTGAACATCAGTCACAAAAACAGTCTCTTAAACCTGTATTATTCACACACACATGCGCGCAAACTCACAGCTCTTTCTGCAGCATGTCGACTAGTAACCCGTCCACCCTGCGAGCGTTCACCAGGTACCAGGCCATTCCTCCAAAGTGTCTGGTGGAGCGCAGCAGCTCGTATTTGCTGTGCTTGTTCAGGTCCTCGTACGTGGCTTCGTGTACCTAAACACACGTCACACAGAGTGGATATGATCCTTTACTCACTGCGTGTTGGTTACACTCAGCACAAGGCTCTTCACATTAAATTCCTCAACCTCCAATCAACATTCTGTCAATCTTATACTCCATATCATGTGGCCCAAAGAAAATATAGAAACTGACTCTGCCAATTTCATGGTTTAACAGGTTATACGTAGTTTGCAGATTGCAGTGCAGTTGGCTTTCAGGTCAAAATAACATGAAAATGAATGGCATCTTACCCTGATGTATTCTGCGGAGTCTGGCTCAAATTGGACCAAACACAGGTTCAACACGTCCTCATGACGGTCCTGGGAAAACACCATCTAAGAGAGAGACGCATACAAATGCTTAGAAACTCACTGGACACTCACACACGTGTTTTCACTTATTCCGCCTGTTTACAGACGTCCTAATGTCAGGAAAGACAGCGTACAGCTTACATGCACATTCTGTTTGTCACTGTGCAGGTGAGCATCTAGTCCTGGTTTCATGAACATGTACTACATATACACTGAAAAAAAAAAAATTTGGTCTTTGTTCTGCACTGGCAGAAATCTCACAGGTGTATCCGAACATAGCAGTTTGTTGTTGTTTTTTTTAAATGAGTGGGGACAATCGAGGACAGGCCATGCTTCAGATGACACACTTTGCCTATGGTCTCATTATTCTGCTAATCTACAGATTAGTTTATATGAATACACAAAAAAAACAGCTGAAAAATCTCTCTCTCTCTACATATGTATGTTAGAAATGGGAATATTAACCACTTGTATCAATACTCAGACACGCACAGACAAGATGCGAGTCCATCGGTAGAGCAGCTGTGAATGGATTCAATTTTGGAAAGAAATGGAGATGCATCAGCTGTTAAACCTTTGCGTCGGTAAAATCTGATCTATTTGATCATTACATGTTTATACATTTGTTTATAAATGTGACCAACCCAATAGTTTGATATTTTGATATTTTCATTCCTCCTAAATTGGACCTACGTTATGTTGACGTGCGCTGCTGGTATATTGTGTGAGACTCGGCTTCCTGTGTGTAGCTCAGTCTCAGCTCCACGCCGCACAGATCAGTAGAAAGATTCCCTCTAAAGGCTCCTATTCTCCCCTACGTGTACTAATAACAAACAGTGCTTGCAGGGTCTCCAAGGTTGTAATCTGTCGTGTCGGAACATTTCTTTTATTTAATACTGCATAGTTTTCAATAACGAGGGGATTCTGGTCTGCCTGAAATTCCTCTCAAAAGGAAGATGGCGTTTGCCATGTTCAGGGCCGTGGTTCAGGCTTATAACTTTACAACTTTTGCTCTACAGCAACACTATCAGGTAAGAAGTGTATACTGTAATGGTCACATTGAAAGATTTAGTAGACAAAAAAAACAGATAAGAACACACCAATAAAGACAAAGTTTTCCTTTGTGAAAATGATTTAAATGAAAACGGTGAAAAATTGCAATTTACTATATGACAGAGCAATACTCAACATGTCACAATACTGTGATAATTTCGTATTGTGACTTAACTACCATGATAATATCATATAGGGGTACCTCTGGCGATTCCCAACCTTGAGACAATCAAGTTCGACTCCTGTTGGTGCTCTATAGTTTTAGCCTATAACTTTCAATGAACGTCACACTTTTCCTACCTTGAGGTTCTCCTCCTTGAAGATGAGAGGTGAGGTGAGTTTGCGTCTTTCTTTAGGGAAGTAAACCTGAATGAGCCGATCTCGTTCCTCCCAGGTCGCCTTTCTAAGGATCCCGTTGGGCTCCCGTACGACAATGAACCTCTCCTGAAAGACAGTGACAGTGTGTAAGTAAAAGGATACATGAATAATATCCCAGTCCCCACTTAATTATCAAAGTGCAAAAGAAGTTTCATCCAACTAAATGTGAAATTTGGAAATGTTTGAACATTCATGGTATAAGTTAAATTTAAAAAAAACAAACAAATTTTGTCCATATAAACAACAACAACAAAAACACACTGGTGACAGAGTAGCACTTAAAGCTGTATTACGATGCCAAAAAATTAAAGAGAAAGGTATCTCTAAAACTTCTATTTCAAATTTAAAAGGTTTATATTTTGTAATTATTATTATAAAATTACCACCCACTAATGGTTTAAAGAAAAAAGAAGAAATCCACCATAACAAGTAAATAAGGCAACATATGTGAGCAGCAACACAGCTTTCTAATGCCCCGTTTCCACTGAGCAGTATGGTTCCGTTTGGTGCGATACAGGACACAGTTTTTTTGCGTTTCCACTGTTAAAAGGGTGCCAAATAACCGTACCATGTAGTACTTATATACAGACTACCTTTTTGTTGGGGTACCGAGCAGTGCCAAGAGGAAGGAGCTACACACACTGCAGGCAAAAAACAGTTTTGAAGTGATGATGTAGAACTGTTAATATATCACTTCAGTTCACTTCAAGTTTTCTATATTTTTTAGGCGAGAATGTTACCCTGCAGATTTCAAATATGTAGTCAGTTTATCCAAATACCGTTTGTTTGTATATCTGTCACGAAACTTTTCAGACTTTGTGAGGAGCTGCAGCACGCGGTGAGACCTGCTGGTCTGCTCGTTGCAGCAGCCCGGCTCATTAAGCCGTCACTCCAGGGAGAGAGTAAACGGATGAATCGATGATCTGTGCAGAGATTAAACACCAGCCCTAATGTTCCCGTAGCATTTTAAAACAAATGAGAGGATGCTTTGCTGCCTTTTTACGGTAATGCTTTGCCATAAGTTTAATGTTACTAGCGGGAAAAAGATCATTTCATTCACTGAGCCGCTCAGATGCATCTTTCAAGGTGAAATGTTTTCTGAGATGTTGTTCAACGCACGAGTTACGCCATGAATTCATCAGCCCACCTTAAATGTCAAAATGACAAGTTGAAGAGGTTTTAAGAGGATTTATTTGTCACACATACATATCATGCACGTAAAGAACATCAACAATAATTCATTTGCATCTGCCTGTATTTCATGATGACACAAGCTTTGGTAACGTATGGATCTTCACAAACCTTATAAAATGCGCATGAATTTCTACTGATTTATACGGGTGAAATAATTTTTTACCTGGAGAAAAAGTGTCAGAGTGCCCTTCCTGTGCGCAGCAAAACACTGTGACAGTCATCACAGGAAACGCAAGCCAGATCAAAGGGTACCATTCCGAAGCGTACTGTGTCGTACCGGACTGAATTGTACCGCTCAGTGGAAACGAGGCTTACGAAGACAAACAAGAGTGTTCAGTCTAAACTGTCATTAGGCAGCTTTTCTTGTTGTTGTTGTTGTTGTTTTAAACACAAAACATTTTACTAAGCATCCTGAAAATCCCCAGTTATACACACGCCCACAAAATGAAACACCTTGCGCTTACTCTGTGTGGGATGTTGTAGGTGATGTCTGTGAACACATATTTGGCTGTGTCCATGCCATCCAGGATCTTGTCTTCAGCAAGCACGTCGTTGATGGGCTTCCTCTCTGGCAGGACGGGGGGCATCTGCAGCAGCTTCTTGGCTTGCTCTGTGGCAAGCTCCACCGCCTGAGTGCACACACGCACACACACAAACACGGGATTGGATGAAATGGGTGTTACTGTGCTTGCATTAGTGAGAGGTTACTACTGTTTACTTATAAGCACCTGCTCCAGTTGCTCATCAGTCATGAGTTTATACGTGGGCGGCTTCAGCTGTTGTTTAATGGGTCGGAACACTTTCTGCAGGTCCAGGCCTGTTATCCTGGTGAGGATGTCCTGCACAGCTGGATCTGTGAACTGGGGCTTTGCATTGTCTGAGGGGGCTGCAGACAAAAGAACAATCAGTGTGGTTTCAAGTCGGCTAACATTGTTTGCGGTTAAAGCTACAGAGTTTAGTCACGAATGTAAAGTTACAACAACGAGGAAGCTTTGTAAAAGATCTGAAACATGTTTTTGCAAAGTTGATATTAAAGATATTTTACCAGACTCTACGAAAGTTGCCATGTTTGATTGTAAAGTGACGTGCTCCTACATGTCGACAAAAGCTTCAGCAATAAGAACTGGCACTGAGAACAGCAACACTGTATTTTGTCTTCATTTTGTCACATGTCAATGACTATAGCAATGCCGATTTAACGAAAATAGTCGATTTGTTTTTTAAACGTTTTAAAAACTCTTACAGATGGTCTGTGTCTTCGCCGACATGTAAGGCAATCTTATATTGACGGATCTGTTAAAGCAGTTTTGGCACCTACACGAACAGACTCGAGGCTAGCCAAACAGGCTACAAGGTCAGTGTTATAATTGTGGAAATAATAAAATAACAGTGATATCCGTTATATTTAAACTTACCATTTTCTTGTGTTCCACTGCAAAGCGTCCTGACGTTACCTCTAACCAGCATGTGTTTGCTCTTTTCAACATTTTTCACCCGAGAGTAGCTGCGAAACAAGCACCGCGCTGTTCCGAGCGCCGCCATGTTTGTTGTGACCTCATCGAAGCGACTTGACCTTTCACCTCACTGCTCAGGAGCCAAGCGCCGATGGGACATGTAGTGCGTTCTCTCGTGTGTGTGTGTGTGTGTGTGTGTGTGTGTGTGTGTGTGTGTGTGTAGTAGCCTGTGTTTATCGTTTGTTTATTTTTATTTCCTGCAGCATTATCGCCGGCCATTTTATCAGCAGAGTAACAGACAAAACAAGCATAATAGAAAATAATAAACTCTGGATTTTCAGTGCTGATCTGCAAAAAAAAGCAAAACATTAAGAAAAAAAAAACAAAACATTTAGACAAAGAAACAAATATCAAACAAGAACAGACAGCAACTCAAAAATACCAGAACAGAATAACAGAAATAGGACTGTATTAAAAGGCCATTTTAATATTTAATACTTGACCTTTCAAAAGTAGACATTTTTTTTAATCTTCTTCTTCCTTTTAAATTAGTTCCGTCTTGGGCCTGAGGTATTTGAGACCCACTAAGCCTACAACTAAATACTGTAATAGTATGCCATCAAAATACAAAATATTTAAAAATTATATTTTTAAAAAATCAAAAGCTAGTCTGATCACCAGGGGGCACTGTGCTACCAAACATCCTTAAAAAAAAACCCTGCAACAAGAGGAACACCAGCTGAGATTTTTACTCTCAGTGAGGACAGTTAGAGACAATTTTATTTTACACACATTGTGTGTTCATATCAGTGTCTCACAGCCACTTATGTCTATCTGCGTCATGGCTAAACTCTGCATAGCCTACACACATTCCTCACTTGTCATTACATTGTGTTCTTGAAACGGCCGATAACTTTAAAATCTGTCTGGATGATAAGAGCTTTGCCAGGAAGTTAAACACTGATTTTACACAAAACACTCACAAACGGCTCAGAAATGTGCACTCTCCACCAAAGAGATATTTGTGCCTAATTTAGCCCATTTTTACTCTTCCTGATTTATAAGTGTAAAAAGAATAATGTGCTATTTACAACCAGCCTGTAGAAAATTGAAGTTAGATACAATTACAGATTAATGCTATTTATTTGTTTTGTCAGAATCTTCTTGTTTTACTTAGATGACAGATTTTTATGATTAATTTAAGGATTAATTTTCCATCTCATGAATAGATTCATTAAGAAAACATATTTGACATAAATTGGATATAATAATTAAAAGTTATTTTTTTAATGAAATAACAGAGGCGTACATTCATATACTAGAAAATGTTAGACAAAGAGGATGTAATCACGCTCACGCTATACTCACACACACGCAGACACAAACACACACACACATACATACACAACAAACACAACAAAATTATTGCATCGACCTCGTCTTTTCATCTCTGAAGTGTTTGCTTGGTTCTAGGATTCTAGTTCCGTTTAGAAGTTGAGAAAAAATCTAAAAGTTTTGCAGGTAAAACAGATAAAAATGCTGCTGTCCCGAGCAGCTGCAGAGCTTCACTGGTGTGCTCACCAGGTTGTGTAACTTCACCATCATTTGTTCTCTCAAAATTTCAAAAATGAAATATGTGTTATCAGGGCGTTTCCAGTCATGCTGAATGTTGACTGAAAACCAAGTGACAAGCATCAGCAAAAGCTGTAGTCGTATGAAGACTGAGGATGAATTTACGCAGAATTTGCAGCAATAATGGTTTATTAGATTTGTATATGTTTTTTTTTTTTTAAAAAGACATTCATAATTACATTTCAAACATCTTAACATTAAATTACAGCAAACATTTTTCACTGGAAGAGAAAAAGAACTTTTGGTGAAAATGTTTTGTGATGCAGAAATCTGCAGGAGTATAAAGGCAACTAAGATGTCCTCTTTCAGTGAAAGTAAACGTCTAAAGAGTTTAAACAAAAAAGATCAAATTAGTTTGGTCAACAGTAAGGTGGTAACAGGTGAAAGAAAAGAAGTTCTTTAGTGAGAGTACATTTTTATGTAATCAGCAGTTACACAATAATTACTGCAAAATTGTACATTGCATTAGAGAGTATTGTTAGTTATTTATAATATATAGAAATACATAACAATATGTTGTTGTCAACAAGTCCTATAAAAACTAACATCCAACAATAGCCTCTGACT
>JAQFJA010000024.1:5580829-5593225 GCA_029874485.1 Naso brachycentron
TGTGTGTGTGTGTGTGTGTGTGTGTGTGTGTGTGTGTGTGTGTGTGTGTGTGTGTGTGTGTGTGTGTGTGTGTGCTCCATAGCCTTTGACATATTGTTAATTTGAAGAATGTTTGAAGTATGATGCAACATCAGCTGCTCTCACTTAGCTTTGAGCCGCTTTCCTCTGAAAAGTCCCCTCCGGTCTCAAATTACCACAGAAACAGTGCAAGTACCACACTGTGTATGTGTGTGTGTGCATGCGTGTGTGTGTGTGCACGCGCATGTGTGTCCATGTGTATAGTGGAGAGAACAATACTTTAAATGCCTTGTTAATGTGGCTAATACTGTAACTTGTTTCCATATTGGATTCATTTAAATTTTTTTAAAGGCGTTTAGTCAAACTGACAAAACTTTTGGGGCATTCCAAACTTCTACATCTAAGATACGTAATGGATAAGATCCATGTCTGTTTTGGAAATTTGTGCATAGCTGAAGCTCAGTCTCCTGTTAGGGATTGTTATGAATACTATTCAGTTGAGTTTTGTGCATGGTGTCTTTGTTGTGATGTGGATGTTAGCATAAATAAGTTGAGTAAAACAGGGTTTTTCCAGTTTTTTCACAATCTTTCAGTGGAAGTGCGCAGTGGAAATAATTTTGTTTCCATTGCATTCCATTCTTTCTGGTCCTCATAACCTGGAAGAGGGTGTTTGACTTAACGTTCTCTTCCTCTTGTCATGACGTAGTATAAAAGGTTTCGGCTGACTGCAGTCAATGCGCCATTGTTACGATGAAGTTATGACAGGCCAAATATTAAACATTAGCCAGTCAAAAAAAACAAAATTAGTTTGCGTTGTGCGACCCTTTGACATTACCTGACCATGGAGAAGAGATCACTTCCTCATTCACACTCTCTTCCCTTTACAAGTTGCATGCATGAGCTCATTTGTTCATTTACCTTTTGGGTTGGCCTAATCCTTGTCATCCCAACAGATCCTGTTGACGTCCACTCAGGTTTTCTGCACAAGTCGCAGGGTTTTTGCTTAGGATTCAGCTTGAGTTGAAGTTTGATAAGAACAGGACAGGACAACATCACCGCAGCAGCAGGGAGGACATCAGGTAGACGGGTTGTTTTTTGGCAGAAATACATTTGCACAGTAAAATTTTGCTTGGATTGTGGTTTAGCTTCAATGGTCCTGTTTGCGCAAAAAATAGTGTCATGCTTGTTTATGAGAAAACTAGCATATAAAGGTAGCATATAGCCCATTTTATTATAAGTTATTACTTTTATAAGTGCACATCTGAGTTTTTGTATTTGAATGATTATTCATTATCATAAGAAATTGCTTAAGCAAGTAGTGAATGTAATCACACCAGGATAAAGAAGATTTTTTTAAAAAGTGATTTTGCGTCAAGCTAACTCAATATATGCTCATGTTACCTGACAGTATAAAAGAATAACTGCAAAAAAAAACAGGTAGGTTACAACTAACATCACTATTATTAATTTTGTCATTCAACTTTGTTTCTTTTGATTAATGATTCATTATAGGTTTTTAAAATAATAGTTGGATAACAAAATGTATTTTTGCTAACATGCTAACATTAAGTAAGAAGAAAGAAAGAAAGAAAGAAAGAAAGAAAGAATAATTTTGTATATCATTTGCCTGTGCCTGTTTATTGTAACAAAAAAAAGAAAATAATAATAATAATAAAGAGGGTATAACATGTAATGGTTTAATTTTATCTTTATAAGCGACTTTATACAGTCATGACAAAAATCTCTTTTTGCTAATAAATTTAAAAATACACTTTTAAAACTCCAAAATGCCCATGATAACTGACAGTATCAAGTAATTGATCTAAAAAAAACTTGCATAATCAACATAGGGTGATAAAACAAAATGATTTGTTTTTCTTACAAAGATTTTATGATAAAATGTATTAAGTATAAATGTTATTGTAAGAACATGAAATAGAAATGAACTTCTTCTCTCCATTAGCACACACCATCAGCAGATGTGCTCCTTGACAGCTTCATGTGATGGCTAAAGCATCACCACCCTTCATGCTGCTACATCAAGCCATGTTCAACAACAGCTATAATTGGCAGTGGCATCGTCTTTGACCTCTCACCTACATGAAGTAACCTCAGGGTCTGCCCTTGTCTTTCAACTCTGAGCGTGGCCCCAGCGTTCAGGCTGCAAGCCTCTGGGTCAGTGTGGATAAAAGCTCTCCACTATAGGAAAAGGAAGCAGCACATGTTGAGTTTGTTTTACATGGAGCTTAATGGATTCCCGCTTATGTATGCATGTGTGAACGTCCGCTTCCCCTGACTGCCGGCCCGGCAGCACCGACACGCGTGACCATGCACACGCATCATGCCTAGGGACAGGATGGGCACCCACACATATGCCCACATTGCCGGGGGCAGACTGTTGCGAAGGCGGGTACGGTGGGCACAATGGAAGGATGTGGAGTATTGTTTTAGCCCATGGGGCCAACGGGGCAGGGGCTGTCAGAGACAAACGTAACAGCTTGACACATGTGGCGACGTCGATGACTGATGGTAGTAAGAGCTGAACCCGTGCACGTGGAAACAAACCCAATCGTGAACTTGAACTTTTCACCGCAGTTGATTTAATGGGATGTTATAATAAGGTCGGGAGGAAAGGAGAAAAGGTTATGAAAATGACTAATATTGAGCAGGTGCTGCCATATTATATTCAAGCAGAGTTTTTTTATGCCCATTTGTAGCAAAACAGGCCCTGTTTAAAAGCATAAGTGTTAGGACTCTGTGTTACAACAAATTTGGCACATTTCAAGTGTCTTTAGCAGCCATGTATAATTTGATAAGGCGACATCAATGAGAATGTAAGTTGGAGTGGGTTAGAATGTGGAATGTGCCACAGCCAATCAGGCGCCTCAATCTCAGGCTGACAGCCAATCAGGTCATGGTACTTCAGGATCCCGAGAGACGGCTGAACTCGGCGCAGAGGACATTTCTGAAGAGATCATGAACTTTTCGCTCCAGGAGATCTCTGCTTCCTTTTCTCCATCCATAAATTGCTTTTTTCTTTCTTAGAGAAGTATGACTCTGGTATTTGTATTTTTCTTCATGCCAAAGAAACGTTTCCTCTCTCTCTCTAACCGCCCCTGATCTCTTTCTCTCTTTCATTCTGTCTCTCTTTCCGTCTCCCTAACTCCCGTCCTCCCCCCCATCTCACTCGAGTGATGGGAAAAGAGCCCGAGCAGGAATTTTTGTGTCTGTGAGTGCTGTTTGGTTAGACAGAGTCATATAACACGGCCATGGCGCGTTCACATGTGCCTGAGTGTTGGGGCAGCGACGGCTATTTACATTAAAGAGCTCTGAGCGGGCAGCACTGGGGCTCCCAGCCCTCCATGGTTACATTAAGTGAAATAGAATCAGCCTAACCCTCAACAGTCTCTGTCTCTGTCTTCTATTCTGTCTCAGCACTTAGTCTCTCTCTCTCACACGCTTTCCATGATCATCATGCGCTCCAGAGTCTCTGAGGTATCTTGGTCACTTTAGCACCATTTCAGTTTCCTCTCTTGCCCTACTTGTCGCTCTTTCTGTGGCGGATGCTAGTAATGTCATCACCTTCAACACCCGGGCAGACAACCAGCACTGGGCAGCTACAAAAATTCGTGGAACTTGCTGTCAAAACAACAGAACTCTTTTAGGCACCGTCACATCTGTCATTGGTAAAATCTCTTTGGCTAACTGCCACCTTAGCCGACAGTTTGCACCCAATACTGCAACATCTGGCAGGAATGGAGCTGTACCTTTCCTTACCTTTACCTCCTCACCTCTGCTTTCCAGCTGTTCTGGTGGAAATCAAATCCGTTGGCACTCTCCTCCTATGTTCACTTTCCAACTCACATAGCTTACAATGTCCTGTCTTCTGATACAAACACACACACTCAAAAAAGAAGACTGATACCACTCTTCAGTGTCTGTAAAAATTAAACTACATCCAGCAGTCAATTAGCTTAGCTTAGTAAGAAGACTGAAAGCAAGCAAGTTTTCTCTGAGACCACCAGTAAAACCTCAGACTGACATTTTTAAACTTCTCGAATGAATTGAATTCTTGAACTTGTGGTTTTCAAAGCTGTTCTGGCATTCCAATTTAGAAGCAGATAATTTGTTATATTAATCAATGATAATTTTAGTGAAATAAAGGTCAGCACAATAGCATCAGCATACTTATATATAAATCACCTTCAATGAACTTAGTTTTGCTCTATGGTTTTCCCCTGGTCATCCACACTCCACCTGCAGTGTCTCCGTTCCCTCTTTCCCCTGACCTTAATGCAAAAAGGAGCATTGAGGTTTGTTTCTACACTACGCTGTGGTCAGTCAGCCCCTTCCATCATGTCCCTCCACATACTGTACCTGCGAGGCCACTACACATCCAACAGTTGCACCATCGCTGCTCTGTAGCATTTTCTAAACTTACAGGTTCTCGCACTACATGAAGTTGTCTTTTGTAATGAGTTCTAGAGGTGCTAATACTGAGATTTCATTTCTTTTTGATAAAAAGCGGGCATGTTTTCTCCCCTTTTTCCAGTCTTGAAGCTAAGATAAACGAACTAGCCTTTAGTGTTAGCTTTATATTTAGTGTAAAGAAACAATTACCAAATACATCACTATTGCTGCCGCAGATTATTTTTCCCTCTCTTGGTCACATCTTCCATTTCTGTGTGTTTACGCCTTCACTGATTCCCATGATCTGCAGAATCAGACAGGTATTGTCTTTGGCTGCTATTGAAGGAGGCGAAGCTGCAGCCAAATATCTCCCTGTCACACACACAAACATACCTTATATTCATTTGCACACATCCACAGTCACACATACACACATGCACACAAGCACACACGCACACAGACAAGGAGTTACCATGACTAATATCGAAACTCTTGGCAGGCGCAGGCTGGGGTCAAAGGTCAACTCTATGTCAACAAACAGTGGACCATGTGATTGGCTCCACAGTGACTCAAAGCATTACGGCAGCCTGCTTTGATTGGTTTAAACTTGGGCTGCCACCTCTGAAATGATCTGTTACTTGGGGATATTTATGCTAATTTGCAAGAGCTTGGCGGGTAAATCACCAAAACACACATAATTGATGAGAGGAGTGAATAGATTAATTTAATTCATATTTATCAACATCTAAAAGCTTAAAAAAAAACAACTTCCTTACTTGTTTTTTTCATCCTGAAGCGTGTTGGTACGGACTTTGACCTTCCAAGGATCCATTCCTTTCTGTTTTTAACCTGCCAATGGCTCTACCTCCAGCCTGCTCCAAAGGACAGGTATAGTGTTTCTGTCTTAGCTTTACACTCTGCTTCACCCCGCCACATAGAAAACATGTTAGATAATGGACCAAGGCCGGGCGCTGGGGCCAAGTCGCAGTGTTTGATCAGGAAATCCTGCATGAGGCTGTACTTGATGGAAATCTGATTAGTAACCTGGGTGACGAAGCGATGGGATCCACGAGGCTTTGCCTCTAACAGATGTGACAGGTCAGGTTTTTGTCCACGGCTCCAGCACAGCAGGATCATCTCGGTATATAGTGATGAGTTTGTGCTTTAGATAAAGCAACTTATTTAATTCATCAGCCACGGTGACTGGCGAGCATAAGATTGAGCTCTGATAACCTGCACCATTTACCTCCCAAGTCACATAATTTTCACAAAAGCACTGGATAGTTCTGTGGCTCCAAATATCAAAGCTCTTAAACTGTTTGTGCGCCTTTTAAGAGTGTAGAGGGAGCAGCGCCAAGAAGATGCAGCGGCCAGGAAAAATCAGCAACCTGAAGGGTGAAAGTAGATTCCAGTAGTCAGGAATTTCTAAGCATAACAAACACGTCAGACCTATTTAGCAGGCGACGGCAGGTCACTAGCTGAACTGTGAGCTGTATATTGTTTCTGATTAAGCTTTTCTCTGCTCATGTTGCTGCGCTTTGTAACAATTTACTTTAAATTCATTAGAGCTTCAAACATTTTGCTTTGCGATCATTATAAAAAATAAATAATCTCTGTGTAAGTAATGAATTAAAGTGTTGATTAGCAGCTGCGTTCTCTGATCTCTCCTCTTTTCTGCAGCAGAAGTGAATATCCCTGGATTGAGAGAGCATAGTGATAAAATTCCTTTGTCTCCTTTTCACTTATGCCAAAATTAGACTCTTTCTGTAAGGCGTCCAATTTACATTTTCTTTTTCAATCTATACATTGATCAAAAAGAGATTCCTCTCAATTTCTTAACGCCCAGACACTCAAAATAAATCATCTCCTGGAGTTCTCAATCTATTTTTCTCCCCTCAGGTCGTGGATATTGATATCAAACGGGGCCATTTCACACTAAAACACCTCATCCGCTCTGTGTGTGCGTCCCCCGGGGTTGTTGAACAAAAGGGATGAATGGGGTGACCATAAAAAGCCAGCGCGCCGATAATTTCCCAGACATCTGCGAAAAATGTAACCTTTCCGTCGCTCTCATGATGTCAGCGGGCTGTTGTGTTCAGCGGGGGATTGGGCTAAAACGCTTGTGACGGAGCCAAGGTAAACCGTTCCAAATGGAGCGCGGCGCGGGAAAAGGGACACCATCGCAACAAAAGGAGTTAGATATGGATCATTGGGTCTGTGCACTGGCCGCAGCTTGAGCCAATTATTGGTGTCATCTTGATCCAATTTAATCAATCTGAGGGGGGACTCGGGGAGGGGAGAGAGGGGAAAGGGGCGGGTGTGGAGCGGAGAGCGGGTGCAAACGTTGGTCAAATATCCTGAGCTGACTGAGGAGCTGTCGACCCCCCTCCACCACCACCCACCCAGCGACTAAAACACACACACACACACCCCATCCTCTCTTTATATCACCCTACCTGGTATTATCACAGACATTTCCCCAAAATCGTTGGACATGTGACCAGTATTTGATGGATTCCATGCAGCTATCTTCAGTTTGCATTAACCACAGTCCACAAACACTGCTTCAGCTCCAGAGAGTGGATTACCAGAAAATGAATATAAACATAGCATATAAGGGAGGATTTCATAATATTCAAATTGTAAATGCGTTCATGCCAAGTATTTTTTTTTCTGCGACAATAACACTTCCATCATTTCTTCCTCTGAAAATGTCTGATATGACTAAGCGCTTGTTGCCTAAAGGCACTGGATCGCTCTGCTTTCCTGTTTTCAGTGGTCCAGCTACATTGTGGTTTCACATCTTTCTATTCCTCTTACCACGAGTGAAGCGTGCATGATTGCTGTTTTGCAGAATGTCTCTCCTCACTTTCACACCTTAAAAATTGCCAAGTAGCCTACAAACAAATAGTCTAATCAACCTTACCTGTGTTGGAACCAGAGGAACTGAAGTCTAAATTTTGCTTCTCAGTCACGGTTCAAGGTGCCACAACAGTCCCTGATTTGAGAGTATTATTTTCCAAAGATCCAAGAACTATTGGTGAAATTTTGCAGAGTTGAGAACGTTCATTGATCAAACAAAGACCTCATGTGTACAGCTTCATTCACACAGTCAGCAAGTTCTAGTTGCCACTGACCAAACTGACATTTCTGAACATGCAGGACATTAAGGGGAAAGTTGTGGTTTAGAAAATAAAACTGTTGTTTCCTGGCTTAAGACTGAGTATTTTGTTGACCCTTTAATACCCGGTTCACCTCCCTGAGCAGATTTAGTTGCCCTATAACAACACCATTACTACAGGTCATGAATATCTCTTGACTGTAAACATGTTGCCTTTGGGCACTTGTTGACTGATACTACTGTTTTTCTTTGGACAACTGCATTGCTAAATTTCCTGTCACATTTCTGCCATCAGCAGAATATCATGAAACCAATGAAAGGAATGTTTTTATCAGTGGGACCAGTTCATAGAAATGTTGCTCCTTAGCACCACTAGTGGTCAAAAACTCTACAGAATGCCTTTAATTTGCTGAAAGTGTCACGTGCAGTTAAGCAGGCAAAAACAACCGCACTCAGCAGATTGTTACTACTTTAGAGATGAGCTTTCCAGACCTTTTGTTCCTGTGTATGTCAACTGTGCTTCCTTTCATTAAATTTGATGTTTTGGCCACTGAGCAATGTTAATGCGGCACTTAAAAGCCCAGTGTGTAAGATTTAGTGGCATCTAGGGGCGAGGTTTCAGATTGCAACCAACATAATACCACTATATACACGCTCACCACTTCAGCAAGCATGTAGGAGAGCGTAACTGAGACTTTCTTTTTTCTTACACACCCGAGCTTTGATGGTTAAATGCCTTGCTCAAGAGCATCTCATGTGTAAGTACTTACACTGATATAAACTCTACTCAATTAGCCAAAGCACACAAACACACACACGCTGACTTGCAGTGTGTAGCAGCTCACACCTGATCAGTGTTTCAATCTACAGAAGTCTGTTAAAATAATTAAGGCTTGAGTAAACCAATACACATGACTGGCTATTATTTTTCCATCTAAAGCCGGGTCACGTTCCCAATTACTCTAAAATGTTGCAACGACATGCTTTCTGTTTTCACTGATAATATTGATGTTATTCCAGGTAATGTGCCTCATGAATGAGATGGTCACGCTTTACCGAGTTTAGATTAAAGTTCTGACACGACTAAAGCAAAAACCAAAAAAGGAAACTGCTTGGATTTAATTAGTCACTTAATTTTTTTCCTCATCATACAAAATTCCCAAAGCTAAAGGCAAAATACTTTCTATTCTATTCTGTAACTTTCACAAGCATCATTTAAGCCTCCTGATTAGTTCTACATTTTGTTTGTGTATTTCCTTTAATGGTGGTCCTGAGGTGTTCTTAAGAGTAATTTACTTCTCCCTTCAGCCCTGTGATGTTGTGGCAACCCTGGAAATCCATGTGTGCGTCCACAGGATGGTAGCCAATTATTTGGAACCTGCTCAGGTTTTCAAAATTAAAAATGGCCTCCTTCCAGTGTT
Organism: Naso brachycentron; assembly: GCA_029874485.1. Lineage (NCBI taxonomy): Eukaryota > Metazoa > Chordata > Actinopteri > Acanthuriformes > Acanthuridae > Naso > Naso brachycentron. Next base: position 5,589,800 of record JAQFJA010000024.1, read on the forward strand.
GACCTTGGATCAGCTTTCCATTTCTTATTATTATTAGGTTATTAACACAAACCCCTGAAAGTATCTTTTTAAAGTCTAAAACAAATTCGATTAGGGCTCTTTACTCGCACCGGTGCAGACATATCGCTGTCTAACTCCTGTCTGCTCCCTATTACCTTCGACACTGAAGTCAGAAAGAGAGTCCGGACCTGAAAGCCTATATCCCCTCGCTCACTGGTCAAGGCAGGGGGGTGCCGGGTTTGCAGCACATTACCGCTTTATTGAATTAATTACGATAAGGATCATAACTTTAAACGCAGGGTGAGGCGCGGGGCGTTTTTTAGGCGCAGATCGCTCGGAGCAATTTCTCCCCTGAACGGTGGTGGAGGGGTTATTGGATCTGTCAGGCCTGAACTCTGTGGCATCGTAACGAGCTCCATAAGGTAAGCTGAGGTTGGGCACAGTTCGCCGCACTGATCCCTATATGCCTGCAACACGGGAAATTTGTACTACATACTGAACAAATAACAAGAGAGGAGAGAGAGAGGAGAGAGGCGGCTCGTGAGGCCTTGTTTTGATGGCGCCTCAGTCCAAAGGCCCAGAGGGTCACACGGGGTTATCCTGAGGTCTCGTGCCATATACAGTTCCAGTTTGTGCAATGAAGTGTGTCATTGTGTTAAGATCTTGCTTGGATGTTGCAAAGACGCTCTTTTTTTCCTGCTAACTGAGCTCTCATTGCTTCTAAAGGGCTGTGTGTTTGTGGTTAACACAAGATTTATACGTGTTTTTCTTTTCTTTAGATGGGGTCTTTTTATCCCCATAATGTAGAAAGTGGGCAATTATGATGAATTTTGGCGAGACCACATTAGTCAGGGAGCTTTTTTTAGGAATTGCAGCTGAATTTAGGTTAAAATAAGGTAAAGAAGGGGCAAAGGTCACTGCTGGCGTGCTGTTATGTCAAATCTAAGGACTAAAGAGACAATATAAGTAAACAGACTGTCCTCACACATCAAACAATTCAAGGATGTGTGTGTGTGAGTGTGTAGAAACCTCAACCCCCTCTTACCCCGAACACTTCAAAGAATTCCTGGCCCATTGAAAGTCTTTTCTTATTTCCACCATACATAACCGCCAGCAGCATTGAAAGTGGTATTGGACATTTAGTGAGAAACATTTGTCGTTTTGTTTTGGGATAACAAAAGGCTTGAACTCGTGCAGTTGTGAGGAGAAAGGAAGCAAATCGCCATGGGTTAGTCCGTTTTGGATTAACCGCCGTATTGATCAATCAACCTCCCCTGTGGGCTGATGGGATGCTGATGACGTACAGATAGCATTTTTATTGCGCCGACATTTTAGCACGTCTGACAGCTCCTCAAGGCTCCTCTCCTGTTTTCAATGTAGGAGTCTGTATGTGTGTGCACAGGCTTGTGTCTTCATGAATGTGTGTATGGCTGCGAGCTAAATATGTGCAGATGTATCATAATATTTTCACTGTAAGAAAGTGTCTTTGAGGGACAATAACCTGCAGCTGAATCAGCGTGCTGCCCCGCCACGCGTGTGTCTTTCATATGAGCCACCCAACTATCTGGAGAATGTGTAGGCTCGCTCAGGGTGAAAGTTGTAGCGTGTTTTTTCTGTGTTTTTCATGCACCATCATGGCCCGTGTGTGTGTGTATAGTGAGCCGCTTCGACATCAGCTTGAATCTCTCGCTGTGTGTCTTTCTTTCTTCCTTTCAGCACACACCCATGCTTGGACAGAACCTCCCTCTCTGCACACCTTCTCATCTATAAATATATTTCTTGGCATGCACACACAAGCGCTACTGTTATCACACACCTATGCATGTGCAGAAAACAAGCCCATCTGTTTGACTGCGTTTAACCCTGCTCACATTAGCTGATGAAGGGAGCAACAAGTCTGCTGTGGGGGTATTTGGGGCAAACAGTGGGGAGATGAGATGTAATCACAGGCTTGTACAGCTGGGTCTTGTTTGGCTGGTCAACACTTTTCAAAGTGTGTGTGTGTGTGTGTGTGTGTGTGTGTCTGTGTGTGTGTGTGTGGGCGGGGGGGTACTAATTCCCAATCAAAACACATAAGCAACATAGAACTTCCAATAAAGCCAAAGAGGTAACGTGCAAGTTCGGGCGATCTTTCACTGACTATACTGACTGCTTTCAATATTGCATTCTTGTGGTGAAGACTGGCTGTGTTTTACACAATAATACAGAGAGGAGGAAAGTAACTAATTACATTTACTCGTGGTACTGTAATTAAGTAGTTTTTTGTGTACTTGTACTATTTTAAGTTGCTTAAGTTGCTTTTTAAGTAGGTTTTGTTTGAAGTATTGCACTTCACTACATTTTAAACCACATCTGTTACGGAGTTTAAAAAAAGAAAATTAAAAGGTGAAACATAAGTTTCTTCAAGTTTTCTATGAACTGGTGCTGCGACTGCATGCCAGTAACTGTCTGTCTGATTGGCTCCTGCTGACCAACTGCAGCACTAAAGGGTGAACAGCAGTCAGTCGCACACACACAGAAAGCAAAGGGGCATTTGTGCACAGCCATGGAGCGGGATGAAGATGGAGAGATGATATTACAACCCCCCCGCGACACCCCAAAACGACACCAAGTAACTTTAACTCTACATTTTAAATGAGCTACTTTTTACTTCTACTTGAGTACATTTTTACACCAGCAATTTTACTTCTACTTAAGTAAAAATTTGTCAAGGTAATAGAACTGCTGAAGTGGATTTTTTTGTACTCTTTCCACCCCTGCTAATACAGGAGATAAATGTGAATACAGTGAGAGGTGTGAAATAAGAACACAGCAGCGGCTTGTTGAGCTTGTTTAGACATCACCGCAAGATTGTGTGGATTTGTTTGGGGTCTGAGAAAAGACAGTGTGGTTTCATTAACAACAACAGTGACAAGTGAGCAGAAAGTTTTACATTTTTTCGCACTACAGGTTACTTACTGTTAATTTAAAAAAACACTAATTTACTTATATGATAAATATTGTCGCTTCAAAGTAAATAATCTTTATGACAGGCAACTATTGGTGTAACAAGTGCTTTTGAGACCTTTTTTGACCTGGGCTTTGCCTCTCAGGTTACATACAGACTCCTCTAACTCCCCTAGCCTTAAAGGACTAAGGCTCCACATGCCAGTCGAAGTAGAAAAACCAGATAAAAGGTAGGCTATATCATCACATAATGTCTGTTTCTAATCACAGGTAATGTAACATTAACTAAAATTACTAGAAAAACACAGTAAAGTACAGAGTTTGTTTTGTATTTTTTTTAGTAACCATTCTTTATGACATATCTGGTATCCATAAGGAAATGATGAATTGAAGGATTACAATAAAAAGATTTACTTTAAAAAGAAAATACTAGAATTGCAGAGATTACAACCAATTTTATCATAAGGTGTTCTTAGCTAA
>JAQFJA010000024.1:5673838-5683961 GCA_029874485.1 Naso brachycentron
AATTACTTACCTGTATGTCTGTACAGCATATTTATATTATTTATTATTATTTATTATACTTATTTGCTTTTTAATTCCTGCAGTTCTGATAGACAAAATAATTTTGAAAGTCAAGAAACTCACAGTTTATCATAAAACTCCTGCAGTATTACACTTTGAAAATAAGTATTACATTATTATTATTATTATACCTGATCGTCGTGTAAGTGACGTCTTAGCAGTGATCTCTTGCAGAACTGACCAACTCTCTGTTTGCTTAGCTGCAGCTCTCAACATGCACATGCTTGCAATGAATTTCCTTCTTTTTAGTCCATTTTCCTTCATTCTGAAGGAACAAAAGAAACTTTGCTAAAGTTACCGCCATGTTGGCGTTGTTGACATATATTGTGTGAGACGAGAGTCGTAATTTACTGAGTGGTTTCACAAAAACTAAGTGGTGCTTAACTATCTTTATGACAAACTTCGATTTTTTGATTTGTAAAATTATCTTTTAATAAGACAAATATCATATTTGAGAATGAGGTATTGAGGTACAGTATTGAAAAAATAATTAGTCTCTGTCCATTCACTACCGTACAAATTTTTTTAAAAACAAAGTTTCATGGGGTCAGCCCGAAAGGGTGTGACTTAGCCTCTCTATAGGGAAAAAAAAAAACGCCCTGCCTTGTTTGTTTATTTCTTTAAACCAATCACAATCATCTTAGGCGGTGCTGAGCTCAGGATGCAGCAACAGTGTCCTTGCAAAATAGTCGCATACTAATAGTGGAAGGAGAGGAAAACGCCGACTAAAACAGTCGGCCAATGAGACACTTGTACACAACTTCTGTTATCTGCGACTCAGACTATTTGCATTTTGATTGTCAACAAAGAATCATGGATCGTAGCAAAATAACTTATCTGTGCTGTCATATGTTTCGTTGGGGTACCTGTTACCCACACGGATCTGGCACCTAAAGCGTAGAGCTAGACACACTGCAGTCGGTTGATTGGTCATCAGAATCGCGTATCGTTTTATTCCCCCTGACACTTTCGTGCGACGGGGGAATAAAGGTCAAACACAATACTGGCTATATTTAAACATCTCTTCGAGTGTTGCATCTTCTTCTTTGATGAATTTACTGGGGGGCTGCACTGCATCATGCTGCTATGATGTCACAATACTTGCGTACAGTAGTTGACGCAGCTATCGCCTTTCAGCAAGTAAGGGTACGGTCGGCAGTGGAAACACAACCCAGATGTAGGGTTTGCCGCTCTGAGGAGTACCGCAGCGTATCGACCTGTGCTGTTCTGCTTGGTTGAAATGCAGCTCATGTGTCAACGCTGTGATGAACTGGCGACCTGTCCAGTGTGTAACTCGTTGCTCGCCCAAGTCAGCTGGAATCACCTCAAGCCCCTGCAAAGAATGAAGCAGTCACATATAATCTATAAATGTTAAGATTCCAGACATAATTCTTCATGCACTATTATTATTAGATTAGATTATTTCTCAGAACATGCATTTTATTTGAGACATTGTTGCAAACTATTGTTGTGATCAAACTAGTCCATCAATCCTGATATATTTTGATGAGTGGCAGTGCTGTAACGATGTCCCTTTGATACCATCACTAGGTCTCCATGAGCTCGATGCCATTAATGACCAGGAGGTGAAAGACTTTCGCAGTAAGATGTTTCGTATGAGTGAAGACAGGATGCAGAGGGTCCAGATGATGACATGTGCAGAGTGGCTGCAGGCCTGCTTCTCACCACAGCTGGAGCCCGCAGCTGGAACGGCCATCACCGACAGCGTCAGTGAGCGACAGGCTGACCTGAAAGTCATAATCCACTTCAACCAGTCGCAGGTGAGAGTCTGCAGTGCAGTGCTGCAGAAAGTGAGCAGAGACCAAAAACCAAGTGTGTTTGTGGTTACTTTACTTTTCTCTTCAATATCCATAAAAAGTCCTTATTAATTTTAACATTACTCTCAGTGCACTTGAGTATATCGAATGTGAAGAAAGGCTCTTGTACCTCCTAGTAGAAAGCTAGCAGTGACTAAGAATAATGAATCATTTATATACTTTGGTGTGTTCATGTAATCATTTTTCCAAGTAATCAAGATGAGAACAAAGACAAATTCATCTGTTGACTCATTAGCCAAACATAGAACATGATGCCTGCACAACAACTCTGCATAGATAATGAGCTCAGATCACATTGTGACTTCCTGCTTCACTACAGCAGACAAAACCACCTTGTTTGAGTCGCAGAAATAGCCATGTGACTCCACCAGCGCAGGCACATGCACCGGAGCTCGGCCTCTATTTCTGCTCACTGTTGGCAGCTCCACAAAAGTCACGTGACTGAGCCCAACTAGCAAGTCCTGTGACAGCACTAAGTGGGTCAAAACCATCAGTGAAATTATGCCATCCTCGCGGACACACACCCACATTAGCATTGGCGGCTCGAGGGACCGAAACCCTGATTAGAACGAAGCTCCCTCTCCGTCTCTGAGTGTCTCCTTCCATCTGTCTTTGTCTCTCCCCTTTGCCTCTGTTATAGAAATAATGTTATTTAACAATAAAACAGATGGTCAGGTCCCTCCAGACTTGCGTGTATCTGCTTTGATCAACATCACACACACTCACACATGCACATAAACAAAGACAGGCCATCTGTACCACTGCACTCAGGTGGACACTGGCAGGAAGTCCTTTTTGGGAGGTTAAACACGATGAGCTACATTATAGCAGGAAGTGTGGTTTAATGTTCTAATATGAATATGACCAACATTGTGTGGGAGTCTTATTTTACTGATAAGGTATTCATATTTTTATTCAAATTCTGATTTTATCTAACTTCCATTTCTAAATACTGTTCAGAGGAATATAAAATGCAAATGTCCTTTCAGGGTATCTCAGAGCTGTGGGCTTTGTAGTTCCACCACAATGTAGCCATTGACATTTTTTGTTGTCAATTATTAATGGATGGCATTTTTATTAAACCTCCAGGAAATGATAATTTCCTTTCAGGTATCAGGTCAGTGCTGCGCTATAAATAGGATGAGCAGTGGGCCTCAGTGTGGCACATTAGAGCCACTGTGGCAGAGTGTGCAGGACTCGCATGCGTCGTTCAATCATTTTAGTCCCGTCTGCTACAGCGAGAGTTCATTCAGACACACATGGATGCAAGTCCGAGTGATGACTAGTGTATGAACTCAGTGAGTGTGTGTGTGTGTGTCGTTTGCATACGAGAATAAAGAGGCTGTAGAGGTGCTAGATGCCTGGGATTGTATGCTAGGCCTGTTCACATCCATCAGTCTTTCTTTTTCTCTGTTTATCTCGCCTATCTTTTGTGTAGAAACAATTACGACTGTATGTCTGTGTGTTTAAAAAAAAAAAAAGGTGGAGATCATGTGTCAACATCTAAACATTCCCCTTCGTTGCTCACGGGCTACAGTTTGAGCAGCATCAAACACTTGAATCAGTCCCTCTGTCTCTGCTTTCCTGTCTTCTCCTGCAGGACTCGGCCAGTCTGAAGGTGCTGTCGTCCTGCACCCCCGCAGAGCTGATGGAGCTGGCTGTGAGGAAGTGGCTGACCACCCACGGGCCCGAGGAGGAAGCGTGGAGGGGGCAGTATGTGCTGAGGGTCAGCCAGTGTCTGGAGTTCCTCTGCGGGGACCACCCGCTGATTCAATACAAGGTCAGTTTCTGCGCAGTAACTCGGTCAGGTGTCTCTCAGCGACTGATGGAAACCAATCCTGATTTAGATTTGGGTGTGTCAGGCCTTGTGTCAATATCACAGCTAGAAATGGCAGATTCTAGTGTTATATTTGCTACAGTTACAGCCCACAGCCTGTTTTATGACAGACAGACATGTTGTGGCTGGGAAAAGTTTAGGTATAAACTAAAATGAATCAGCTTTAAACACGCAGCTGACGACTCAACAACAATGTTTTTGTTAGCATTGTGAATGGGGGATTGTGTGTTTGTTTGTGTGCAACCTATTTTCAGCTGTTTCAGCAAACATTCAGTCATGAAACTTTACCGCCACTTAAGATTTAAGGTGCACAGAATGAATGTTTTGCAGCTAAGTAGCTGAATGTGTATTTATCTCAAGCCCAAGCTCGGTGTAGTTGGCTACATGCTTTGTTTTAAGATTTACTAATGCTTTTGCATTTTCTGAATATGTTCGTAAAGTATGGGAAAGGAGGAGAAAAATAACGTATGATAGATGGATCAAGTGTTAAAATTTTGTATTTATTTATTTTTGGTACTTGTGGATGGAGATGTAATTTTTTTGTTTTGTTTGGTTTTGTTTTTTGTGTTCGGGTGGCTGTGTTCACGTTTCTATATCTGTTCTCTTGGGGTGCTTTTTCTTGTTTTGGTTTTTTTTTGGGTGCAGTCTATACTTGGATGATGTCTCTGCTTAGATGTGAATGAGTTGAGATATTAGGTGTTGGATGTGTTGACATGCTGGAACGTTTTGTTTGTTATTAGTTAATGTGTCTGAATATTTTCATGCAGGATGGGTCATATAAAAGACTGGACACAAAAGTAAAATATTCATTCATTTATCATTTCATTCATTTATTTATTCATCAATTCTAACACCAAGGTATTTGACATTGGACGGGATCCTGTCTGTGTGCATCCTTGTGTGAACATTTGTTTGACGAGCTATACATAAACTTGTTGTTATAGCTTATTTATTTCTCTAACATTCATTTTATCTTAACTCATGAAACAAACCACAACAATTTAAAATAAAATTATTGCATTAGAAAAAGCTTACATATGCACATAGCAAAACAGATTTCCTGTCCTGTCTTGTTTGCAGTACATTCGCACATGCATGCAAGCAAAGGAGCCTCCGCACCTCACGCTGGTCCACACAAGCACCGTCAAGGCCATGTTTGACAAGGAAATCTCCGTCATCGGAGCTGTGGTTTCCCGCAAGTCATCCAACCCACCTTTACCTCTACCTCCCAAGAGAAGGGTTCCCACGGTCAGTCCAGCGATGTGTGTGTGTGTGTGTGTGTGTGTGTGTGTGTGTGTGTGTGTGTGTCTCTTTGTGTTTAGATCTGCATCTTGCTTTCGTGTTTTGGTGTTTTTATCTTTTTGACATTTGTGTTTGAATAACAGGAACTTGAAAAGGTGGTAACAGCCACAAATGCAGATCAACTGATTGTTTTCAGTTGCTAAAGTGAAGTCAGGTTTGGTTCATATGTTATTATTAACATGACTGAGTTCATCTTCTTTCATCGGTCAATATGTGTATCATATGGGTGCAAATTTAATGAATGGTTATTGGCCATCACCGGGGCTAAAGCTGAGGGTGTGACGCACATTTAAAGATGTCCTTCTGTCGTCTTGATAACAGCAAGTCAATATCCGCCAGTGTTTCCTGAAAAGTGTCCCTGGTGCACAGAAATAGTTACAGCTCCACAGTGATTGACTCGCTTGCGCCGAGCGAGCAGGTGTGGAGGTTTACAGAGTAAACATGTACTTGGCAGCAGCCACCTGTCTTTTATGAGGCAGTGAGTGTGCTGAGTGTTCGGAGCAGACCTGCACGCCCTGCCAGCGTTTCCCACATTGTAAAAAACATCGCCAGCTCCTGGCTGCTGCTGCCAGGTGCACAGCGAAGTCACATTCAGGAATGTGTGCATCCACAATTTAAATGTCAGGTTGAATTTAATTGGCCTTTGTTAGCGAGTTTTCTGTAGTTTCAATGCCAGATGCCAGTCTGTATATAAAGCAGGTGTGAGACATTGTGAAACTGTCACATTGTATTTATTTAACATTGTTTTAAAAGTTCTTACTGGGGTTTACGGTCAAACAGCAAGACATTTCCACATGTTTTTGATGAGTTCATGTACACTCACAAATTATCACACAAACTCTCTTAACAAAGGGTTGCAAAGTGTCACAATCATATTGTCCCGATAGTTTCATTATTAACTCATCATCTGATTATTTTATCAAATCAAATCAAACTTTATTTATATAGCACTTCTCGTACAACTAAGATGTAACACAAAGTGCTTTACAACAGTTAAAAACATTGCAAGGAAAAAACAGAAAACCCTTCCCTCCCACCCTCCAAGTATACACACAACGACACACACACACACACGAGATGAGCATTTTTCACACTTTTTTGACAAATGATTAATCATGAAAATAATCTGCAGATTGATTGATAATGAAAATAATCGTTAGCCCTAATAGCTACACACATACACACTAAAAAAAAATCTCAAATCAAAGTCATTAAAACCTTCTTCAGAGCTTTCAATATTTAATTTAAAAAGATATTTGCTGATGAAGTACAACAGGTAACGAAAGAATGATTTTTGTCAAGGAAAATTGATCTGTCGGTCAAGAACAGACAAGATCGGATAAAAAAAATTCAGATTTTTCACAGAATCAATAAATGTAATTTTTGAGGTCAGAAGATGAGTTTTTTTTTCCTCGTACTTTTTGAAATTGCAAGTCAGTTGTAATTTCTGTCAAGTTGCATTTTAAAAACAACATTCATGCACGTAGTATAAATCATTCCGGAACATTATTTGATCATTATTTTACTTTTATTATTTTATCTTGCATACTCCACACATGCCCTCGGTATTAATCTGTGTCCAACAATCCCAGAAACAATCTGAAAACATACTCAAACTGTCGTAGATCCACAACACGCTGTGAAACAAACTGAAACCAGGTAAGAACAGCAGGCTTCGTGAGTCGTGTGTTTGATCCACATTGTGATTTTAAATTGCAAGTATGTCAAGATTAAATTAACACTAAGTTTTATTTAGAAAATTCGAGGGATTGCAGCTCAAAGTTAAAGTTTCTTGTAAAATAAAACAAAAAATGAGCAGCAACATTGTAGAATGTTCTGAAACACCTCAGTGATGTGCTTGTCACCCTTTGTGCTGCCCTCTTGTGGTCATTTTTAAACATACAGCCCACAGCATTTACATCCCCAAAGCCACTTTCTTCTTTTCTTTCTGATCATCATCTTGATGCACATTTCGACCAGACAACTTCTTTGGTGAAAAAATCTGCAGCAGTTTCGTCTAAACTATGAGCTGAAAGGAGTCTGAGTCTGGTTCAAAACAGTTACAGAATCACATTTGGTTTGATTTCACTGCAAATACTCAAACACTGACAGAGAGCTGTGTCATTTACAAAGCGTGATGGGCAAAGACTTAATTCCTTTATTGTTCTAAATTAGATGTAACAGAAATGCTTTGTTTTCCACACTGAAGTAGACTGGCTGAAGAGTACTACTACACAAATGCAGGGAGATTTTATGAGGCCAAATTTAAAAAAGAGATAAAAATCTCATTAAAAAACTTTGCATAGCGGTGTACTTTCATGTTTTTGGGTTAAGACTTCTAGATCACAAAGCGAAGTGCAAAACCTTATCTCTCTCTCTCTCTCTCTCTCTCTCTCTCTCTCTCTCTCTCTCTCTCTTTTGGTATTTGTCATCCACCTCTGACTTGACGGAGGTTCCTCCCTGTATGCGAGAGGCAAAGCATAGGTATCAATTTAAAGAGTCAAAGTTGCATGAATTTGACGTTAAAATGTTCATGTTTGGAACATTGTATTAGTTTAATGTTTACATACATTTATTAGGCAAGAGTTTGGGTGTAATGCAGTCATTGTTGTATAGTAAAAAAGAAACAAAGACAATATAATCATCAAATGAAACAAAGACAAAGTAATCAACAAATGTTACATACATAATGAAATCGAGAGTAAAACTAAATGGATCCAAATAGCATCAAAGTAGACGAAACAACAAACATAGAAAACAAACTTAACATCACTTATGCTACGTATCATTCAGTCTTGTTCATACTTTTCAGTCAGAATCTGTTTTAACTTATTTTTAAACTGTATGATATTTTTGCTTTATTTAAGCAATTCCACAACTTCACCCCAGTGACTGAAAGTGTGGTATGAGCGCTTGGTTGTTTTAAATTAAATTCCCCTCTTAGTTCATATCGCTCATCTCTATCCTTGAACATTTTTTGTATATTGCTAGGGAGTAAATTATTTCTTGCTTTGTAGATTATCTGTGCAGTTTTAAGTTCCACTAGGTCAGTAAACGTTAATGCCCTCAATTTAAAAAACAATTAATTGATGTGATGGTAGAATCCAACATTATTTACAATTCTTATTGCCTGTTTTTGCATTATATAAACAGGTTGTAGGTTGGATCTAAAGGTATTTCCCCAAATCTCCACACAATATGTCAAGTAGGGTAAAATGAGCGAACTGTAAAGCGTATATAATGTATCAAGGTTTGATATGTGTCTCGTTTAACCTAAAATGCCAATACTTTCGCCAGCTTCAACCTAATGTATTTTATATGGGGATTCCAGCTGAGATTGTGGTCTGTTATCACCCCAGGGAAGTAATATCATAGACTCTCTCAAGCCTATTGTTGTCAATACTTACTCCAACCTGTGTATTCAGATGTACCTGTCTCTTTCCCAACAAAGTAATTAATTGCGTTCCAATTAAAATAATTTTATATTTTTATATTAAGGGAGAGTTCACTATTGTTAAATCATTTTGTTGTTGTGACGTAGAAGCAGTCGTCCAGTTACTGATTCAGCTTGAACTAAACTTTTGTCTGTTGTGTTCAAATTGGACCCGGAGGAGTTCAAAAAGCTCTCTAAAGCACTTTTCAAAATCACTTTATTTTGTTTTATGACTGAGATATTCTGTCCTTATGTAGAACAGAGGCTACATAAATGAAAAATAAACAGTTTTTTAAAAGTCAAACTTTTTACATTTGTTGCTTTTTAATTGTACTTTTGCTTTCAATACTTGAGTACATTTATATTCACCGTTCTTTTGATACATAAGTACAATAAATACCAGCTACTTTAAGACTTTTACTCAAGCAATATTCTAATAGGCGACCATTAGAGTAGTATGGTTTTTAGGTACTTTGTACAAGACTGAATGGAGTATTTGGAAATCCGAATGCTTTCAGTTTAAATACTGTCAAAAATACAGACATGTTGTTCTGAGCTGATGTGTTGCAGTGCACAGCTCATGCCACCAGGGGTCAGTCACTATGGGTGGAACAGGCAGCTGTGCTGAAAAACAAAGGCAACTGCCAGTGGTGGAGGTTACGTTAGAGGAAGCATAGATAAAATGTCTTTCGTTCAGTCCCAATAATAAAGATGAGCTGGCCAACACGGACAGAGCTCTGTCCACGATTTACCAAGACAGTTACAGCTGAAGAGGGAAGCATGAGAAGACTTCTTCCACATACAAAAGCAGTTTTTTAGCCATGTGATTTTATTCAGCTGCAAATCTTCCACTGACAACCACACACCATGCCATGAGTACTTTTATACACTGCATGACTTGTCCCTGTGTTAGCCTGGGTTTCCTCTGGGTGCTCTGGCTTTTTCCCACAGTCCAAAGACGAGCAGGTCAGGTTTATGGCTTGTAGGTGTGAATGTGTGCGTGAATGATTGGTTTTTTTTTTTTTCATGTTTGATGAACTGGTGACTTGTCCAGTTTGCAACACAATTAGATGGAGGAATGGACTCAACTAGGGATGTAAAAAAATATCGCTACATATGGATATCACAATATTATTTTGCAATATCGTATTGACTCTCAAAAACGTTATCGATTTTTAATTAATAGTTTTCATGCAAAGATTCTTGGCAGTGGTTCATTTTGTTTTTTAATCCAAAACAGCTGTTGCACAAAAACTATTGCAGATTTTATTGTGGTACATTCTTTATACTGACAGTTTACCCCCAAAAAATTTTAAAATAAAATACTGACTTGCTCGCAGTATTTCAGTATATCACAACGTATCATATCGTAACCCCTGTATCGTGATACGTATCAAATCTCCAAATTCTTTTCAATACACAGTCCTAGACTCAACAGGTGCACTGTATTCTGAGCCAACATTTTATAATATTTTCTAAACTTAATTTGATATTTTTCAATTTCAAACAAATCTGAGCTAAGTGCCGTTGTCATTATGATAAGAGAAATAAAAATGTGTCATTGGTATTTATTTTAAACTCTAGTTAAACGTTACTGGAACATTTAATACTTGACTGGCTTGAAACCTGTCAAATGTGAAAACTTTTAACATG
>JAQFJA010000024.1:5710123-5724823 GCA_029874485.1 Naso brachycentron
TTAAAATGTTTCTTTTTTTTAACCACTTTTCTTTACTTGAATCTTAATCTTATGTAAGCTTGTAAAACACTAGACAAGGTTAACGTTGTTTTATTCTCGACGTTTTACATGAACCGTAAACCAGTTTACAGTTTCTGTTGCAAGGACTTAGAGAAAAGCTCTGGCATTATTGCCATTGCCTTATTTTCACATTTTTAACTGAGACAGAGATTCTATTTGAATATATTAGGTAGATTAATGCTAAAAATAACCGTATGGACGATTATTAAAAATAAAATGGCTTTGAATTTCCAAGCTTGAAGGTTTATTTTTCGATAAATTCCACTCAAGGGCCCCAAAGAGGCCTTCTGTCCACTCATAGACTCTCACTGAAAACCGTTTGTCCCTCCATACTGTACCTGAGAATACTGTACCTACGAGATAATCACGTCTTTTTTAAAATTTTAATGCAAATATCGATGCTAGACCTTTTATTAGATAACTACTGTAAGACCTTGAGTTGATTTTTAAACTAATTGTAAAAAAATTTTTGGTCTCAATATGATCACACAGAGAGAAGCCATGAGTTTTCCTCCTGTACAAAAAAGGGATTTGGTGACATTGCTTTAGCATCAAATAACATATTACACATCACACCACTCTTACAGAATGCTTTTCTGACTGTGCAATCCAATTGATGTGACAGTTGTCATTGAAGTTTTACTGATGTCATTCCTCTGGTCATGAGTGATCATATAGGCCTGTAAGATTTTTGAAAAAGGCAATAATAGCTGAAAATTGTGAGGTATATGTGCCCAATATTGTGATGTAACTCACTAGATACTATCACCTTAATGAAATACTAACTACTCACTTAGCCTAATCAAATCATACTCTTGCTTTCCTTCAGTGCTGTTTAAATTTAAAAAAATGGCTCTATGTGTTGCACTGTGATTAACTGGATTATGTAAAGGATTAGCAGCCTCTTTACTCTTTCTATATTCAATCTTAAATTCTGCCACTACTGTCACAAAATTCATTGAACTGCGTGCTTTGAGTGTGCTGTGGCTGGATACAAGTGCAAACATGTGGTTTTATGAAACAAGGCTACCACTGCTTTGTGCTGCACTGTAGCCAAATCCATGTGACTGGAGCAGCGTTGTATAATGCCTGAGATCTGTGCTAGTGTGTTGGGTGTAGCGCTCAAACTGAAACGGGGCTGAGCAGAGCCACTTCATGTTTCATTATGTCATTCTTTTGCTCTGTCTGGAGAAAGTGACGCGTTTGTGGCCATTTATGGCAGAGAGGTTTTAAAAACTCTGGGGAGAAACTTGTTCAGCACTTGGACACTCGTGCTTGCTGCTTTGTTATGTGTTTATTGTGAAAAAACTGGTTTCATATTGCATTTAGATTCTATGAAACTTTTTAATATAAAGAAAACTGTGCAGTGTCTTATTGGGATTGCTGATTCGTATTTCTGGTACAGGCAGGTCAGTGTTATGGCTGTGTGTACAATTTAGGAGAACAAGTTTAGTATTTCAGTAACAGTACAGGATTTTTATGTGGAAAAATAATGACAAACCTCTTTATGCAGCAGACCTTGACATAGTTTGTGTGTGGCAATGGTTTCATTGTGTCGCCCTATTGTTAAAAATGTTTTGTAGCATTTATTGTTTGTTGTTAAAGGCTTTAATAGCCTGCTACTTACAGTAATACTGTTAATAATAAACTGAGAGAAAGACCTGGCTGGCTCACACATAGTTAATGTGATGATGCAGTACTACTGTGGCAAGTTTAAACACGCTATTCTTAGAGTTTTGATCTTTTTTCTCTTTTCCAAACGAAACAATAAGCCCGTGTTTCTAGTGATGTGATTATACTCCACAGTCAGGCACTACTTCCTACTGATTGGCTAACACCCTATAACCTGTTGTGCTACTGCTTTCCTTCATCCTGATTGGTCTTTTGCAGCAGCCAGTAGAAAGTCAACCCTGTGCTAACTTAGCAGTGGGTCATTTCCTAAGGTAGCAGTGGATGTGTGGGTGGTTGGAAAGTCTGCTCAGCTCTTGTAGATGTTTAAAACATGAAAAAGCCTTAACTAAAACTTAGAGAAGTTATGTAAAACTGCTTATGTAAAGAGTGAAGAATAGACAAGCTGCTGTTTTTGCTCTCTTACATAAATAGCTCAATCTGATCATAGATTGGTGGTAAAATAATCTGGATTTTGTTTCAGTTCCTGTTGCCAATAGGGCTGCAAATAACTATTATATTCATTATTTATTAATCTGCCAAGTACTTTCACTTTAAATTGGTTTATCCCTTGGCCTCTGAAGTGTGAAAAGTAGTCAATACAATTTCCCAGAGCCGAAAATGACATCTTCAAATTGTTCTGTTGTCAACCAACAGTCTGAAACCCAAAAGGTCTTTATTTCCAACCATAAATGACGAAGAAAAACAAAAAAAATCTTACATGTTAGAAGCTGGAACTTGGAAACATTTTGTTTGAATGTGACTGAAATATTGAATTGGCTATCAAAACAGTTGGTGATTAGTTTATTTTAATTCATCAAGCATTTTATGAATTAATTGTTGCAGCTCTAAACACTGCATTTCCTAATATATCTTTCAAAAACATAATAAAGCTTCCACCTCCTGCTGGCCTGCTGTGTGGCGTGTAGGAGGCGGTTTAGGCTGCATTGGTAAATATAGCGGTTGCTTTTTGTATTTTTAACACATTTGTTTTTGAGAACGAATGAAATGTTTACACTGAATGCACGTTGTGAATAGTGTTATGTAGTTGTTGTGTTGCACAAGAAGTTGAAGTCAAACCTGTTCAGAGATGCGGATGCTCATGTTAAGGTCCTAGAGTTTTGCAGAGGTCGTCTGAGTTGACGTGTGTCATTTTTGATAAGATGTTAACTTTCAGGAAAAATGTTACTTGACGGGACTATGCACGTTTTCAGTTTTGTTGGCAATTCACTCAGGGGCACTGCACTGTGTAACATATGACTTTTTTTCAGTTAAGACTAATGTGAACATGGACAATGCATGTACTCTTCTGTTTATCATTTGTTTGTATGGGATCTGTATCCTTGACATCAGAAATAATGCTGTTATTTTTTTCCTCTGTGCTCTTACGTGTTTCATAACTGATTCATAAATGACACAGTCGTTGGCTGCAGGCCAAAGGAGACAATTTGAATAGTACAAATTATTCCAAAGCTATTTATCTTACAAACATCCATATTAGTCCCAGTGGTTTGTGCAAGGTAAATGGGGATTTTTTATGTCATGAATCCAGAGCTGTGCTTTCAACTGTGCAGACTCACCTTTCATATGAAAAAGCTCTTTTGAAAAAACTGAACTGGATCACACTGGTTTGGGGCTTAAGTCCACTCGTAAAGGGCAAACAGCGGTCTGTTTTCTGTGTGGACCATTTGAAGGATGGAAGGCAACAGCCTCGGTGTGCATGTGTGGGAGTGTGTTTGTGTGTGCGTAAACATCAACAACATCGTTTTGTCTGTGTAGTTGTGCCCTTTTGTCTATCATTGATCATTTTGAAAATGCTGAGATCCAAGGCTACTCGGGCTAATCAGATCAAAGTGAACTGCTGTACTTTGGCTCAATCCCCATTGATTGTTTCTTATTTTAGAATTTATTGACACTGATGCTTTTATAGAAGTGCACTGCATTATAAACGGTTTGTGTGAGTAATAACTGTGTTTTGTTTTTCCACTTCAGACTGCATCCCCTCTCCTGAGGCATAAACCCCGTTTACATCCCAGTGCCAAGCACCTCTTGGCACGACCATGTGGATGATAACTTAATTCCCCACACTTTCGGCCCGTCCAATGGACAAGGACAGCGATCCAAAGGACTACCTGTACTCAACCCTGGACGGACGCGAACGGAACCTTGAGAGGGTTGCATTCCAGGTGGAGCAAGAGGAGCGCCCCCCCTGCTCCATTAGCCAACTTCACTGCATGGCCAGTAGTTACAACGAGGACTGTGGCAGGCGGGAAGGGGTTGAACTGGAACCTGAGTTAGGACTGGCGTCCGAGGGGAGTGACAGCAGCCCCGAACACCCCGCCTCGCCAGGCTCCCCACACGAAGACAGGAAGCGGCCACGCCCGCCCTTACATGAGGATGTTGAGATGGGTGGCAGTGGCTCGAGTGGGAGTGGGACAGAATCCCATGGTAACGAGTCGCACGGCAATGAGTCCCATGGCAATGAATCTGTGGGCAGCTCCAATGGCAATGGCAAGGATTCTGCTCTCTTGGAGTCGTCAGGGAGCAACAAGAGGTGAGGGCGCATCAGACGCACTGAATCGTGGTAAATGAAGTATTTTCCCCACCACCGTGGGAGAGTCGACCATCTAGGTCACGGAAGTAAGGTTCATTTAAGTAGTGAAAGGGCCATTTTCTCCTGTCTGAGTCATTTTTAGTGTGAGTCATTGTCAGAGAGTAGCATTGACTGTCTCAGACTTACAACAGAAGTAGGTATTTTGTTCTTATTTGAGACAGACGACAAAGACAATGCTTGCACTCTTTCATTTAGAAATTACCTGTTTTTTTGCAGTTAAAAAATGTACAGAAAAAATTAATATGATTGCAGGCTCATAAACTGAGCAGGTAAATTGTCTTAAATTTAACAGTTTTGTTGATAAGATTATCAAATGGTGTGACACACTCAAATAATACCACACAAGCTCCTTCACAACAATAACATGACATGATTTTGATAAGAGTTGTGGTATTTAATTTTTTTTCTTAAAAGCTGCTCCTTTTTATTCATTGATTAACAATTAATTGTGTAATTCAAAGATGCCAAGCTTTAACAAAACACTCCTCTACATTTGTCAATCATTGTCATCTTTTGTCTGGAAAAAAAACCCTATTAGAGGTCAGCTGTTACATAATCAATTATTAACATAATCAAATTCTCAATCTCAGTTTACATTCATGAAGTGGAGAAAATCGTGGAAACTCTATCAACAGGCAGTCCAGTATGACATCACCACAAACTTCAGGCTCCACAATTATTATTATAATTTTTTAACATCTTAACACAAAATTCAAAGGGCTTTATCCTTGTAATCAACTGTAATTATATTATCATATATATTTGTACTTTTTGCATATAGTATTCTACATGGCAATTCCCAGACTTGTCCTGTGCAGACCCCGTCTTACCGCCCTGAGCCCAGTATATTACTTTTCATTTACTGTTGATGTTATGTGCAGGAATGTGCGTTTGAGAAGTACAACGCAGGCCACAGACTTCAGTTTGATGGCTGCAAACTCTTAATATTTCCTTATTGATATTAAGTGACCACACCTTCTTAATAGACTTGTACACTATCTTGATGTGATGCAGGACAATTGGCAAATTATGTTTTTATAGCTCCAGCACTGAAATGTACAGCTCAACAGATATGGGAATTTTGAGGCCCATATTGTTTTTGTCTAGTTAGGATTGACGTAAGCATAAAATAACATATTGTTACAAATGAAGCAGTGTGGTGCTACAGAGGTAAATCATTCTCTCCAGATGAAAGGAAACATGTTTGTTTGCTAACAGACGTCAGTAAAAATCACTTTATTTTATATGCCGTGAAATACAAAAATTTCCATTGCCATCAATTTTGTGACTCATTATTTATTTCATATTATTCAGTTGCAACGTCAGTAAAAATAATTATAGTACTTTTTTTGGTTTGTTTCTGTTTTGTTTTTTTGCACACCGTTAGCTGACATAGACTTCAGGATTTTACAGCATCCCTCTTTTTTGCATCATGCATTTTGTCAGATCTTTTTGTACTTTTTTGCTCTCATTAGAGGTACAGTAAATTCCTAAGGCTATGTTGAAGTTTACAGGAAAGTTAACTTTTAAATATTTAAAAGCAATTTTACAATTTTTAAAACAAGATAATTTTTGGATTGGAAAAATACCTAAAGATGAGGTTTTCATTTATAGATCATCCATTTGAGCGTTACTGCATCCTGGCCTTGTCTTGATCTTTGCCACTGTTTGTTCCTTGTTAGCTTCCCTCTATATTAGCACAGACTTATTGATACAAGAGATACAGGTGGTGTGTTTGTGGCATTCTGGGTCACAACAACTCAAGATCCTTGACTCACTTAACATGTTTAGTCTTACTTTTTGTTATGGTGCTCTGACTGTTCTGTCATTATGCTTTGTTTTTGGGCTTTCTGTACACATTCAATGACATGACATGTTGTTTATGGTTACAGCTCAAACTCACACAGCCCCTCGCCGCCGAGCAGCTCCAACGCCTTCAGCCTTGTGAGCTCTGAGCAGGACAACCCTTCAACCAGCGGCTGCAGGTTCGGATGCATCTTGCACCTTACCTTTTAAATAATAGAGATGCAACACTTACAATGAGATATACTTCATAAGTTTTCCCCCCTGATGGTCAGTGTTTTGGTAATGGGAGCTTTCATTTGCATGCAACAGCAGAATGTTCTCAAAGTTAAACAAATAGAAGATGCATCCCACTGCCAGTCAATCCCCTCTATTGGTTATAATATATTAGTAGCTACCCCCTATACTTACAGCAAGTGCGATTGCACTGGTGAGACCTTGTCATTTTTTGACACACGTGTTTCTGTCTCATGCGCGCCTTACAGCAGCGAACAGTCAGCCAAAGCAAAGACACAGAAGGAGCTCTCAAAGACACTAAAAGAGCTGAAGATGCACTTGCCATCAGAGAAGAGGAGCAAGGGCAAGTCAAGCACCGTCAACACGCTCAAATATGCACTGCGATGTGTCAGACAGGTGAAAGGTAAGACTCCCTTCCTTTGGCACTTTTTTGGTGCACATTTATAAGTATATTTATTATGACATGATGCTAAGATCATGCATTAAACTATGTTCTTCACTCACCACCAAGTGTGTGTGAAGTGATGTGTGCATTGATCCACCTTCTCTTGTTTTTGCAGCCAATGAGGAATACTACCAGATGCTGATGATCAATGACAGTCAGCCAGCGGGGTTGGATGTATCCTCTTACACTATTGAAGAGATCAACAGCATCACTTCTGAATACACCCTCAAAAATACTGTAAGCACCTCTGAAATGTACCGATCTTAATTAATCAGTATTTTGAACATCCTGAAGTGAAAAGACGCCCTAATTAAATTGTTTGATGACTTTTTAAAAATCTTTTTACCGGCAGGATATATTTGCTGTAGCCGTCTCACTCATCACAGGAAAGATTGTTTACATCTCGGACCAGGCAGCATCCATCTTGAACTGCAAGCAGGAAGTGTTTAACAACGCCAAGTTTGTGGAATTCCTAACGCCACAGGACGTCAGCGTTTTCTACAGCTTCACCACGCCATACCGCCTGCCATCATGGAGCATGTGCACTGGAGCAGGTACCAGCTTTCACTAACTAAAACCTTAAAGAGAAAATATTTCTTAGTCTGGCTGTGAATGAATCATCGTGTCAGGTTTTTAAATTTTGTCCTACTAAAATAAACAGATTCATATATTTACTGGGCTAACATGGGGCTGGAAATGGAATTGTTGATGATAGATTTCTATTACTCACAAAGGACACGTGGGAACCTCTCAAGAAACACACTCCTAAGCGCCCTCACACACACAAGCATCTGTTTCCTTCACATGACCATCGCTCACACACACATGCTCATACGCATATAACACATATTTCATTGACATGTCCAATCACACATCAATGAATGCACTCCTACTCACACACCTGCCACATGTCTTCTGGAGATTTAATCACATGTGGGTGCAGTCAGAAGCTCTGAATTACTGATTTACTGAGGACACTTGAATAAATACAAACCACTGCAGAAGTTCTGCAGTAAAACTTTCTTTTTAAGGCCTAAAATCGACAGTTATTGTTGACAATGTGTCTTAAAGGTGTTGATTCATGTGTATGGTAAGCTTGTGATACTCTCATGTTTTTAAAATTCATTTAACATTTTTTAGACACGTTGAGCTGAATCCAATTATGTAATCCTTAAATATTTTTGAGTTGGAGTTGATTGTAGCTTTCCAAACCACCTGCAATGCTTTTCTTTTTTTCTGTCCATTTTGGATTCAGTTTGTGCTGTAGACTCACAGCTTTTGGTCATTTGTGGATTGGACCTGCAGGGGTCACTTGGTTGATAAAGCTGTTAAAATCCTGGCTGAGCAGCTGTTTCTTTAAAGAGAACTTCCTCTTCAACTGCAATAAATCTTCAAAGTACAGTTGCATAATGGTAAAAAGTCTGACAATGGCTTCCCTGCTTTCTTCCCTCTTCCCCTTTTGAAAAGGAGACAGACTTCTCAGGTCCTGTCAACAGTGTTTTGAATATACATAATGACATTGATGACTAACTGAGGTTTTGATTGTCATCCCGCCTTCTCCCTGTCTCTTATGCAGAGTCGTCTCCCACGGAGTGCATGCAGGAGAAATCCTTCTTTTGCCGCATCAGGTGAGTGACAGCGACCAGCTGCTTCTCTGAGCCGGAGTTTCCTGCTCAAACTAGCTCTGAGTCAGCACAGTGAGCAAGAGAGAGGGGGTCTGAGGGGAGGGAGGAAGTCAGCAGCTGTGAGCTTTTAAACTGTTTCTCCATCTAGTGGCCAGATTTGGTGTTACATCTACAGTTTAAGATCGAGGTCTTCTGTTAGTTTTTCAAATATAATGCAATCATGTCATAATTTAGTTGGAGTTCATCCTGAGAACACTGTTTGTGTCCAAAATCCATTGGTAACTATTTATTTAGACTACCAGAAAAAAAATACTTTTTTATTTAAAGTCATGACCTTGAGCTGTTATTGAATGAGGGCTGCACACCACTCACACAAAGACTGATGCCCAGAAACGTTCTGTCTGAACATTGTTTGAAAATCCTACGCTTGATGATAATAAAACAATTGATTAAAATGAGAAATGTTACAAATTTAGGCAAACTGTCAAATGTATTCTGAATGTCTCTTTAAGTAATCCTCCGATATTATGAAACTGTGTTTTAATGGTGTGTGTTTGTGTGTGTTGCAGTGGTAGTAAGGAGCGTGAAGGGGAACTTCAGTACTATCCTTTCCGTATGACTCCCTACCTGATGAAAGTCCAGGACGCTGAGCTGGCTGAGGAGCAGTTCTGCTGCCTCCTGCTGGCTGAGCGGGTGCACTCTGGATACGAAGGTGAGGCCTGGGACCACAAAGACATAGTGCCAATAATACATAAAGCACTTGGCTTAAAGCATGTTTGCCTGTTCGTCAACTGGCCAATCAATATGTTTCTTCTTCTGCCTCCACAGCACCCAGAATCCCTCCTGACAAGCGCATCTTCACCACCACACACACACCTAACTGTGTGTTTCAAGATGTGGATGAGAGGTGTGTGATTTTGTTCCCCTACTCGCCCCCCACACCCCCTTTATATGTTTTAAACTATCTGTAAAATGTGGTTGTTATTTTTTCTCCATTAGGGCTGTTCCTTTGTTGGGTTACCTCCCTCAGGACCTGATTGGGACCCCTGTGCTCCTCAATCTGCACCCTAGTGACCGACCCTTGATGCTGGCTGTGCATCGGAAGAGTAAGAACCCCTTCATCCCTAATTCACAATAGTAATGCTATAAAAAGACTTCTACATCCACAGTTTATACTGGAGTCCAGATTTTAGTAGCTCCTCCTAGTTCTGTTCTATTGCTGTGTACATAGTTTTGATAATGTCCAGCCGAAGAAAAATCATTTAATTTGAATGGTGCTCTGCTGGCTCTCACACGCACACGCTTCCCCTTTGTTGCCAACAGTTCTGCAGTATGCAGGTCAGCCGTTTGATCACTCCTCCCTCCGTTTCTGTGCAAGAAACGGCGAGTACATCATCATCGACACCAGCTGGTCCAGTTTTGTCAACCCTTGGAGCCGCAAAGTCTCTTTTGTTATTGGCAGACACAAAGTCCGAATGTGAGTCTATCCAATGTATTGTTGTAGTTCAGGATTTCCTCCCATTAGTTGCAATATGTTGGAAAATATTTTACTGTGAACATGCTAAATGACAGCTGTTTGTTTGCATTTTAGGGGTCCTGTGAATGAAGATGTTTTTGCAGCACCAGCTTTCCATGGAGGGAAAATTATGGACTCAGACATCCAGGAGATTAGCGAACAGATCCACAGGCTGCTGCTCCAAGTATGTACACACACATATGAACCCCCCACATAAGTACATTTTCAGAGATGTATTTAGCAGTTCTTGTAACAACCTTTATTCTCTTCAGCCAATTCATAACATGGGCTCCAGCGGTTATGGTAGCCACGGCAGCAATGGCTCCCACGAGCAACAAGTGAGCATCAGCTCCTCCAGCGAGAGCAATGGGAATGCTGCAGCAGGAAACACAGCAGAGAACACAGGCAAGGCCAAGCCTGCCAGGACTTTCCAGGAGATTTGTAAAGGTGTTCACATGTTAAAGAACCAGGACTCCCAGGCTGGCCTGCCCTCTCCTTCCCCTTCGCCCTCACCATCTCCATCCAAGCCTGAGCAGAGGAAAACTGCAGACAGTAAGTTTAGTTTGAAATCATATATTATTGCATATTATTGTATTGAAGTGGCAGATGACAGTGGTTGTTTTTTGTTTTTGTTTATTTGGCATTTTTCTCCAAAGGACTCAACAAAATGAAAATGTCACAAGGGACTACTAAAAAAATTGTACCAGCAAATCATTTTAGAACAAAAGACTCCCACACACTGTCTTCTCCTCTTCACAACAACATTCGCCACACAGATCTTTATCAGGTCAATATTCTTTTGACTGTTTTGATGATTTTCTCATCCTGCTCCTTTCAGCAGCAGCCCCTGCTCAGAGGATTCCAGCCGTGCGTCTGAAGGAATCAGTGATCAGAGACAGTGCTGCAGCCAGCATGGAGGACTTCCCCTGCAAAGACCAGACTGTCCACTCCTACCAGCAGATCAGCTGCCTCGACAGTGTCATCAGGTAAGCTGGTGATTGTGTTCATAAATAATAACCGATTAAGGTTACATGTGTGAATTTTGCACTCTGATTTAATCAATGTCTTTTTCTCAGGTATCTGGAGAGTTGTAACATCCCCATCACAGTGAAGAGGAAGTACCAGTTCTCCTCGGACACCAACTCCTCCAACTCAGAAGACGACAAGAAGGGCTCAGAGCAAGGCATACAAGTGCCTCAGGATACAAATCCAGGTATGTACACAAACCACACATGTAGATACACTCTCAACATTTGTTATGATTAATGGTTTGGAGGTAACAGAGGATTTCTCTCTCACCATCCAGACCCTTTGATGCTAGATGCTCAGCCAGGCCTGTCAAACATGAAAGCCCCAAAGAAGCCTCCATCTGGGGCAGCTGCTGTGGTGGGGGGCCCTCTGGCACCCCTCACCCTGCCCAGCAAGGCCGAGAGCGTGGTATCCATCACCTCACAGTGCAGCTACAGCAGCACCATCGTCCACGTGGGAGACAAGAAGCCGCAGCCAGAGTCTGGTGAGTGTTGGCATCTTTTTTCTGATAGAAGTGATGTTGAACAATCAGGCACGTAAACATGCGAGAGCACAGGGTGTGTAGCTACCCAACTGCAAGATATTCTGCTCTGTTTGACTGAGGCCTATGACTGATTCCTTCTTCAGAGATTATTGAGGACGTGGCAGAGAGTCCTGCACCCCCGCCTCTGCCTGTCAGCGTGGTGTCACCGCCCAGCCAGGAGAAGGAGGCCTATAAGCGCTTGGGACTGACCAAACAGGTGCTGGCTGCACACACCCAAAAAGAAGAGCAGGCCTTCCTCATCCGCTGCCGAGAGCTCCTCAGCACCAGGACCTTCCAGAAGGACTACTCCACACATCTGCACAAGCAGAGAGGCCCAGCCAATGTGGAAGGTATGTTCTTTATTGTAAACTTAATGTGTAGAAGTTGATGATCAGTTCGAAATAATCCTGGCCAGGTGAGCCCCTGGTTCTTGTTTCTGTTGTACCAACAGCTGTAAACTTCTGCTGTATCTGACAAACATCCTCTTGTTCTTCATGTGTTGACTCAGAGTCATCTGTACCACGAGGTGCAGCCAAACAGAGCACCACCAGGCCCGAGACCACTGCCAAGAAGGGCATTCGCAACAGGAAGTCCAAGAAGCCGCGGATGAAGCATCCTGATTCATCCGACAGCGCTGTATCAAACCGCAAACCCAGGCCGCCTCTTCAGGGTCTCAACCAAACCTCGTGGTCCCCGTCAGAAGCATCCCAGTCAGCTTTTAACGTCTCCTACCCAACCATGGTGCCTGCCTACCCGCTGTATCCCCCAGCAACTGCTGCCACAGCACAGGCTCCCCTCCCTGACCCCTCCCTTTCTGCAGGCTTTGGAGATGGGCAGAGCACCCAAGCCCCACCTACAGCTGCTCCATTTCCTGCACCCATTGTTACACCTGTGGTGGCTCTTGTACTACCCAATTACCTCTTCTCTCAAATTGGACAGTTAGGCCAGATGGGGCAGCTGGGTGCTGCTCCTAGACCAACGTTTTACCCTGAGCAGACCCAGGCACAACCTGCGTACACTACTCAGCAACCTTTTCAGCCCCCACAGCCAGCCTACACCTTGCAAACACAACCTCCCTACACCAGCCAACAGCCGTTCCCTGTGCAGACTACTTTTGCTCCTCAGCAGCCATTTCAAACGGCTCAGGCCACCTACACTACCCAACAGCCTTTCCAGGCTTCTCAGACCCCCTACACTACCCAGCAGCCTTTCCAGGGCTCTCAGACTGCCTATACAGCTCAGCAGCCCTTCACTACACAGCCTTCTTTCCCAGTGCAGGCTCAGTTTGTGACCCAAGCCCAGTTTCCAGCTCAGCCTTTCACTTACAGCCTAGCCTCTGAACCCCCCAAAGCCATGGCCAGAGAGGGGGCAGCATCACGCTCCTCCACCCCAGCGTCTGGAGCAAGGGAGCCCGCCACGTCACCGCAGCTGTTTGAATCCAGGTGCAGCTCACCCCTACAGCTCAATCTGCTGAGCATGGAAGAGGGACAGCGCTCAGTGGAACGGCAGGACAGCATTGCGCCCTCTGCTGGAGGCCAGGGCAACAGTGCAGCAGCAGCATCAGGGGCACCTGGAGCAGCAGGGGAAAAGAACAGAGGACCAGCAAAAGCTGAAACTCTTCATCAGGTAAGAAACAATGAATCAAGTGCAAGTCAGAAACAGGATCTTCAGTGTAGCATCTGAACTGTGTCTAGAAAAGGCAAAATCACTTAAATACGCATCAGCACTATCAAGTAAAGCTTGTGGCTTTATCTCTGATGGTTTCCTGCCTTGTGTTTCAGGTGGATTCTCAAGGCGATGGGGCAAACAGTGATGGCAATTCCTCATCCTGCGACTTGCTGGACATTCTGTTGCAGGAGCAGGAGGACTCCCACTCTGGCACTGGATCAGCCACCTCTGGCTCCATGGGCTCAGGATCAGGTTCACATTCAGGCTCTGGATCGGGCTCAGGATCAGGCTCAGGCTGTGGTACATCAGCTAGTGGAGCCTCTGGCAGCAGAACAGGTCAGTAGAGAAACACCCAGGCTTGACAAAATCGTCTGTATCCACTGAGTAAACTTAACTATAGCTTGTCCTATTCTCGGTATAATTAGTCTCTAGTATTGACTGCTCTCCTGTCTAAAATTGTTTTTAGGAAGCAGCAACACCAGCAAATACTTTGGCAGTGTTGACTCCCTCGAACACGACCCTAAGGCCAAGATCAAAGCCAAGACAAGAGGTGAAGGTGGCTCTGAAGGCAGCCAGTCGCAGGCCAAGGTCTCAAGTCAAGGGGATGGAGAGCATTTCATCAAATATGTTCTCCAGGAGCCCCTCTGGCTGCTGATGGCCAACGCTGATGACAAGGTCATGATGACATATCAAATGCCATCCAGGTAAGACACAGTAGTCAGTTAACTTCATACAAGCCATAGATAAGCTGCATAGTATGCGGCTTATTTGTGATTATTGCTGTTTTTCGTTTCAAGACTTAGTAAATGTATGTACAAACCTTGTCAGTAAAGTAAAACGGTGTGTTTTTCTGACTTTAGGGACATTCAGAAGGTTTTGCGTGAAGACAAGGAGAAGCTGAGACAGATGCAGAAGAGCCAGCCTCACTTCTCCTCAGACCAGCGGCGGGAGCTGGTGGAGGAACACCCCTGGATGAGGAGAGGAGGTCTGCCTTCTGCAATAAATGTCAAGGTCAGGACCACACACATGTTGAAGAGATCAGCTCACGTCGTCAGTCCACTCAGTGTGAAGCCAAGGCTTGCAGCGGGTTAGCTTAACTTTGCAGAAAAATGGGAAAAAAGCATCTAGTGAAAAAATAAGTGCTCAAGATCCAATTATAAATTGTATATTGTTCATATCATGTTTGTCTAAAACATACAAAAGCAATTGGCTGGACTGTTTCCTGACTGAGCAGTGACTTCCTGAAGTCTTGCTGTCCTTGTGAGGTTGTCATGGAAACAACGAAGTTTCCAGGAAGTTACTGCTCCCAGCCAAGAAATACTCCTGCACATAACCAGTTTCATTTTGTGTGGATTATACAAACAACAAATAACACATGACATGGATATAAATGACCTTTAAAGGTGCTGCCTGGTGGCAGAGCTAAGCTAGCTGTTTCCCCCTGTATCCAGTCCTTCTGCTGTGCTAAGCTAACTAGCTGCTCGCCATAAGCTTAAGAGTTTCAGTGTCCCA
>JAQFJA010000024.1:5758444-5770471 GCA_029874485.1 Naso brachycentron
TTAATTATATTCTGGGTTTCTAAATAAAGACTTCAAAGTCAGGACATCAGTAGAAACAGACAGTACTAACAAATCAAAAATAGAAACGTTTCTTTTAAGTAGAAATTATTTGTGTGCCTCTGCTCGACAAAGTGCACAGTATTAATACAGCGTGCAGCTTTTTTTTCAGCGCATATGTTTGTTGAACAGGTAACATTACAGAGATAAACTCTGATAACTGTGTGCCTGATATTATAGAACTGCTGTTCGCAGACACTAACGGCTGTTGATTTGACTGACAGCTGATCCATATTTGATCATCTGTCATCTTTGAGGGGCATATAAGTTTTTTAAAAAAAGAATTAAACTTTAAACACTCAAAATGTGGAGTCGCAGCGCTCGTCAGTGTCACTTCACAGCCTCCCGTTTCCCCTCTTCCCACGCCGAATGACCCCGAACGGGACCGTCAGGTGCTCCAACCTGTTTTTCCCCACCTGCGCTCAGATGCCATTTTTGGGGCTTCTGCACCGGCCTACACAGGAGGACTCCCTCCCTCTTCGTTTTTCAACATGGAAAAAAAAAGTCATCGAGTTTGCAGGTCGCGCACATATGAGTAGTTGTAAAAATTACTCGAGCTGTCTCAAAAAATGGTCTCAAAACACGACCATTTGGTCACAGTGTCGCAGTCTGGAGCCCTGAACATCTGCTCAAGATTCATTTAACAGCTTGTTTTCTTGACTTACCTTTTGCATTTGACTACTTGCTGAATTCTGTCTTAATTTCTACCTTGAGATTGAAACCTGTTATCAGGTTTTATCATTGATTATGATGCTATTTAAGGTTTATTGCTGTTGAGTTTGTACATATAGGAGTAAAATAGGCCTGTATTTCTGTGATGATTCAGATTTTTCCAACTCATCACACTTTAGGCAGTCAGCCTTTCAGTATGGTAAATCTGCGACTGTTTACATTTAAAGGAAATTTTCAATTTAATGTATCTTTTGTAGTTACTGGGAGAGTTGCTTCTTGACCGGCACAATTTCACCATAATGACGAAATACATCAGCAAGCCTGAGAATCTCAAACTAATGATGAACCTGCTACGGGACAAGAGCCGCAACATCCAGTTTGAGGCGTTCCATGTTTTTAAGGTAAGAATTTAAAGATGTGCTCAACATTAGACATAGCGCCCAATATCTGTAAATATGAGAATCCTTGTTGTCTTCTGTCACCATCAGGTGTTTGTGGCCAACCCCAACAAGACGCAGCCTATCCTGGACATCCTGTTGAAGAACCAGACCAAACTCATAGAGTTTCTCAGCAAGTTCCAGAACGACAGAACAGAGGACGAACAGTTCAATGATGAAAAGACTTACCTGGTCAAACAGATCAGAGACCTCAAGAGGCCTGCACCGCAAGAGGCCTGAGGAAGGGGGCAGAGGTGGAGGAGGAGCCACCAGGACCATGTCTGGACACCATCTAGACAACGTCTGCATAACGGACCCATCAGCAGCTGCTGTTCTGGTTTCTGAACAAAAATTTAGGAAACAAATTTAAAAAAAACATCGTACCGATATCAACTCATCAGGAAATTGCCAGCTCCTCTGCTCCTCAGTGAACATTTGATTTTTTTTTTCTTTTTTCAGTCAGTCTTTTCCTCCAAAAGAAACAAAAGAAAATAATAGATGCTGCTGCTTTCTTGCACATTGAGACATGTAAGGTATATTATAAAGACACAACAGTCCATCAAACATCATGACAGAAATGTCCATGCATTCAAAGTAAAGCAGACTTCTTGAGACACACACACACAAACAGAAGGATCAAATATAGACAGGTTAACACGCATATATGTATCCGAATAAAAACAACATGCATACACATACTGCAAGAATATCAGCTAAAATCTCGTGGTGGAAATGGTACGAGCAAGTTGAACACTGGTGTGTTTTGTTGCATGCCTTGAAATGTGACAGATCCATGGCTGTACCCAGCGTCGGCTCTGTGATCGCCTGCCCGGTCTGGCTCCCGTGTTCAGTGCCACAGACTCGGAAAAGCACGAGCGTCACAGCAACCGCTACAGTTCGTATCTATGCCTTCATCCAGTAAAACAACAGTGGTTCATTCTAGCGATTCATGGGGACAAGCTCTCAGATGCCATCACACAGAACCGTTTACCTCCCGTGTGCTTTGTTATGACTTAGCACTTGAAGCACACGAGGAAAGGAGGTGGGATGTAAAGGTATGAATTCGGTAAAAAGCCCAAAAGTTGGGTCTCTATTGTTTTCT
The DNA here is from genome assembly GCA_029874485.1 of Naso brachycentron. Taxonomy (NCBI): domain Eukaryota; kingdom Metazoa; phylum Chordata; class Actinopteri; order Acanthuriformes; family Acanthuridae; genus Naso; species Naso brachycentron. The sequence continues at coordinate 5,760,713 of JAQFJA010000024.1, forward strand.
GGGACAGGGTGAACATGTACATATGCCTTTTTTTTGCTTTGTAGATTTTTGTTTAACCTTGACATATGAATATATATTACATATATATTACCTTAAACAACACGTTTTTGGTTAATTGTAATCAAATTACTTTCTAAACCATGAAAGAAAAACAAGTTAAGTGACATTGTTTTTGCATTTCATATACTGCTGAAATGGTTGCTGGTGGGTTTCTTTGTACATAACTTAAAGGGCCAGCTCACATTTAGCTAACCTATAGGATATTAACATTTGTACAGCAGAGGAATGTCATGGTTTTAGCTCTGGATCTGTTAATCCTCTTTATTCTCCATCTACATTTTGAGTATCTCTCAGACTGCTGAAAACGGGGTGTGAGCGGATTTGGACGGCATTAACTGAGACATTAAAGCCTGTGTGTTTGTGCACTTTGTGAGGTGCTGAGTGATCAACATCACCTAACTGGGGTCGAGGATAGCAGGGATTTCCCCCCCTCCTCAATTTCATTAACTTGTTTTTTTTTTTATCCCTCATTCTCAACACTTAGCTAGTGGCAAAAGATGTGGCCTCACAGTGAGTGTGCTTCAGGGTGAGCTCATCAGGACGTTGGCAACTCTGCACATTATCTTACTTTTAGCCCCGTCCCATAACGTTTGAGCCTTTCCTTTCTGAGGGTTTATAATTCCAGTACAATTATGAGTGCAAAGCATTGTGGGTGGCAGAGTACATTGGGCATGTTGGACTGTCCTCGTGGTGCAGAGCCAACCTTGATTTAAAAAAAAGGGAGAGAAAAAGAAGTTTGTTCATCTACAGTGAATGAAACGATCCATGTAATGAGACATAAATACATTCAAAAAGGCGAATAAGAAACCATCAGTGCACAGAACAGCACGACTCAGCCCACTGTTCCTCCATACGCATTGAACGTGCATGTTCCTCTACTGGCTGTGCATGATGCTGTACTAAAAATGTTGTACTGGAATTGTTTCTTTTTTGCGAGTATTTAACAACATTGAAATGTCAAATTGAAATCTTGGCTGTATGCTGACTTTGACTCCAGTTTCAGCATAGAGAGTGTGGGTGCTTTCAGAAGTGACAGAGAGGCCTGGGCCCTACAATCGAAATAAAGAAGAAAAAAAAAAGCATTTGGAATAAAATAAAGCTGTGGTCATTTTTAACAACTCCTTTGTCAGTTGTGTGTTAACATTTGGGTATATACATTGTTACGGTCCGGTTCGGTGACCACAACAAAACAACCAAACGGAGGACGGAGGATCAATGAAAAACGTGTGAGTTTTATTTACAAAATAAGGAATAAGTGCAAACTAAACCATAACCAGAACACAAAATAAAGAAAAGGCAAAAAGTGGCTCAGGCTGGGCCTCCAGCTGTTGACAGGGAGAGAGACAGAGCAGACTGGACAGCCATCCTTTAAAGACTAGGAGCCACGGCCTCAGGTGTTCCAGATTTCCAGGCTCCGCCTCACAGGGACTGACAGGTACTGCAGGAGGAGGGGAACACATCCACAAACACAGACAGGCGCAGAAGCCCTGGGGCCGTCACAACATTAAGTTGGTAAAATATGATTGATCCCTGGTTGTGGCATTGTGCCTACATGAAAAGACTATTGTACAAAAAATGATTATTTCAAAAGTTTACTTAAGTCAGAAAACATTCATACTGTCATCACGATGCACTTTATTTTCAATAATAAAATCAATCAAAATGCAGATTGGCTCCTTACAAAGGAGAATTAAACCAGTGAAATCTTTTACAACTTTTCCACTAAGATGTTGTTCTCTACATTTGTCTAATCTATAAAGCCTTATAAGTGTTATATATTAAGTGATCAGTATTATATGATAAATATCAAAGCAATTTATGTTTGACAGTTGGTGAACACTTTAAAGATATGGATTATTAAAGTGTTATCCAGCATCTTAATGTTGTAGCTTGTTGAGCTGAAGAGGAAAAACATTTATTAAAAACTATTTACAGTGCATAAAACTTATGTCAATCCACGACTGCTTTGACCCATTTAAGTTCAAATGACTTTCATTTAAATTTATCACAAATATAATATCGTATGAAAACCATATAAAACAAACAAAAAACAATGTTAAGTATGTTTTCCTCATAAATGCAATATGAGGTTTCAAATAATTATATAAAAGCATCTAAAAAATGTCACTTAGTATTGTATAGGCCTAATTATGAGCTTTTGTTTTACTATTGAAATTTTAAAAATGAAGAAAAATAACTTTTTTTATATAAACTGACTCAAAATAAAGGACATTAGCTTCTATAATGTATAATGTACATCCATGATTAAAAAGGGAGAATGAGCGGTGGGATATTTACCTGATGTATTCTGCAGCGTCACCACTAGATGTCACTGAATCCTACACACAGGATCTTAAATTCGCATTAAAAGGCCGTTTTCTATTTGAGTGGCTCCTTTACGTTACAAATGTGTACTTACTGCAGTGTATTATTAAAATCATCCCTTAAATTTCAAATATAGTAAGTTGTGTTTCCGTAGATTAGACTTTAACTGTAATTTAATGTCAGTGGAGGGAGAGCAGCTTGGTTTATATTGTTGCTAGGAGGCGATTTCTGTACGGAAGCCAGGGTGAATGTAAAATGGTGCTGGTAAAATGTGTTGTCTGAATGGAAAACAGCGGACTAGTCCTTTAAGGGCAGAGAGCCTATTTAAAAAAAAAAGCAAAACAGCACACTTCCGGTAGATAAGGACAAAAACAGAGGGAGAGGCAGCCCAGCGGTGAGAAGAAGAGGACGGCCTGCTGACGAAGTGACAGGACTTGTTTCAGAAAGGTGTCCTGCCCAGCGTTAACACAGACGAAGAGTGAGGGCAGACAGAGAGACAGACAGACGGATAGACAGCCATGGTGAAGATCAGTTTCCAGTCTGTCACGGGACAGAAAGTGGAGAAGGAGAATGATGGCGACAAGACCGAAATTCTCATTCCTCATCCGATGGTGAGTAGCGGGTCGCTTATTGTTGTTTCTCTTCGTAATTTAACTGTCGTCGCATCAGGATGAGCGGCTTGTTCGGCGGGCTGCCCGCTGAGCCGGAGCGCTCCTGCCCGCCGCTCTGAAGGGCAGCCTGCACCTGCACAGCCGCGAACAGCGGGGGGATTTCTGCCTGCATCTCTCGCCATTTGGTTGGAAACAAAAACATGTCATTGCTGTGATGGTTTCCTCTGCGTCAGTGCGCTTATTGCAGCCTCGATGGAAGTTGTTAACGTGCAAATGCATCAAATGCATGCTGCTTTTTTAGGGACTGTTTAGATTGTTACATGCAAACAGCAATTTAACAATGTAAATGTATTGTGTTGGGTTTGCTTCATACATGGCACGGCCTCTGGCAGAAAAATATAAGTGTACAGCTTTATTTTACCCCTCCCAGGTTAAAAATGCAAGAAATGCACGAGCATTGGCTGACAAAATGGCAGATGGATTGCTGTGGTTTGCAGCACATGCAAGATTATTTTTCACAGCTCGGGACGAAGCAGAGCAGTGGAGACCTCAACTTTGCTGAAACAGCATCCAGGCATCTCCAACCCTTATCAAAGATACACAGCTGAGCCCAAAAAGATGATGAATCCTAATGGAACACGAATAGGACATCATGCATATAAAGTGAATTTTTTTGCAAAGAGCTTGAGAAGCTTTGTGAGATGTGTTGAACGGGAGAGAGACAGGCCTCATGGTGTGTCACACTCAGCTGGTGTGAAAGAGCTTCTATCTCTCTCTGTGTGAGAACACACTTTGCACAGAGGTGCGAGCGCGCGCGCACAGTCTGGGCTTTGTCCTTATGTACCCTCTGTTCCCAAACGCATCCACAAAGAACAAGAGAACAAGAACAGACATGACTGTCGTGCCATGAAAAGATTATTAAATCCAAGACGCTGCTTTCAAGCTTTTTTTTTTAAATCTTCTATTTTTTTAAATGATGAGACATGTTCACACAGGACTGACATCTTTTCTCTTTGAAGTACAAATGCACATTGTTTTTTCCTCCTCCTTGCTCCAGCTAAGAATAGCACGTTGCTGTTTCTCTACAAAACCGGTTTTTCTGGAGATACTTTTACCTGGCTGCCACAATCACCCAGCACTACAGTAATATCCATTGTCTCCGTAAATGGAAGCGCACAGTGAGAGGCTACTATCTGTGTAGTGCCACACCGCCAACACAGGTTGAGCGCGTGGCACCGGCAGATGGGCTGCAAGACTGGAGGCGTTTGGGAAGATTACTCACCATCTCTGTTAAGTTTTCATTACCAAGAGCCCTGGACGTCATCCCTTCCTCTCACTGGGCTCAGTGGTACTAATTCCTGCTGTTAAATGTGGCAACGCCATTTATTCAAGCTTCTATTTTAGTAATTTAGTGAATTCGGGTCATTTTGAGCTGCTCGTCACGCCGAAGATGAGTAAGCTGAGAGATGAATTAAAGCTGCCAGGAAATGCTTTTCTGTGTCCATTCGAAGAATTAATATGTGGTTTGTGTGTGTGTGTGTGTGTGTGTGTGTGTGTGTGTGTTTCCCAGGATGAAGAAGAGCTGGTCCTGCCACTGCGGCCCAAAAAGTCTCCCCTCAATGGCCTGTGCTGCCTGACCTTTGGCCTGGTTGTGTTCATGGCCGGTCTGGTCCTGGCCTCTATTTATGTATACCGCTACTATTTCATACCTCATGTAAGACCTGATTTTACTATGTTGTGTGCTGTATGTGTCCCAAATTAGCCTGGTAAACCAGATCCATAATTTACTTCGTGAATAAATTCACTTTGTGATATGACTGGCCACATTCCACTGGGAATTCTCTGCAGAATTTGAATCCTAGTGGCCATGGTATCGAGTTAAGTGTAAAACTATTGGAGCAGTCCAAAACCTATAGGCATTGACATTGACTGTATGATGTGTGTTGTGGGCCCTGCTATTCGGCTAAACAGAGAAACGATTTGGAAGGCTAACATCACAATCTGTTTAATAATTATATAATTTCTGTTATATTGTGTCGTTATTGAGATTCTGTCCTGTTATGTGTCTTTGAAAGAAACAATTAGACATTTTTTTTCTTGAAATAAAATCACATTATCACCAAGCAGATGCAGCGACAGGCCAGAGCTAACACCTGACAGCGGCAGGTCAGGACTCTCGCTCCCCAGAAACAGGGGTTCAGACATCTGTATCGGTTGCCTACAGACAAGACGAGTGGGAAGGCTTACGATTGTTTTCCACAAGTTGTAAAATAATCGTTAGATCTTGTTAAATTGTGTTGTGAAATTGCTACTTTCGTTAGCTTAAGAGCTTTTGTACGTTGTTTTTTTAACATGTTGTGCCCGAGGCTGCGTTAGTGTTAAGTCCGCATTGCACGGACCACTAGAAAGACTTCCACTAAAAGCTTCTGTTCTTCCCTACATGTAGTAATCACTAAAAAGCAGGACTTTCCAGGTTGCCAAGGTTGTTATCCATCTGGTTGGAACATTTATTTTATTTAATATTGCTTAGTTTTCAGTAACGAGGGGTTTTTGGTAGGTAGCCGAGTAAACCAAACCCACAGGCCACAGCCATGATTGAACTACTGTGAACAAGAGTTTGATGTCTGCGTCATCAAACTGAACCACTCCCACTAGTCACTGATTGGTCCATCCAGAAATTTGCCTCTGCAATTCTAAAGATGACCCTCATTTCCAGCCTAAATCTCAGCTAAATCTGAACTGAGTGGAAGGAGGGCGGAGCCAGGTTAGTCTCAGTTTGGTCTTTTTATTCAATCAATCCATTATAAGCAAGATATTCTTGCTGCTAATGGTGTAAGAAAAAATCAATTCAGTGTCACAGTTTACGTTTTGTAATATCCTTTTGATTCTCAAAAATACTATCAATTTTCAGTTAATAGTTTTTGTGCAAAGATTCGTGGCAGTGTTTTTTAATCCCCCAAAACTATTGCTATTATATTCTGATTGCACAAAAAATGCGTCTTTATGTTTTTGACTCAGATTTATTGTAAATTATGGTGTGATCTTTATACTGTGACAGCTTTCCTATGATAAGATTGAAAAAAATATTGCAATACATCGCCTTGCTTACAGTATTGCAATATATCGTGATATGTGGTATCGTAACCCCTGTATCGCGATACGTATGGTTTCGCCATATTTTCCAGTGCACAGCTCTACTTACTACAGGCTTGTTTTCAAGTGTTCAAGCTGGGGTGTTGATCTCATTGCTGCTGTGTGTGTGCAGATCCCAGAGGAGAACCTGTTCCACTGCAGGGTGCTTTATGAAGACTCTGTGTACGCCCCTCTGCGTGGGCGTCAGGAGCTGGAGGAAAATGTTGGCATCTACTTGGCTGACAACTATGAGAAGATCACTGTGCCCGTGCCTCACTTTGGAGGCAGCGACCCCGCTGATATAATCCATGACTTCCACAGAGTGAGGGCAAACACACAGTGCAGCACACAGTTAAATCTTTATTACAAGTATCGATTTTAATAGCCCACTTCAAGCAGAAAAAGATAAGGAAAAATAATACGTAAAGAAAAATGATATATAAAAAGATCACAGACTACAGCTGTGCTAACGGCTCTTTGAGGCTGTACTCAGGAACTGCTTTGAGCCAAATGCTAACATTAGAATGCTAACATGCTTTTAAAGATAATGTTAACCTGTTCTCATGCTAACAATGCTGTTTGCATTGGGACTCTAAAGATGGTGGAAATGCATCATATTTTACTGAGGCTGTGCTTTGACAAGCAATGCTTTAAGCTTAGCCTAACCCTAGTGCTAACATCTGTATGCTAACTTGCTTGCAATGACAGTGTTAACATGTTTGCATGCTAACAAAGCTGTTGGTGCTTTTAAAATGGCTGAAATTATTCAGATTTTTCAAGAAACTGCCGACAGGAACAAGCTTTGAAAAAAACAGAAAGGAAGCACATGTCTTTTGGTTTTGTCTACAATAAACTGCTTTATTTTCAGGGACTGACTGCCTACCATGACATTGCCCTGGACAAGTGCTACGTTATTGAGCTCAACACAACCATTGTGATGCCGCCACGCAACCTTTGGGAGCTTCTTATCAACGTGAAGGTAGCGTTACCACAACTGTAACACTTCTGTCCTCGTCAGCACTATTTCCTCATGGAGTCTGGCCAAGATTATCACATTTGACTTTATCAGTGAAAAAAAGAAAAAGCTAATCATTTGCCTCAAGAGGTCCAAGCATAGTCACAGCAGAAAGTGGCAAAACAGGCATTGCAAAAGGCTTTCAAATGTTGTAACTCCTCCCAGAGATGGTCAGTGAACTACAGTAGCTAGCAAGACAACAACTATTATGCTAGCAAACACCTACAAGAGACCTTTAATCTTATTTTTATTTTCTAAAGAATCCTTTTATCAGGCTTGTAACAGTTACATAATTTGAAAAAATGCAGTGTTTTCAAAGAGGGGAAAGTACTTGATAGTTGCTAATTAGCAAGCTTGTTAGCTCATGAACCCATGCACTTGCAAAGTTCATTTAGCACCTATCATGTTAGCAAGCTTGGAAAAAGTCTGAAGTAGTTAGCCACAGGAGGCCTTTAAGCTACTTTCTTTTTTTCTGAGAATCTTTTCTTCAGGCTTGTATATAATTGTAATTAAATACAGTGTTTATAAAGAGGGAGTGCATGTTAGCTGCCAGTTAGCAAGCTTGTTTAGATGAGGTAATAATTGAGCAGTACATTCACATAGTTGATTCTAAAGAATTATTTGTACTGAAGGCTTCTGTCTCATAACTGTTTAAAGGCTAAATTGTAGAACAGTTTTTAGAGAGGGGGCAACATGGCTGATAAGTTATTAGCCATGCTGTTAGATTCTTTTACTTTGAACTCTTCAGCCACCTGTTCCCTCAAATGTCAGTATTGCCTAGTAACCATTAGGCCCTTGTTTATTTGTTTTTTGTTGTTGTTGTCCAATGGAAAAATATCCCAGTTAGCTTAGTGCTGTTGTACCTGTGTCTCCTGCAGAAGGGAACTTACTTGCCTCAGACCTACATCATCCATGAAGAGATGGTAGTGACTGGCAAAGTGCACAACATGCGTCAGCTGGGACCCTTTATCTACCGCCTGTGCAATGGGAAAGATACATACCGTCTGAACCGCCGTGTTACCCACAGACGTGAGTTGCGGAAATTTTAAAAAGCCCATTAGTTACCTGATAGATGTTCATACAGCCTGTGTTTTTGTTTGAGAGATACAAGGAGCATTTATGTTTTGAACTGTTGCGATGAAATCCACCAAACAAAGTCACATCACTGATTCCCTCCATGTCTCTCGCCCCATTTCCTTCTCAGGCATCAACAAGCGCGAGGCGAAGGACTGCCACCACATCCGTCACTTTGAGAATACATTTGTGGTGGAGACGGTTATCTGTGATGAAGCGTGAACACGACTGTCATCTGTGCCGTCCCACCCACCCAAAGACTCATCTCCAGTCCCCACCCCAGCCACTGTAGCATCCTCCTGTGGATCTGATCACGTCTGAGTTGCACTTTAAAAATGTTTTTGGTTTGATGTACCAAGTAAAAGGTGTTTTTTTCATTTGACTACCTGTCTGTGTTTTGTTTTCTTGTTGTTTTCTTTTCTATTTCTGATGTGTGATGCAATACTAAGCTGTTGGTACTATCACAGGATTTTCCTTGTAGCAAAGTCCTTAAGCCAATAATGAATTACAATTTTAAGACCTCTCACTTCCTCTGGGATTGTATGATGGTTACTGTTGTTGGGGGAGATGACTGTCTCCATGTGTCGCTAAGGTAACTGTGTGTTTTTCCTTCCTGCTCAGGAGGTTACTTTGTGTCAGTTGTACAAACAGTAATTTGTGCAAAGCACAAAGCTTTTCTTTCCTGAGCAAATTTTATTATTAGATTTGAATTATAATCTTGTTTTCTCATGTTCTCTGTAATGTAAACATATAATTGCTGATAACTAGTTGCTTGCTTGCTTCTTTAACCTCTTGCTTGCCTGTTGCTTACTTGCTTCTGCTTTTTGCTTTTCTCTCTTAAAAAGCACAGTATCACAGTAAAAGTTAGGGAAGGTTGCATTGGGCACTCTTTTGGTATATATTCCATTATAATTTAAACTGATGGCCATATTTATTGTTAATGCTTTTATTCGTCATCGGCTTTTCTCTTTTATTGTCATAGGATTTTCTTTGCACACTCTTCATCAATGCTTTTGTGAATACTTTTGGAATAATGTCTTTGTTTCCCCTTGCATGTGTTATCAATAAAAGAAAAGCAGCACCATTAGAATGTTTTGTAAAACAACGTTTAAAGCCTTAGTCCAGAGTCAGAGACTGGACTAAAGTCAATCCTCCTGAAAGGGAGCGTATTATATGGTATGTTAGTTAAACTAAACCAACTTTGAGCTGTATATTTCGTCTGCCAATGAAATCTGTCTGTGAATAAAGTAGTAAAAATAACAAGGTTGATACTTTATTTGTTTTTAGACCCTCAAACTTGGGCAAAATGACTCACTGACATCAGTATGTTGCAGCCAGGATGTTTTAAATACAATATATTAGTTGGTTCTTTTATTTCATTTTCAATTCAGCGTCATGCCAGTCTGGGCCATCTCACATGGGGATACAAGACACCATCACAAGACAGAGCATGAATCATCTTCCGGTTTTACAAATATCAGCACAGATAGATGCCTTGTAACACCCACAAACGTAATAAACCACAAACATAATACAAATCTG
>JAQFJA010000024.1:5797915-5813685 GCA_029874485.1 Naso brachycentron
ACCCCTGTGCAGGATCACATACAGATATTTATTGCATTCACAGTGTGGCTGCATTCCTTATAACATCTCCATCATTTCAAGAGTCCTACTGGTTTGAATTTGACCATTTGGGCCATGGAAGCAAAATGAATACACATGTGTAATGTGAAAATGTGCACGGCTGCGTGTGTCAGCATGAATATGTGTGTTCATAAATATGCACAATTCCATTTTAACATAAAAAGTGTGTCTGTGTGGAGGGAAGGGGGGTTACTCTGGTGGTCATTAATCATTCAATTACACACCTGTCAGAGTTCAGACAAGTGGGAGAGAGGGAGGGAGGGGCAATGGGGTGGGAGAGAGGGAGGGAGGAGGGGGGAGAGAGGGATGCAGTGGGGAGAGGAGGAAGAGCAGAGAGACAAGGAGAGGAATGAAAAAGCACCAGGCGGGTTAAAAGGAGAAAGAGAATGGGGCGAAAGTTTTATTGTGTTGTAGCGTGAACGAGCCGTGACAGAGGCAAGCTGCTGATGCAGAGACGCTCTGAGAGGTCACAGTAAAGACAAAGACTCTTACATTTATTATACGGCACGAGAGACGGATCAGCACAGCAAAGATGCAGTCAGACTCAACCTTCATCCAAACTGATTTAAGAGGGTTACTGAGCTTAAACTGAAGCAAGCTGGCATCTTTTAAGCAAAACGTGAGTGTGTGATTACGATTAAAACAAGGCAATGATCATGCAAAAGAGGCAGAGGTGTAATATGACATAAAGCAAATCATACATTGTTATTTTATGTCTGACACTGTGTTTTACAATTGATGAATTTCTCTGCAATTACAGAAAAAAATTTTGCTCACATACTTCCAACTAATCGCTTTGATTTTATTTTTAATTCATGGTATGATCTTTCTGCAGTTAGTTCATGAGAAATTAATATACTCTACCTTTTGTAAGAAAAAATAAGAAGAAGAGTAAAAGTGGAAGTGTAGAAAACATCTTCAACAAACAACGTAATTTTTGCCACTAGATGTCTCCTTAAAAACATTTAAAACAAAAAACCTAATTTTCTGACGTTGTTAAGTTGTGTAGGATCATTGAATTTGTTTATTTCATTGCAGCCACCACTGCAGATATAAATCTGACTGACCATTTTTTGACATTTTAATGTGAAAATGTTACAGTTTCTACACTTAAGTTGGATAGCATTATTGCTATATGTTAGAATTGAGTAAAATTCCAACTGTCTTATTTAATATGCTATGTACTACATAGTATTACAAGTAATAGCACTCATAATAAATGGATCCTGTGTGTTTTAATTATATTAGATGTTAAATTGCTATAGCCTACTAAATTATTATTATTATTATAGATAAATTAATGCATAAGCAGCATATAACTGTTGTAGTTGTTGAGGTGGAGCTTGTTAAAGGTACTTTATATACTGTAGGAATGTTTAATCTGTTATTTTGCATGTAAAGTCTTAATTTGTAAAGTAATAAATAAAATTAAATTAGTGGCACAAAAAGTCCAACATATAATTCTTAACTGGAGTGGAAGTATGAAGTAGCATAACATGGTAATACTCAAGTAAAGAACAACAACTTCTAGTTTGTACTTAAGTACACTGCTTGAGGAAATGTATTTCACCCAGAAGACGAGCACCAACAACAGTAAGAATCATTTCTGAGATTTTTGTGTTACCAAAATCTGCATGTTGATGTCTTTTTAACTGACAAGTTTCCGTACGTATGGCGTTACAGAAATTACTACTTCTATACAGTAAATGTTGAAGTGTTTGTATATGTAAGCACCCCACATTAAATCTTCTGTGTGTGTGTGTGTTTCAGTCTCCTTGTTTAGTTGCAGCACCTCAACTGCCTCAGGCCACAGCCATCTGTGCCCCCCCCCATTTTCACATACACATACATACACACACACTCTTCTCTGTGGACCCCCTCCTCCACTGCCGCCATATATCTAATTTATGGCTGTGGTGAGTGCGTTACACACACTCATGTATGCATAATACATCACATGTGTGAAAGAACTGCGTGTGTGAGGACGAGTGTGCGACACTGTGCCGCGGCCAGTACGGTCTTGACCACAGTTCATTCCTCAGTGCTTCCCTTAATTTTGCTGTGCGTGTGTGTGTGTGTTACTGTGTACCCAATAAATATGTGATCCAGCATGTACTGGCTATCTTTGTGTTTCTCCTCAGTCTTCCACTACATCTGACAGCACTGATAAAGTATGAGAAGAGAAAGGGAATGCGTGTGTGTGTGTGTGTGTATATGTGTGTGTATAGGCCCAGCTGTTTCTGGGCTTGACATCCACATGCAGGATGCCAGATGTCTCATTAGGCAAATTTGATTGGCTCAGTCATTTAAAATGCAGCGCTGATACGCTTCCATATGTGTGTTTACATTAAAATGTGTGTGCGTACATTTACATAAGAGGCCTGCATAACTATTTACATGTGTATGTGCCTGATGTATGTGCATTTATTAACTGCTTTGGTGACATTTAAATATACAGGCTGTTGACTCTAATAATGAAAAAATAAATATTATTAAAAGTTGAATTTTCAGTAACAAGTACTAATCGAGCAGATAAAATGGCGAGTTGTTGCACTGAAATGTTGCTTATTTTACTTCCTAAAAACACTTCAACTTCCTCTCCAGCTCCTTCCTGTGCTTTAATGTATCAAGTGCTTCAACTTTAATGTCCTTTAGTGCTTCAGCCTCAACTTTCACTTTACCTCTTTAACTTTAACGTCTTCAAAACTTACATTGCTATTTTATTTGTATTTCAGACTCAAATTTCTTTGTCACAGTTGCTATTTTCACCCTTGACTGTCACAGTGTTAGAGTTATCCTATAACTGTCACTAAGTTTACTCCAGATGCTTCACCTTTAATCACTACTTCAACACCTTTTATTGCTTTAATATTAAAAGTTAACCCAACTCTTGCTGGTACTACAGTCGCTTCAGCTGCTACATATGCTTAAACTTGTGCTGCAAAATCAAATTGTTCAACTTTAACTTTTTACAGTGCTTAATATTCAGCTGTAAGTTATTTTTTACGCATTTAGTCTTCATTTGCAACTTTGTGTTTTGTGCCTCCATGTTCACCAAGATCTTCCTCACAGATGCTTCACTGTCTACTGCTCACTGTCCAAAAACAAATCTTCAGGGACCCACCGGCTTGACAGGAGATGCCCTTTGCAGTGTTTTCTCTGCGTTTTTGAAAGCTGTATAAAGAAATCTAGATTTTTATTCCTCTCATACCATAGTACAAACACAGTGCTACCTTATTATCATCAGCTAAAAATCACACTGTGTAAACTGAAGATAAACATTTGAGGGAGTAAAAGCTATACATCTCACAGAAGGTTTAATGCTGCCCTCTAGTGGTCCAAAGGAAAAACAGACGTTCATCTTGTTCTGGGATTTCTTGCGAGGCTCTTCAAAGTAGGTCTTTGTAAGAACTTGTTGCACTTTTACCTTAGAAATACTCTGCAATTTATTCAACAAAGAACGAACCCCTGCCAGAGAAGGCTTTATAGTTCCAAACCAAGGCAAAAGGTGATCATTGTTTATAAGCTTCAAATATTGTTTGTTTGTTCTTGTTTCATTTTTTGGGGCCACATTAGGAAGAAGAGACACACACCTATGTCATAATGTATGAAAAAACAGACCAGCAATCAGCTGTCTTACACATAACTTTATCATTTATTGTTGGAGTTGTGTCTCCATTTACCTGATATAAGCAATTCCAATATTCACACTCCTTTTAGCATTGTATTGATCTCTATCAACTCATGAGGGAAAGACCTCAAAGCTTTTTAGCTGTTAAATGCTCAAAATGTTCTCATTCTCAAAACATCTTTTTATACCTTTAAGCAGTTCCTTCAGTTTTCGTCCTGACCTAACGAATCAAACAAATCAAAGCTATTTTTGGCCTCTATAGGAGAGGAATCTGAGCAGGATGAGGCATGCCACTGGTTTCATGGACTGACAGGGTGCCCTTCTTTGCTTCCTCTGTAAATTCTTCGTTTTTCCTCTATTATGATCCTTTGTGGTCCTCCTCTCCCGTTGTACATAGAGTCTTTTCCTCTTTGCTCCTTATTACATCTTGTTGATCGCAGTCTGACATTGGAGTGGACATACATGATTCATCTTCCTCTCCTCCTCTGCTTGTCTCTTCCGTCAGCGGCTGCAAAGTGTGTGTGTTGTGTGTGGCGCTTTCTGTCTGCAGCTGTGACTCAACAGAATCAGATTCTTTCCCACTTTCCTCTCTACCTCGAGTCTCTGTCTCAGAGTTCTGCGAGTTGCCTTCCTCGTTACTGCCAGTTTTTGTCTCATAGTTTTGTGAGTTGCTCTTGTCTTTACTTCTCTGCTCTGTGTCAGAGTTCTGTGTGCCTCTATCCCGACAGGCCTGCCTGCGAATGGTCCGTCTGTGATTGCTGCGGCGTGATTGGTTGCAATGCAGAGTGCGCCTGCGATGCCATTGGTTAATAGAGTTTTGGGCTTCGACACTAAGCTGACGGGCAGCCAGTCGTGGCTGGAAGCTGCTGATGTAGTAAAGAGAGGCGTACAAAGTTGTAAGGTAGTAGCCACCTGTTAATAAAGGAAATATATAGAAAAGAAGATGGTTAGTGACTTGAAGTTGTGATTGAGCAGTAACTAATCTTAATCTCTATAAACAATGGAAAATCATTTACAAATGAAAACACAGTTGGGAGTCAAACCCAAACCTTGATTTGCAGACAACACTTGAGTTGCAAATGCAAGTCACAGATCCATCAGTGCATAAAGTTCTTCAAGCTAGTTTCATGCAATTTATTTACATAAAACTTAAGAATTTTTTTAGCTTGGAAATATAGGTAAAACTGCACAGGCAAACAGAGAGTAATAATGTTTTTTGGTAGCTGGCCTATTCATGCAGTTTAGGATGAATGGCAACATATGGTAATGCTAACCTAGCTGATTTTATTTGGTTATTTAGCATAGATCTTTTCCATATTTTTTAAATTTGAGTTATGTTGTCTCATTTTTGTTGAATTCTATTCAAAATCTTTTAGCCTACATTACTGTAAACAGCATCTTATCTAGTGTCAAGAAAGATAAACTGATCAAGTTAGCAAGCTAATGGTAGTTTTGTCTGTTAGCTAGTTTAGTTATAACAGAAACACTTGCACCTGTCAGTTACTGGATGAAAATATTTAGTGACTAATCTGTGCAGAAGAACTAGTTTGTGTAGGGAAACTGTTTTACATGAGTCATGTGTAAATCTCCACTTCGTGAGCATTTGAGTCATACTGGGTTAAGTCATAAGAAAGAAATCGATCAGCTTGTCCACAACAGTGTGTTTGCCGGCCTTACCCTCTCCCTGTAGCTGTGTGGGGTCCAGCAGCTCCATCATGTAATCTGTGTCTAGCTGTAAGGTGACCACATCACTGCGGAGAAGCACCCATGTCAGGCAGGGCAAGAAATCATCTGCTCCAAACACCTTACCTGCAGGGGATGAGAGGTGAATTAAAGTAGGAGACAAGCAAGGCGTCAATCCATCACAGCCGAAGACAGATCAATTATAGAAATAATAAAGGGGTATGCACGTGAAGTCACTGCGGATAGAGACGAGTGGCAGCGTTAGTGGACAGTTTGTGGGCTGCCAAACACACAAAAAAGCATGTAAAATAGGAAAAAGCTGTTGTGCGATTGACTGTATGAATAGATTTCTAAAAGTCTGATTTTTTTTTTTTTTTACAGACTGCCAAAAGGTACAGAAAAAAAAGCAAACGGATCGCTGCCTTTTGCAGAAACAGCTGGAGAAACGTGGATTTGGTGTAGCCAGTTTGATTTTGGGGTAAAATCTTACCTTAACTCATATTCTATGTAAGTTTTTGCTGGCATTTATTAAGAAGCATACAGGATGATGAGCCTTGTGTTCTACAAAAAAATGGGGGATGGTTTGATATCGTTAGCTAACAGCCAAGACAAACCTAGATTTCCTTTCTAAGGGGGCAATGCTACTCCACGAAGCAACTTCAGACAGTTAACCAGATCATTTTAAAACTTTCTACAAAGTCTGTTAAAATTGTGCTCATTAGCGTTCTTACGCGTGGCTGACCTCTAGACTTTTTTATGCTTTCAGGCTTTGTGTATTTTTCCAGCATCGATATTGGGTAACAAAATATGTCAGGAAACCCAATTCCTGACAAACTGCCGATGTTCAACGAGGATCACCTTCAAGTCCAGCTGCTTTTCCTACAAGCAGATAATCAATATTTTGATTACTATTTTCACAGTTTTCCCTACTAAACATCGCCATTTTAGAGGATGGTTTGCCACTCAGTGAGACTGAGGGGGCATCTTCAGGAGGAAAAGTGACGTCGGCACATACCCTTTATTTTCATAAATAAAACACCTAACTACCTGAGCTAGCATTAGAGCTCATGCTGTGATAGATGCTCTTGCAGACTTTCAGCAGGATCTGGACCTTTTTATTCGGGGAGTAGGTCTCGTGCACACTAATCCACCTTTGCTGGATCCGCTCCAGGGTGACTGAGTCAGGAATCCCGACTCCATCAGAACCCCCGAGCTCCTCCACCCCCTTCTTCTCCAGCAATTGCAGGTTGCTCTGAAGACGCTTGAAGCTTCCATCCTCGGTGCGGAAGGCATGAATGCAGGAGTAAAGGTGTGTGTAGATGGGTTTCAGAGCCACCTTGTGTAGGTAAAGTTCCACCAGGGAGTCTAAAGGACAGTCAAAAGGGATTTCAGGAGAAATTAAAAGAACACAAACATTAAACACTTTCTTTCTGTCCACTGTTGAACTTCACTGTCACTCACCAATCTCTGAGTCACTCAAGTCAGTAATGCTGTCCAACATAGCATGTATTTCTTGATAGTTCAACAGTGTGTCTCTCAGTGATGTGAGCGATGACCTCACTTCCTGTAAGAACTCCAATCCTGTGGCCTCAGCAGGTTCAGCTCCTCTCTTCAGCGTCATATCTACAAATTCTTTCACAGCCTCTGCAAACATTCCACTTTTCTTCTCACTCAGCTCGTGCACACGATTGATTAGTCTTTTCTTCGGACATACTAGTCCACCAAGAGCCTGACCCACTGCTGAGAGCCGATGCATGACTTTGTCAGCAAGCCGGTGCGCTGACGCCTGGTGTGAGGTAGGGCTCACTGTTTGGGACTCCTGTTCTTCCTCTATGCTGCTGATTGACAACGAGTCAAGTTCCAGCGACGGCGGCTGGAGAAAAGAGGAGGGCCTGGGCGGGGGCAGCCAGACTCCGTCTTCAATCCAGGACACCCTGTGAGGAGACTGAGGCACGGGACTGCCATCAAACACTGTGCTATTCAAACCTCCAGAGGTGGTGGGAGTAGATGGAGGAAGGCTCCCCAAGCTGGAGGCAGAGTCTCTGCTGGGCCTCCTGAGAACCACGGGAGCAGCTGGTGCTGACAGAGTTTGGGGACATTGTGGTGAATCAGCTGACTTGGCTCTGGTTAGACCTGGTTAGAAAATATGGATAATGAACATAATTTTGGCAATGACTTTAATTTAAACGTACTTTAAAGGCACTTCATGAAGCGTTATAGAACACACTGAGGGATCCACTTTTAATACGTTTAAAATTTTAGGTTTACCTTTGTATTTAAAACAGCTCGCCTGCTCTGTTCAAAGGTGACAAACTATTACCAAAAAGGTTTACTTGGGGACGGATTAAATCATATTTAATTACTTACACCAACAATCATGTAAAAACAAAGTAGCCCACAAATATTGAATGTAAAGTTAAATCTGCATCATGACACATCACTACGGGCAACTGTAAAGGTTTTATAATTTCGTTGAATTGGCCCTCTATAGTGAGCGCAGCAAATGTATAAATAAACTTCAATTAAAGTATTAAAGTAACAAGTGCTCACCAGAACTCTCCATACTGGCAGGAGAGGGTTCCTGGTCCAATGAGATGGCTCGTTTACTTTGTAACCCCGCCCCTGACCATGCCCTGGTGGTGCTGAGGCGTCGCTCTCGTCTGAAATTAGATGACTGTGTGGCGCCCTGCGCAGCAGTCGCCTTGTGGGTCAGCCAATCGTCTCCATGTTCTCGAAGGTAGAGGGGATTGATGATGCACAGTGCCCCATTGGTGGAGGTCAGCTGAGGAAATGCAAACACAAACACACACACATACACACAGTCAGGAAATACAGTAGGATGTTGTGACACACGGCACACCACAATGCTAGCATGGAATCAGTTTCTGGCCACCTTGTGAGCTTCAGTCCAATACTTTCTTCAGTTAGACAGAGAAAGAGAGAGAAGCTAACTGGCTAGCTAGCGAGCCAGAAGCTAGCTTTGTCTGGCTGCTGGTGCAGGTGCTTAACTGTGAGTTTGTAAGAGCCATTTTGTTAAAAGCAGCTTCCCTCTTATTCCGAAAACAAAGCTCCTGAGAGCGGAGAATGTGGGGCAAAGAAACAAACCAATGAACTTACATTTCATTTACAAGAAACTGCAGAGCTTGTGATTTCCGGCAACTCTTTTGATATTACACACAGTGATTTGATCCATTTTTAATTCCAAAAATAATGATTAATGCAGCTTTAAGATATTGATACACATGCTGCTTCACTTGCAAACACAAGCAGACAGAGAGGTTGTTTCCTTTTTGCAAACATGCTCATTAACAGTATCTTCCCATCATCTGCACACACACACACTCCAGTATGCACACACAGCAACAGAGTATACAATACCTGTATGGTGCACATTACACTGCTCGGCTCCATGTGGGTGGTGTCTTCAGTCTGTTGGTCAGGTGGTGTGTGAAGCCAAGTGTCTGCATTACAGAGGATTTATATATGAGACACGTCTAAGTGAAACTGGACTTGTTTGACATTTACCTTTCATCCAAGAGGATCCTTTTGTTCTTTTGCACTGAAAAAGTCTCTTAGATGAGAGTTAAACGTCTTTAAGAATTTCAAACGAGACCAGTTGTCTACGTTATGTCACAACCATGACCTACAGTAGATGACTGAGAATCTTCACTGACATATGAAATCTCTCTTGAAATAGCTTTCCAGTTTTTGTATTATGCAGTTTCCAGTTATGTTTGTGCAGAAAGCCACAGAAATGGAAGGACTCACTGGGTTCAAGCTGAGAGAGACGGTCTTTGTTCCTCTCCGTTACACTATAGAGCCAACAAGGGATGGAAAGACAGACGGGCAACACATCCCTGACACAGAAGAAGACATGACAGAGATAAAATAAACTTGCAACACAGAATGATTCAGAAGATTTGCAAACACCTTGAAGTGCCACTTTTATAAACAAGTTTTCAACCAAATTTGAAAAAGAAAAAGTGCGGATGATGTCAGAATGCTAGCTCTAGAAATACATATAAAGATCATCATCTGACTCTTGGTGCCATGTGCTAATGTTTACAGCATGTTTGTTTTCTAGCTGACATTAACTGGTTTAAACGTAAGCTCAATCACAAATAACAAATAAAAACCATTAGAGACAAAGCTGGTTCTTACCTGGTCAGAGAGTAAAAGAGTACGAGCTGAGCCAAGTCAGAGAACGACAGACGAGAGTCAGACAGGTGGACGACTTGCAGAGTGGAACAGAGAAAGAGTGGGTGGAATTAGTGTCAAAAAAGACATTCCTGGAAACATAATGAAGCTTTAACCTGCTAGGTCAAACAGGACCTTCTGAAGATAAGCCACCGTGAGTGTCGGGAATTTTATTTTCACACCTGCTTCACTAGAAATTATTTTCTGACAACGTGGTTTCTAATGCTGAGCAGGTTATTTCAGGTCAGAGGGGTCACTTGTCTCTCTGTGAAACTAAAAAGTTGTGAATCTTTTTAGCGTCACAGAGAAAAAAAACCCCAACTTCCTTTTCAGGAACTGGACCTGTCAGTTTTACGGCAACACGGAGGCTAGTGTCTGATTATCTGCTCTCCTCTGTTACGACCTGGCCTTATTTGTGCTGTTGGCAGACATGAGTACTGCAGCAAAAAAGATAATGTTTTTGGGTTACCGCAACTGTCAGTTACGTCACTTCTGGCAGACAAAGTGATTCACTGAATAGCTACTAGCAGCGACACACACACACACGCACAAAGAGAGAGAATGAGGTGTCTGCATGCAGTTGGTCCTTACCTTTGTCTGTGCTTTTAATATGAAAATCAAGAACAGCTCCATTCTGTTCTCCAGTGGACACACAGAGCAGGCTGGGCTGAGACGTTTCAGAGTCCCGAACAACCAGGAAACTCTGGAGGGAGACACACAGTGACTCACTTTAGTACCTGCAGTCTTACAGAAGCTCGTTGAGCAGGAAGGTGTTTTTCATGTTGTAAGACCTGTTTGTACTGGAAAGCAAAGCAGTGCAGCTCCAGGGCAACAAGACAGGAAAAAACTGATTTTAAACACAGCATGGAATAAATAAGTTCCATCTTTGTGTGACAGGAGGACGGGATCGATTTGATCTTGAATATTCAATATGATGACGGGCTGTTTCCAAACTGAAAGTCACATAAACTAAAAAACTCCCAGGCCTGATAAGTTCTGATAAATGCCCACTCGTAAAGCTTTTATGACTTTGTGTGGGCAACCATCTTTTTTTTTTTCTTTTAAATCAAGAACAGATTGATGCAGCGCTGCAAACAAAACTGAAAACTCAAGTACTGTACCTAAGCAGAATTAAACAATCAGAGTTTAGCAACATTTGAATCAAAGTCAGATGACTATAAATGGGTTTTTTGCTTGACCGTTGTGCCCTCCCTTGACAATTTTTGGTCAAGGCGCATTCTTTGATCAAACCCCAGCAAAAATCTAGACACATTCCTCTAGGGTTTTTTCACTCCCTGTTTTGAAAGCATTTGAACAAGTACAAAAAAGAAAAAGAAAAAAACCCTGGAGGAACAGATCAAAAACCCCACAATAGTTCAGACTTAAAACCTCTATAAATCCTTTAAGAGGAGATTAAGCTGTCATAACTTTCTGTTACATAACAGACGCAAAACATCTATGATAAAATATAATCGTAACAGCCAAAATTTCAATACCAGTAATTGCTTTTCGCCACCAGTAACTTCGCTTTAACTGCATTGATGTTCTGTTATTTAAGCCTCTTGGTCTGATCACGTTACCCTCTTTGGAAACAGTAACTAAAACCCAACAGGCAGTTGGTTGTGACATATTTAACTTGGGTAAAACGAAGCACATGCAATACCAAGTGCAGCAAAGTAACAGCTCAGTCATGTAGTAGTCAGAAGTGAACACATTTATTCACACACGCATGCACACAGGAAGTGGCTTTCATACATTGTGTGCACAGAAATAGAGACAAGTTCAGTGCAATTTACAAAAATTCGAACACTCACACAGTCACAGCGAGGCAAGAAATCAGCAGGCAACGTTTCTGATGATTTAGAACGGCAACATTCAGTCACTCATGCAAAAACATCCTGCAAACCATTCACGTGGAAACAACAAAATGAACTTTGTTATTAGTTTTGTTTTGAACAAGACAATTAGCTAGCCTACAACCACCATGAGGAAAAGCATTTAAATTTACCA
Source organism: Naso brachycentron (assembly GCA_029874485.1). Classification (NCBI taxonomy): domain Eukaryota; kingdom Metazoa; phylum Chordata; class Actinopteri; order Acanthuriformes; family Acanthuridae; genus Naso; species Naso brachycentron. The sequence continues at coordinate 5,809,497 of JAQFJA010000024.1, forward strand.
AATTATATTTAATATTTGTTAAACTTGTGGCTTGTCTATGAATTTCTGCACTAAAAAAGAACAACCACTCCTCTCTTTGAACATGAGCTAACACTCACGTGACCTTTCCTGCCGCCTGAAGTTTTAAATTTCAACTAACAAACATGCTGCTGGAAATATCTTATGGTTGGACTTACGTTCTCTCGCTGCCGCAGATGAATCCATTTTGTAATAACATTTCCCAGACATGCACACACTTTTATTCAACACTACTTCTGCATTCAGACGCAGAAGAGTTGTTTGTTATCAGATGTCACACAGAAAAAGGAACTACCTTCACGTCACAGAGCTGAGCATGTCGGTTCACAGGCTGACAATGCTTATTTTGTGAAAGTATAAGCGAAGCATATAGACAACAAAGTAATTTCCTCTGCTGGTTTTAGATCCACTTCAGGGATACTTAATATCACACAACAAAGCAAAGGATGATAAAAGATAAATTATTCAAAACAATAAGGAAACAGAAGATAGAGAGAAAACAGAGACTGGTTTACAGAGAAAACAGTGACTGGTTTACTTTCCTGATTTCTTTGTATCCTCTCCAATTAAAAATAGAGATAAGCACATAATAGAATCATTCAAATAAATCCGCCTGTTCAGTCTCTCAAATTTGCTAAGAAAACAGCAACAGCAACAACAAAAAGCAGAGAGCAGAGACGAAACATAAATGTTCAACTCTGAAAGTGTGCCAAGTTCTTCCATCCTTTGACGGTTGTTTGACATGTCAAACTGCATCAAATGGAGCTAGTGTGAAAAATCCCAGACTACTTCGGCTCATTTTGGATTAATTGATTAGGTTGTGGTGATGATACGAAGTCAGGATTTGTCAGAATATTAATGTTTATTTATGAATTATTTTTGCAGACACCATTAATTGCCTTTAATGTGTGGATCAGTAACTGATTTACTTCAGTGAATGTGTAAATGTAATCCACCAAAATTCTGACTCCTTGATTGTTTTCGGCAGTGAGGAAGAGCCTCACTCACCCCAGCAGGTGATCCACAGACAGCGGCGTGGGCCTCCTTTCTATCCCAGGGTGCTTTGGGGCACCAGGCCTCCTGACAGCCCCTCAGCTGCTCCAGAAGCGTCAGTCTCCTCCTGCTGCTCCTCCACGGGATGGCTGTGGTCCCGTTAACTGAAGAGTGAACCGCCCTGCAGACAGACATACGGAAAAATCAGTGTAGAAGTCGTACACAATCTGTCAGTCGCACACAATCACCGTCACAGACGATTTAACAAATTATATTTACATTGCTTATGCTTTTATTTTCTAAAGCCGAAATAAGTTAATAAGCAGATGAAAGTGAGGATGAGCACAAGGAGAAAGAGGGCTTTTGTTTTAATGTGGAGGAATTAGGTCACATTACGAAAAACCTGAACTGTAACTGATTTAGGACCACATGTATATGTGGATCAAATGTGATTTGATCAACGAAGATCTGCTTCAATGTGATTTGAGCTCTCTATAAAGTCATGTAAAAAAACAGCATAAAAGCAAAGAAAATCTAATTAAAGCCACTTCTGTCTGTAGTGTTAATGTACAGTTTGATTCAGTCAACATTTTGGACTAAATTCTAATTATTTCCATGGTAGAAGGTTTAGGTTTTGTGTAGGAGTAGGCTTTTTTAACATTACTTGATCATTTAATTATCAGACAAAGATAAATAAATTTAAACACAAGCTTATTGATGGTATAAGACTGATTGATACTTACATATGTTGCACTACCTTCGTCAGTTCATGCGTCCTCTCTCCTTCACACTTTCTCTCCACATGCTGCAATCTTTGCTTCTCTTAAACTCTTCCTTTCAACACAGAACAAAAATGTTGCCTAACGGCTCAAAATACCAGCAGAACTTACAAAAAAGGAAGCTCATGCACATCCTCTACAGGTTTCCTGCTTTAATTTGAAGAATGTCTTGTATTAAAAAATGCAGGTACCTGTTGTATGCTTTCCCTCTGCCACTCGCACATGCTGGTATCTCTGTGTACTTTCAGTTTTATGTGAAACTGTTTGATGTTTCATCATGGCACCTTTTTCGACCTCCCCTCCCCTCAAGTCTGCATGTGGTTAACCCAGCTCACAGTCAAAAGATGCTGCATGTTCTCTAAAGAGCCACATGGGCTTATTTTTTTTTCTCTCTGCTCTGTTTCTTGTCTCTTACCCAGACATGATGAAAGGTAAAGCCTGCACAAAGATGATCTGTCTCAGATTTTATCTTGCAGCCGTGGAAGAAATGCGCGCACATATGTGTACACTTGGCTTTAGTTAGAGATGTTAAAACACAGAAAACCTGGTGGAAATAGCAGACGAACATTAAAAAGAGGCTGGATCAACTGAGGTTTGTCGTGTTTTAATTCCTGCACAGTCTTCTGGTTGGCTTGCTAGCTGTCCCATCCCGCCTCTCACGGAAACCACAGATAAAGGTGTTGCTATTGGTCAACATTTCCGTGGCAACAAGAATTGTGGTCTTCCTTCGACACGAAGAGCTGTAGCGCTTTTAGTTTAAACCATTTCCTGACATCACCATCATCTTTCATCTACATCTGGCAATCACCAGCATGGTACCAACAAAGCTGAAACGGTCCCAAACCTACTAATCACATCAGGTGTGCTAGCTGGGAAATTATCTCCTTTGTGCTTTATAAAATTAAGACAAAAAGCAGCAGCTACATGCTTTTATCACATTTTGAGCTCTACTTTCTGTAGGAGCTGAAGATCATTAACTCATGTGACATTAGCTTTTAGCCATGCTAAAAGCATGGACCTATGCAGTCATTTCATTGGTGTGTCTGTACATCCAACTTTTTGATCCAGACTGAAATAACTCAACAACTATTAGACTGGAATTCCTCTGAATTACTGGAAGATCATCTGTGGCTTGTAGTAAAATGTCTTCAAAACTATTTGAAGGGTTGTCATGAAATTAGGGGCAGACATTCCTCAGGATAAATCATAATCATCAGCTATAATTGTTATCAACTATACTTTGTTTACAGCTAACTAGCAAATGTTATTTTTGCTGTTAGCAATCCATTGTTAGCATTTAGCTCAGCAGGCTACTTATACTATAGCCTCACAGAGATGCTAATATGGAAATGGGCTCATTTTGTCTCTTTGAAATTCATTTTACCACCACTTGAATACCATCTAATACAATTCAAAATCTGAATCAGTCAAAACTATGTTGTTGATGTTCTGATACCATTTTTTCCTTCCAAATACCGATTCCGATACCAAGACTTGCGTATGGGCTGATACCGAGTATCCTTATACATTTCCTTCGACTTTCTATAGTGTAAAATATTGCCAAATGCAGACAATATGCTAGTTCTGTCCACTCTCTTTCTTTTCGTTGCTCTTAAAAATAGTAGTTCACAATGGCAGGACAGCGCAACTTCTTGAGTGCTGTTTTAGAGCAGCAAAGAAAAACTGATTTCAGATATGTAAAATCAATCAGAGCTAACTGAGCTAACTGAAAAGCAGCTGGGTACCATTAATAATAAACAATAAATTGCATGGTATCTGACTGATGAGTGGTGCGCTCGCAGATACCAATACCAGCATTTTCAGCGGTATCGGCAACATTTTCCGATACTGGTACCAGAACTCTAGTCAAAACCAAGCACAATTTAATCTACACGGTAAAACATTGCCAGAAGAAATATCGTGTATAAGAGCTGTTTGAAACGGTTTCACTTTTTTCTAATTTATGTTACATAATTATTGACATTTAGCCTCTTTTCTTAAATTAAAATTCAACTCAAGAAATTTGTGTTTGATATCCTGTACTGTTTTAAGGTGTTTCTATGACCCAACACAATGTGATCACACTGCATGGTAGCTTATCCTGTTATCACAAAATATGTACAACAGTATAAGGCCGTATACATTTGAGCAAATGTTCGTATTATATCATATTACAGTGCCAAGTTAGTCTCTACAATTTACAAATTTTTACCAGTAAAACCTGAAAAATTAGGACCTAAATTAGTTTCTCTCTGACAAAGTCTGAACAGAAGTGACCATTATTGGTTTTACAAAGGTCAAATTTATTGCAGGATTTTTGTATCTGTTTTCATTATTTTGTACAGATGCTAATATAATTGTGTCGATCCCCTGTATTATTTCAGATAACCCATGTAGTT
>JAQFJA010000024.1:5815649-5827531 GCA_029874485.1 Naso brachycentron
GACATAGCACACACATTTAAGCATTAAACTTGCACTGCACCAACGGACAATGTTCAATGGTAAGTATAGCAGTTGTACGGAATAGCACATTAAGTTTCTCACTAAATCATAATTTAGGACAATGATTTGGCACCCTCTGGTGGTGCAAATGGAAACTGTAGGGCAGCAGCGCACAGAGCACAAGAACATGTTTGAAATAAAAAAATATCTATCAGTATTAATCATTCTGGCTCAGAATTGGTGTTATTTGATCCAGTCTATTTGGCTAGTATCTCATTGGAATATTGGACTAGCACATCTCTATTGGACTCATTAAGCTAAGATCAGATTTGTTTTGGCAAATGATCTAAGTTGCATTGAAATGATCCAAGGATTACAGTGAAACAGTTGGGGGAAAGTAGCAGCATCTCTGTGGCACCTGTATGCCTTGTCTGAGTCAAAGTCCATCCCCCCTCCAAAACCAAGCAGCCCAAACAGAGGATCAGCCTGCACAGAGAAACACAATGTTGCACAATTAATCTATTAACCATCATCAAACACATCTACAGTTTATGTGTAAACTTAACTATGAGAGACAGACAGTAAAGACAGAGACAGAAGTGGGTTAATAGAGGGGTGAAGGCTCACCTGCCCTGCCTTCTCCATGTTAATGAGCAGTCGGGGGCAACTTTTTGAAACCCTAAAAGAAATAAAGAGGTGAGATGAGGTTAAAAACTAATTTGTGCCTTTTTCCATCAGCCTCCTTAACAAGAACTACTAAACTGTGTGCAGTACTCACGAGTGTAATGGAGGCTAAAGAGAGTTTACAATTTACAGTAATATGGACAATATGTGAGGCCATGTTCATTGTTATTTATTACAAGATATTATAGGTTTTATTATTATAGTATTTATTGCTACTGTTCTTTTACTGACTGTAGCTTTTTTATTACTGATTGTGATTCTCCCATTTGGATTTATCGCACTGTAATGTATGCAGCACCACTGAGCCCACGACGAATTTCCCCATGGGGACAACAAAAGTATATCGTATCATATCGTTACAGTTAAGTGATGTGATTTTCTGAACTTACCTGACTGCTGTTGTGGTTCTTTTATTTACCTTTACCCACTTAGCCACATTACTGGTGATTATTTATTAAAAATTGTCATGGGGTTAATATTTTGTGAAATCACCAACAGTCATCCTTACAATACTATCTCAGATATTTACTCATTTTATCACCTTAGTCGCTCCCACCCCTTATAATGCACAATAAGTCATCAGTCACAACATACATGATGAATAATTATCGATAACAATCGATATGAAACTTTACTATCGTGATAGGTTTTTCTGCTGTATCTCCCAGGCCAACTTAAAGAATATTTCAGCAATTCAGCTGAAGCTCCTAGCCAGAGCCATCAAATACAGTCAGTTCTAAAATGCGGCTGTGCCGGCCTTCAGCGTCTTCCGAAGAGACACTTCAATGAGACGAGATTAGGGCTCAGCTGATATGGGATTTCTGGGGCTGATGTCCATATTAGGGAGTGAGAAAATTCTGATATCCCATATTCTATACATAATATTGTGAATGTGGTTATTAAATACGTGTGAAAAAGATAAGTAATTAAGGCAGGATATCTAACAAACTTTATTCTACACATTAGTGCACTAAACAGTAAACACAACTTATTACCCATTAAATAATGGACCGCCATCTGCTGGAGAAACTACATGCTTATGCCATTTTTTAATGACTAGTCCAAGCATTTTTTTGAGCCTTAGAGCCTTTTTTTGAGCCTTAGAAAACATTGCTAACACTGGCACTTATTGGAGAGCATGTACACCAATACAGATCATCTGCAATTGGACAATATCGACTGATATATTGGTGGGCCTAAGATGAGATCATAGCTGGAAATGAGCCTGAAACTTTCATGCTGCAGGACGGTCTCACTGGTTGCTAGATTGCAGCATTCTGCCAAATTGTTACTGCAGCACAGTGTGTGATCAACAACAGCTTTCAGAAATATGAAACTTGATCCGCAGTACCTGCTGACTAGACTTGCAAATGGCTGGACCTGCAGAGACGTCCCCATTATGATGAGAAGATCACAGCGAGGAAAGTCCTGACAGATGAAAAAAGATGGTGGAAAGAGTTTATTTCTGCAAAAGCGTTGTATCACGCTCTTTTCAAACATGCATGAATGCTTCCAAACCACCACCATGTGCTCACCATCTTCATTGAGGTGAAGAACCGGACAGGCAGATTCTCTCCAAAGAAGACAATATCTGAATAACAAGCAGGTGATGCAGAGATAGAAAGGGATGAATTGGTGTAGGTCAGTAGGTCACTTACGACAGAGAAGAAATTTTAAAAAAAAGACCAAAAGACAATTAGAAAACTGAAAAAACTAAAATGAAAAAATAAGACAAATCGACTGACCTGGTTTGACTAAACTGTTGCACTTGTCACATCGGGGAATGTCATCAGAAAAGATTTTATCTGCAAGGCACAGAGAGGAGGTTCAAGTCACCAACAGCTAAATCAAAACTCAGTAACCCAAGGCTCTAACATTTAAGGCCAACAAAAAGCAAAAAACACCTTTCATCCAGTCCAGGTTGTACTCCTTCCGGCAACAGAAGCTGACACAGTGGGACGTGTAGAACGTTCCATGAGCTTCAATTAGATCGTCTCCCTCGAGCCCAGCCACGCGCTCCAGAGTATCAATATTCTGGATAAACACACACATATTCAAGTCAATACAAACAAGGAGAGAGTTAACACACAGTGTGAAGTGGATTTGTTTTTCCCACCTGGGAGTAGCAGCGTCTCAGGAGCCCCTTGTCCTTCAGCAGCTTCATGAAGTAGTGACAGACTGTCGGCTAAACACCAACGAGAGTCAATCACAACAGAGTAAACACCTGTGATGTTTTCTGAAGTTACAAAAATGTTACCATATATTTTTGATTTCAGCCAATATTTACATCTTAAACCATTACTTGAAGCCTGAAGTGTTTGTACCTTAAACTGTCCAGGGTAAAGCTCCTTGGCCAAGGCAAAGAAAGGTTCTGGATGTTTCTGAGAACGAAGAAAACGAAAATATTAAATTTTCAAGTATCGACAGTGAAAACTGGGGTAGCAGAAATCAGAAAGCCAAAGCCAAATTGGAGGAGAGTGATACATTTGACTTAAAAATGGTCTGAGGTTTAGTTGTCAGTGTTTTGATTTCTGAGTTTGGGTCAAGGTTTTAAATACAGACTGACTGTTCAAAGACTGTCAGAGCCTTTTCATAAAAGTGACAACCTAACCTAACATTGGCATATTTTTGGCATTTGGCAATACAAAAGAACCAAACAGAAATCTTCAAACTTTTTAACAAAGCAGTGTTTCACACACCTTAAAGTAATCAATCTGGAAAATGGCCTCAGGGTAAGGCAGGTTATATTTCTGCAGGTTTGCATACAGGCCTGTTCCAGGTGAGCGGAAATCAGGGATCCCAGCGGCTGTGAAGGGTTACAGATAAGAAATAAAAATTAAACAAACAAATATATGAAATAATTGTTGTTTGAAGAAGTTTTGCAATATTTTTACTGTGATATATTCAAACTGAGATACCCACATGTGGATATTCCTGCTCCAACCATGCAGAGGATGTTTTTACCTGTGTGGATGCAGAGAAATTTCTGACATACATCAATAATGACTGCATTATTATAACAGGCTTACAGATTGAAGCAAATCAATCCACTACAGTCAGAAATAATGGATGAGCTGAGCAGAAGCACACAAAGACTCACACTTTCCACTCTTTATGTATCGCGCCACTCCTTCCAGAGTCAGCTCATCCAGAACTTTGTCTGCTGAGCCAATGCCCAGCGTGCTGGAGAAGAGGTTTCGCAGGAAGTCCACTGGCAGAGACACAGAGGACCAGATGACAATACATTTAAGAAAAACAGAATATTATGCACGCTGATAAAATCATTTTAACTTTTAAAATTTAATTCAAGAAATAATATTGCCACATATCTACAGTACAATATCACTGTTTATTGCTTTGTTTTTTTCTTTTTAGTAATATTAATTTCCTCCTCTATGATGTCCTCTTTTTTTGCCTTCATTGTTTGTTCTTGATCAATTTGCTTTCAAGTGATCTCCATCCCTTACTTAATCTTTTCTACTGAAGACATTTCACATTTTGCATCTTTTGTCTTCTTGTTTTAACTTTATCTTAACTTCTCCCGGGTCTTGTTTCTGCATTACTTTTCTTTCTTATGTCATTCTCTGACTATCATGCTTTACTTTTTCTGTCAAATCACTTTATACATCTGTTTTTACATGATCAAATATACAACATATCATATTCTATTTTTATTTTACTGATTATTATCATTACTATTACTACGTGTATGAGACAAATTAAACAATAGTGGCGATGTACAGAGTGTAATATAAACCTGACAACAGTAAACGATAAGCATTGTCTATTCAGTTACTGTGGAGCACTGCACCGCTTCACACAGCATTATTTTCACGTACTCTCTGAGTCTCCTGCGGCCTCTTCTTCACTGCTGTCGTCAGATTGCTCCTACAAAGAACACATTAAGACCATTGACTTTACAAGCACTTAAACCTTTTGTAAATGGCTGCCTTCAGAAAGTGCTATGTCAGAGGATAACTGCATTGTTTGCAATTGAGTAATAACCCCATGTGACGCGTTACACAGTTGACAATTGAGCTTACAGTCTCTCAGCTGCAAATAAACTGCTTTTCTCACCTCAGGTTCAGGCGTAACCTCCTCTTCTTCTTTTTTAGGAATTTCTACAAATATAAAATGAAATACCGCGTCAAACTCCACAAATGCCCGGACAAATTATTCTATGTTTAGCTAAATGTTTATTTTCGCGACATTGCTAGCTAAACTAGCTAGCGCGGTGTCGAGCTGTAACACTGTCAATGTCGTTACGTTAACAAATATTCACACATCAGACAATCATCCTACCTGATGTATCAGACATTTATCCGTCTACTGGGACCCTTCAACCACAAGGATCCGACTGACAACTTATTTAAAGCCTCGATTTTGTGAAGTTACGAGAAGTATCGACTGGAGCTAGCGCTCGACTGAGAAGTCTTGTTGTTGTCCGTCAGAAAACACGGCCCGTGTCTGTCGTGACCCAGTTTACAAAGCACAATTGGTTCCTACCACAGATTAACTGCTTAGTGTTTTACAAAATAACCGCTAAAATTCGACATATTTCACCAAACTCACTTAAAATAAGCGTGAGTAACAAGAGAAATAAAGTTTTGTTTTTGTTTTTTTTAAACATATTTCTTAAAGTAGACAATACTGCACCGAATTCAGTGTTTAGTAAAAGTGGCTTTATGTGCCAAGTTCTGACGCATACACTGTCTACCTCAACCTTGTAGATGTCATTTTTACATACAAAAGTAGCTGTGATTTCTTTTTCCCAACTCTTTCTCGTCTCCTACTCTCACTGGTGTCTTCATCCGTCCACCGTGGGGTCTGGCACTGCTGCGCTACAAGGCTCATACTGGATTATAGGCTTTAGTTTGCTCCTATAAACCTCCACAGTGAAGATTAGAAATGCATGCAGACATTCTGCGTTGTGTTCAAATGTGTCAGGACTTGTGGATTTACAGGTCGCCTCATGTCACAAATGTACAAAAGTTGTGACACTGAATAACAGTCTCTATTTTATTACAATAACAATCACATTTACATTTCAGCAAAGAAAATCAACAGCACATCTTGAGATTGTAATTACAAAGAAACATTAATTTGAAAATTTTGCTAAAATTGTTTTTATACATCAGTAAACTCTACACAAACTCTTGACAACAAATTAATTCACAAGTGACAAATAAGATAAGCAGACTAGAATAACATATACATTAGATGACAAAGCAAAATAAACCAGCAAATTTGAGGTAGCAAAGTTCTGTTCAAAGCAAGATGGCAGCAGTAACATCAGAAATATTTTTCAGCCAAAAGTCAATACTTGTGCAACAAGTCTGGTTGGATCCAATTCTGAAAAAAGCTGCAGTGGCTGAACTGCTATAAAAATAGGTCTTATTGCCTTCAGATGTCTCCGTTCATGTGAGATGTCTCCTCAGCATGAATCTTGGCTCTATCAGCATCCTCTCTGTCAGACTAAAGTGAACTCACAGCAGAGCTCTCAGAGGGCTCTTTCTTTTTCTGAAATCTTCTGCTTCCCATCCTTTTCCATGCTTTACCTCTGCCCCTGCATCTGCTCCTCGCTCCCCTCTCCTCCCTCCTGCCTCAGGCTAAAGTCGTAGCCGGTAGCGATGATGTGGCACTGAGGTAACATCTCCTCCAACAGAATAATGACCAATCCAGGACTTGAAATCTGTGGAAGGGATGACACGTCCAGATGCCGTAGTCCTCTGCAACACACACACACACACATCACACACACAAAAAGAGAGGAAATCAATAAATGAATGTGTGTTTGGGATAACAACTAGCACTATGTTGTGAGTGTTTGGACAATTACTTGAGATTCCTGAGTGCAGCCAGGCCGCCTGTAGTGATGCGTGGACAGTGAGAGATGTCCAGTTCCTCCAGCGAGTCCTGAAACATATGGAGCCGAGCGAGGAACCAGTCGTCCACTTCAGGACATCCTCGTAATGACAGGGACCGCAAAGAGCGCTGCCCCTCTGAGGAAAGACAAAGCAGATCAGAAACGCTGGACTTGTGTGTGACACGTCATTGAAAAGAAATAATGGAGGAAAACTGAAATTACAGCAGAAGAAAGGGGATTTAAAGAGAAAAAAGTCCAGAGAAAGGAGAAAAAGGCTGAGGTGGAGCTCATTACCCAGGTTCCCCAGTCCTGTGTAGTTGATGAGTGTGTTGCTCATGTTTACTCCCTCGAGCTGTGTGTCTTTGTGATTCAAAAAGTCCCAGTTAAACTTGCCCCTCTGGTCTGCACGGAACCACTCAGACTGGCCGACAAACCTGAGGACGCAACACAGACGATCACATGCAAACTAGATCACAGCAGCATATCTGACACATGACTATTAAAATAGGTTACATGCAAATATGATGCAAGATGCTAATGCTACATACAAAAAAACTTTGACCGCATTTGAACTTATTTTTAGACATAAAGTCAAATATACAAAGTGTGTGAACTGGAAACTTTTGATGGCTAGTTTTCACAATTTTCAGACCTTGAAAAACAAACTAAAATTGTCAAAAGATGGATGAATAATTCAAATCATCATTACATGAAGTCCTACAAATTTTAAATACTTCATCGCTGTCAGCTTACATAAACAGCATCTTAATAAAACAGTAACTGCGTTTCGAATTGTAACAGCTAAAATTGTGGACTGCACTTTTAAGACATGCTGTGTTGCTAAGTTACAGGGAGAGCAACGCCACCAGATGGCGCCTTGTCTACCCTTGAAGTTGGTTGAGCAGCGCTCTCATCGTGGACGGATGCCTGTCACCAAGCCCCTTTTTTCCTGAGACTCTCAACTCAACAGTAACGTTAGGGTGCTGTGTGTGCTTACTGTTTCACTCATGTATGATGTAATAGTAGCCGTACAACCGGGCTTTGTAAGGTTGATGTTTAGTTTGTAGTAAAAGACAAGTATTGGAAAAACCCCAGGCACGTGTGGCCGTGAGCTTTGGTTAACTTCATAGTCTCTCTGCATACCTTTAAACAAAAAAACACGGACCCAAACCATTACAAGTTGTAAATAAATTACTTGTGTGATGACATAATCCAATTACGCCTTTCTAAAGCTCCACCCTCAAACGCAAACTGGCCAATCAGAGCTACATGGTTGTGCTCCATTGAAACTCATGTGATTTTTTAAGATTTTCATTTTCACGCTGGATCTGTTGATTTTGAGTTCGTCAGGGTTAAACGTTGTGTCTGACGCTCTTTTAAAAGTGATGCTTGTTATTCGGCGAGGTTCGTAGGAAAAATCTTTTTTTTATCTTTCCAAATTCAAATTCTGAAAAGTACAACATTATGCTGTGGGCAAAACTGTTCGGACATTCTCATTCCCTGTTGAACTGTTAAGCTCTCAAGAATATGCAACATTGGTAAGCCAAACGTGAACCGCCAACTTTACTTGAACTTCAGTCTGCGAAGAGACACAATCTCCCGTTGTCCTAAAGAGGTCCTGAGACGTTACCGGTGTCCTTGCTTTTTATGAATGAAGTGAAAAACAAGTTGAAGCTGCTGCACTGTGATCTGTAGGCTTTAGCAAATATCTTTATACTCATAACCCATTTTCTCTGGTGACGTCATGTAAATATAATTCAAATTCATATTGCAGACCTTTCTGTCTGAAATGTCTTTCACTTTTTCCAAAATTGGACAATATTTCTTCAGGGGGTGCAGTATCAGTTAGTGACAGTGTGAGCTTCATGCTAGCTGTCAATGCTTGACACACGTAGCAACAGTAACTAAGGGGAGCATGGCTTGGCGGTGCCGCACTGCTGTTCCAACGTCTCACTGTTCCGCCTGCATGTTGTGAGATGCACCAATATTACAGACATCTAATCGCTCACTGCCTCCTTCATTCCTGTCAAGATGAACATAAACGGAGAGATGTTCTGTCAACTTCTGCTGCTTTGTCGAAAAATGCTGCTGTAGGGGGGAACCGAGAAACTTCACCAGATGTCTTTGGCATGATTATATTTGGGTCACATGCCTGATCATAACTGACAGTGATTGCTTGCCTAAACTTAACCTCTGTGTTGGACTTATATGCCCCAACTGGTAATTTTTACCATAACCTTAACCATTTGGACACCTTGCCTAAACTTAACCAGTTTCCACTGTGCATGGGCAGAACCACAAAGTAGCACATTTCGATAGGTAGCAGAAACAGTCACAACACCGGCCCGTTGGTGCATCTCTCACACATGCGGGTGGAACAGTGAGCCGTGGCTCAAACACGGGCCGGCGTGAGGCGACGCAACAGTCGGCCCGTGTTGTCTGACGATGGCCGACGTTGGCTTGGTGTGTCCCTGCCTTAGGAACAATGGACCGTCGGAACAATGAGACGGCCCCGGCTTAGCAAAGGATAAATTGCTAGTACATATTTCTTCTATAATCTAAATCATACAGTATATTCAGTGGCAAGAGGACGTTGCACTTACCTAAATCCTCCCTTCATACTCAAGATGTAATATGCTGCTGCTATGTCAGGCCCATAAAACCTCTGAGTGTAGCCGTAATAACTGTGAAAATTAATTATTAATAATAATAAGAAGAAGAAGACAAAAAAAATGTTATGTCAGAGATGGACAAAGAATGGGCCTATCTACAGTAACTTGACAAAATGCAGAAAATTACAAATACAAACAATCATTTCCAAAATTTTTCTATTTACAGGCACATTTAACTCAAATATAAAAAAGCATTTTGTGCTCATTGTGTGTGTGTTGACTTTTTGTTTTAGCACATCAGTTTAGAAATGAGTTATAATGAGAACTGGCAAAAGCTTTTGACGTGACTCAGACAGTCGCACCATCACTGGTACGGTTGCATCTCTTCACTCAAGACAGCCAAAATGTTTCTCACGCATTCTTCCTCTGAATCCCCTTCCTCTTCAGCTGAGACCTCCAGCTCAAGAGCATCTCAACATCATAGAAACGCTGGGTGAGGAAGAGGAGAAGCCTCCTGTGCAGAGGAGGCGGGCACACTGAGCTGGAGCTCCGCCTGAAAACGACCAGAGGAGCAAACTGCTGGCAACATCTGTGTAGAGACTATACAGAGAGGCAGAGGAGAGATATGAGGAGGAAGGACAGGGACCGGAAACAGGGACTACTGTCCATTAATTCTGTTGATGTATCAGCACACAAGAGAATAAAAGAGAGGAACAGAGATAAAGACAAATCCTTTCAAATCTACAACCCTGCAGACATTCATACCATTAACAGAAAACATGAAGGATGAGCTAAACTTTTATTTATAAATAACATGCTTATGCCACATTCAAACTGACACAAGAACCTCAAAGTCTACTTTACCAGAATGACTACTAAAGTGTACTAAAGGTGATTTAAGCTAACGTTAACATGAGCTACACTCAGCATGTTGTATCAGTGATTTGCAGCCTTCTCGCTAAAAACAAACAGTTGCTCGTAATATTATAAAAACGGCCTTTTAACAGCAAACAACTTGAATTTAAAGGATGACAACAGGAGAAAATGTTTTAAATTAGTCTGCTAAGTCTAGTAACGATCGAAACGACAAGTTTAACTCTACTCACCATAACGGGCAGACATGGTTACACCGTTCAACGTGAAGCCGTAAGGGACAAACATGGCACCGCCGCATTTGCAGAAGTCTGATGTTGTTCATCATGTCGGCCACAGAGTGTCGCTCTAAAAATGTGTTTGATGCTGGAATGATCGCTGCAAACAAGCAGCCTCTGTGTCCCGAGTCCCCTTTTAATAACAACTTAATATAACCGAAATCAGCGCATAAGAGGGGCTTCAAGTATCTGTAAAGTTTTTATTTATAAAGCTATTCGTTTTATCCTTTGATCACACTGTCTGCCTAGTTACTGTAAGCTTTCTGTAAAGATGAAAAACTTTGATAATTAACTTTAAGATATTTTAAAGCACCATCATATACAAAAAAGGTATTCTTGGAGAAAAATTGAAAACACAGGATTTGATTTATATGAAATAAATAAATAGGCCTCATATATTAGTCTAATAGGGGATAAATGTTATTTAAATGAGGTAAGCTACGCATATTGTATTGTCTGAATATGCTTTATAGGCCTGTTATTAAACTTTATATATCATTAAAGGTTCATGTTATATTAATAGATATTACAGGCCTATAAATATGATATTTTATATTGATAGCCTAGTTGACTATATATTGATAGATAACCATATAGTAAAATATTCATGAAAGTCTATGTTGGATAAACTATTTTGCATAATTAAATGATTGCTATGCTCTACTAGCTGTTAATATGATATAAGGTAGTGGTACAGCATGTGTTCTATAGGCTAGTGCATATTATAGTGAAAAGATGGTCACCTAAATCAGCTGTAGGGTTATGATATTACAACGAGCAGGCCAGTGGCTATCCAAGATGTCACTTTTTGTTTCCTTGGGCCCTGTTTAGCCTACCTTTTTGCCTAAAGAGTTTTGTTCATCTTTAGGATGGTAAAAACTGTATAGTGTTTTCATTTCATTGTATAATAGGCCTATTCTATTCTGTTTTAACCTATGTAGGCTATAGCCTAGCCTGTTTTGCTTGAATGTGGACCCCAGGAAGAGTAGGCTAGCTGTTGCCTATAGGTGAGCCTAAAGGCTGATGGGAATCCAAAGAAAACTAAACTAAACCCTGCAACACTCTCTGATTTCATGTTAAATTAGGCTGACCAAACGTCCTCTTTTCCCCGGACATGTCCACTTTTTACGTCCCTTCCGGGGCGTCCGGGGTTTTTTATTAAGTGATGATAATGTCCGGTTTTCCTTCTGTGTGTGTATGTGTGTGTATATGTGTGTGCCCCCCCTCCCCTGGTTGTCATTGTTTGGGTTAGCGTGTGTGACGTAATCCCCGAGAGGCTGCCCTGTGGGCGGATCTCCAAAACTCACAACAAGAAAGCAGCAGACACCGGCGGTTCTTATATCCACTAACAGAGATAATAACAAAACCCAGAGTTAAATGTTAAAGAGCAGGTCCACCACTTTGGGAATTTAAATGAAATATTTCTAGAAAAGAAGTAGTAAACTTATTAACTACATGAACAAAGTTGCAATAATATACTGTAATATCCACCAACAGAAACAATAAAGACAAATGTCTTTAAATGTCAATAAAGACAGCTCAAAGGGCGATTATTTCTTAAATGAATGA
>JAQFJA010000024.1:5973951-5991136 GCA_029874485.1 Naso brachycentron
ATTTTTATGTTACATTAAGTTTCTGATATTTAAAATTCTTTACATTTACTTGTAATCAGCAAACAGAGAGTAAGCAATAGACATGCAAATTTCAGTGCATTTTACATGCATTTAAAAAATAGGACTTTGCTCTTTCTGTATACACTTTCATCCAAGTAACTGTGTCTCTAACATAACGCTGTTGCTCTTGTAACCTTGGTAAAGTGATGTACTCTGTAGAGCCCCCATGTCTCTCTGCCCGTGTCTGTCTCTGCTCTGTAGCAGGTGCTGCTGCACACCGTCCTGCAGCAGGAGAGCACAGATCATGTCAGATATTATTACTCATTATTAAGCTACTACAATCTGCACAAAACCAGGAGCACGGTATGCTTCTGACCTGACAGGCAGATCCTTCCAGTTTACTGCATGATCCATGAAATAACCTGAAGAAGAAAGATGCGTATCACACAACTATATTACAAATGTCAAGTTTGTAATATAAAGAAAACAGAAATGAGAACTTCACTTCTCACTTAATTTATGACCCATCAAGTCTCTTTTCAGTGTTAAACATTGATGCACTGCACATATTTTACTATATCAATGACTTTTCAAAAATGAATAACATTTCATTTGACCACATAGATTTATGATAACTTATCAAGATGTAGAGTTAAGGTTCAATAAGTACAATGCATTTATTACAGTTCTGAAGGAGTCAACTGTGAAATCTCATCATTACAGAACAGTCATTCTACATATTTAATCAAAACAAGCTGTGAGGTTTTTGGAATTATTATTATTATTATTGGTGATATACTTTAATAATATAAAGTTAAGAAAAAAAATGGCTTTAATTTTAAACTTTTTTCTACCCTCACTTTCCCTGAAATTCCCGTTTCAATTTACTGAGGCCCTTCTGGCGCCCCCTGGTGGCCACAACTTTAAAAGTCATGGGCTAAGATCACCAGAATAACACACTAGAAAAGATTACAGCCTTGCATGATCTAATCTTTAGTAAGGAACAGGACTATTGATATGTTGACTGATAGAAGGATAACCCAGTTAGTTCAAACACAGGCCACACTTTATCAGTGTGTGGAAGGAGGGACTGATAGTTTTTTGAAAACACATGAAGACAGAGCACTGACACGAGTTAGAAATAATGTTTTACCTGCCACCCCGACCTCTCCAGTCCCGGCCAGGTTGAGGTCGGGGAAACGAACTGGGTCCAGTGAGTAGACCTGAGAGCGATGGGCGTTGGGCTGCATCCCACAGCCCTCCTGGAAGCAGAAAAAACAGAATAACGGAGAGAGGAGAGGCCATTTAGTCTTGTCTGAATGTATTCAGTCATTTAGATTAACTGCAGATATTTAAGGAATCATTTTACATTTTATTTATGTGTATTCTAATCTTTCAATTTTAATTTTTTTTGGGGGGGGGGCTTTTTGTGCCTTTATTTCTTGGACAGGACAGCTGAAGAGTAGACAGGAAACAGGGGAGAGAGAGAGGGAATGACATGCAGCAAAGGGCCGAAGGTGGAATCGAACCCGTGGCTGCTGCAGTGAGGACATAGCTTCTGTATATGGGGCGCCTGCTCTTCCGACTGAGCCACCGGGCGCCCCATCTTTCAAATTTTCTAGGTTTAAGTATCATTCATTAAGTCAACATGTTACCATGACACCTACAACAGAATCACGTATGTTAGAAACAGAGTG
Source organism: Naso brachycentron (assembly GCA_029874485.1). Taxonomy (NCBI): domain Eukaryota; kingdom Metazoa; phylum Chordata; class Actinopteri; order Acanthuriformes; family Acanthuridae; genus Naso; species Naso brachycentron. The sequence continues at coordinate 5,975,649 of JAQFJA010000024.1, forward strand.
CAAAGAGTTCTGCTACTCACAAACACCGCCCCCCTCAGCATGTCAGGTACAACCATCGGAATGAAGCCCTGCGGGAGTGGAAAGGAAGGCTCAAGTTTGACTCTCCTTTATGTTTGAAGAAGAATAATTTGCATGTATTTGGCTGGTACACTTTTAATATTTCCAGAAGCATGCTCACCCGCTGCTGCAGTTTGTCCAGGGCAAAGTTTTGCAGCGCTGTCTGAAGTCTGGCCCCTGCTCCTCTCAGATAGTACGACCTGTGGCCTGAGACATGAGCGAGATGTCTGCAGGAGAGGGCGGAGGGACGAAGTACAACAGCAGCCATTTAAATCAATGAAGGTAGACTTAATATTAGACAAAATATTAAATATTATGGTATTGCTTTATTCTTACAAAATGGCATTTTGTTCTTAAAAATTTAGTTTATTTGTCTTCAACCTGGAAGCAGAACAAGAAAACCATTCTTTCTTCCTCCGTTTTCTGACAGTTTTAAAAGCGGTGCAAAACAGAGTTGTTCCGATACCGGTTTTTCCTTCCCAATACTGATTCTGATACCCAAACCTGGGTAGCTGCCAATACCAGCACATAAATATAACAACTCCTTTAAAACATTTAATCATAATTTAGTAAATAAAAGATTTAAATACAACACTATAAAACAGTAGTGCAACAGCAACTTAAAAACTAAAGTCGAGACAAATCTAATTTCTTACATTACACTAACTAAGCTGGGAGTAGCTGGGTATCGTTAAGCAGCTAATAAATCACAAGGGTTGATCAGTGCATAGACTGCCGTACTCACTGATACCAATACCAACATTTTTCGGTAATATCAAAGGTATTTGCCCGACACTGGTGTCAGTATCGGTACAACTCTTGTGCAAAAACAGCACAAGTGGAATCAAGTGAAACACAGATTTACAAAAACGATCAGAGTCACACTCACCTCTGCCTAATGAGACCCAACTCCTCCCCCAGCTCCACATGGCCTCTGGGCTTGAAGTCAAACTCTACAGAGAGCGGAGGCAGAGAGCAGATTATGAGATTTGGACCTTGAACATTTAAAGGTAAAACACTTTAAGGTTATTAATGATCTGACACTTCACATCAATAATGACACAGATCACATCAATCACCTGGTTTCTCTCCAACGAGCTCCACCACCGTTGCCTGGCTTTCATCCCCAACTGGCTGAAAAAGGAAAAAGAGGAACTTTAGGAAGTTTCACACAAAATCTCTCCAAAGAAATTCTGGATAAACTGTGTATGCTTGTATTGCTTTCTCTGTGCACAGGACTGTTTGAGACTTAGTTTAAAGGTTAAGGGGCAAGGTCACGTGTTACGTGTGTGTCCTCACCACATCAGGGTGTGTGGTGTTGGGCAGTCTGAGTGCTCGTCCGTAGTGTTCCTGTTCCAGCTCAGTCTCTTTGGGATACAGCTGGTTCAGTCTGTGGCGGATCTCTCGACCCGTCTGCAGAGCTTTCGTGTACTCCGGAAGCTGCGTGATAAACAACAGGGACTGGTCTAAAATCTCATTTATCACCGACCACTGTGCAATGACAGGGAAGTGAGCCTGCCAAGACTGACTGATTCAATAAAGTGCCAAAACCGAACTTACACTGGTGAGGCTTTTCTTGTCACTGTTGGCCTGTGGAGAAGAGATTATTTATGTCACAGTTATCTTAATGTCATGTAAGGGGGAAATATCAAGGCGAAAATCAAACAGCCAAGCAGAAATTCAGTGAATGTGAGCAGTGTTGTAATAACCTTTACTGACCACTAGTGCTTTGACTGTGTGGCTGATATGTTTCTTCTGCTCCTCCAGCTCAGAGATTTCTGTCCTCACTGCCTGGAGCTCCTGCCACACGCACACCTGCAATGTGGACCACACACAGGATCAGTCAGATCAGTTGAAAAGCCACAAAACATCAGGCTGCTGTGTTCACTGACCAGGCTCCTGGTGCCCCTCTCTCTTCTCTGTTAGGACCTTCCATCCCCAGCCAGGAAACCTCCTCCTCCTCCCTGTGGCCGGGGCTAGGAGTTAGCTAGCCGGCTAACTGCCCTACATAGCTAGCCACAGCTACAGCAGCAGTTAGCTTTTACAGTCACTCTGCAGTAATATGCTGCCAACCCCATTTTTAATGTATGAATATGAACTTGACAGGCGCCCCGTCATTACATACTACACCTATAAGTGCATTGTTGTCATATTTGTATCTGTTATATGAGACACCAGCCATAGCCAATTCATCTCCTAACTGCACTCTGGCATGCAAACTGTTTTAGCAAAAATGCCCTGGTAAAATACATGATGTGAAATGGATGTGAAGTCTATTTTGGCTTATAATCAGCCACATAACCAGCTGTCAACGTTATATTTTCCACAGAACTTGAAGACAATGTCTTTACATTACAAACAGGACTGAACTGGAATCACCAGCCGAAGCATCACTTACAATTTTCCTGACATCGTCCCCCCTCAGGTCACCTTTCCTGTTTTCCACATTTGCTATGACTTTGTCGGTCTCCTCGCACACAGCTCTCATGTCCAGCTCGGGCTTGTCGCTGTAACCGTCACGGACATGCTCGTACAAACTGCTGCGGGGTCCATGCGACAAGCGGTGCGGGATGAACACATTTGTTTTCTGCCTTAAACCACGTCTACCTACCGGCTTTAACACAGTCAGTGCACTGCGTCCAACTTTGACGACCATGCCCATGGTGGCCGCCATGTTTGTCTCGTAATAAATGTTGCATTCATGGCGTATGGGAAAATTTTTAGCGTGGGTTATGAGAAGGGCAGGGCTTTTATCCACACTCAAAAGTAATGCGTTTGATTTATGGTTTGGAAATAGAGGCATAATAAATAACTATAATAACGGGGATTCACACTTATAACGAATGTTTCTTTAATTGTCAGCTACTGACAGGGCGCTCCCGTTACTAACGGCTATTATTAACGGTCGTATTGGTAGTGAATGCAGCATAAATGCGGAAATTGGTATTTTGGATTTGGGAACAAAATAGAACGAACATGTCGTTCATCAAAATACTATTTTAAAGAAATATAGAAGCTGTTTTACCAACAGTTATGACATAAACTGGCAGAGGGAGCGAAAAATGTTGTAAATTTTCCGGCGAACAGAAAGAAACTCGGCCCCAAACATTCGTCACAAGCCAAAGGTCAACCAATCAGATGAGCGGAAGTTTAACGTTGCGGTAATCCGGTTCAGACGTGACAAGTGCGGCCGACTGGACCGAAACTCAAGCGTATTTTTCTCCTCCGCAGGCTCCAGAAACTACACTCTTTACAGTCTTCCACTGAGCGGGACGTGTGAGCATAATACAATGGTGGACTGATATTAGCGACGAAGAGACGCGGTCGTACAGCGGGAGAATTGCTCCTTTGTAAGCTAGTTTGGTCCGTCAGTAGTGATGTTGTGCTCGGGACTGGATGAACAACGAGTAGCCTGACGCGTCTCCTCCACAGGCCGGGACGAGCCTTTCAGCTGAGCCCGGAGGACCGAGACACCCAGATGGGAGCGAGGAAAGCCCCCCAAAGCCTCTAATAACCGGGTACTTGGATCCAGCTAGCCTGCCCCAAACTGCCCCACCAATTCCCGTTGAGAGTGAGACCCAACCAGCCTTCACAGTGGAAACGAGAAGAAGAGCAAAGGTAAAATCAGCTAAAAAATTCAGCATCTCACCCGTAAACAGGTGCTACAACCACAACCGGCTTTGTTTTGTTATTTAGTACAAACAGCATTTGACACTCTCTTTATCCTTATGGTAAAATGAAAATGTAAACATCCTGTAACGAGGTGTTTGAGTAACATTAAATCTCTATCAAACATATTTACCTTAAAACGAAGCTGCATCTTGATTTTGGTCACAGAAATATTAGTGTTATTTGAGTCCATGTCTGTTACAGGCCTCTGTCTAGTATCTATAACCCACAGGCCTGTCTGTAAAAAGAGGCCTTGCATGTATAAAGGTGAAAGTCAGCACACATGTCTTTAGTGTAACTCTCAGTCTCATTTGGGGTTATTATGTTTGTTATATGTTGTATTACATGTTGTCATGGTCCTGGAATTTTTCACTTTGATATAAAACCTTAAAAAATTTGATGCCCAACACCATGTTTGATACCACTTTACAGGAAAAATGACAAAGCATGGGGAGCATAAAATTTCAGATTTTTATTCAAACATGAATATTACAAGGCTTGTAAAATATGCCGGAAGAACAACAACATATAAGTCAATTTACTTCTGGAGGAGATTAAACTATAAAGTATCATTATCTCCATCAGTACTTTATAAAATGGGTATTGAAAGCATTTTAAATACTCAGTATTAATACATATAGATATTTCAGTACTTTTGACCAAATTAGTGGTATACTGTGTGTCAGATGAATGCTGTGCGGGGGGGCACAGTCACCTGGCGTCCCCAGCCGTGGCAGGACGGGGATGGAGGAGGAGGAGAACCTCTCTCAGACAGCGACTCAGAGGAGGAGGACTTCCCCGATGACAGCACCACACCTTTGGGAGACTACATCACGCATGGTGAGACAGCAAAATGATTAGATTAGAGTGGGTGTTGTTTAGAATTTGGAAACCTTGTAGCATTAGTGTGAGTAATTTAGTTTCGCCCAATTTCCCCCCCCCCAACTCTTTTCTCCTGGCTTTTCATTCTCTCTTCCTGCTCCCTGTGCTCTAATTCTTCCTCCCTCATCCCGTCATTGCTGCCCTCCTGTCTGTCCTTCCTTCCTCTTTCTGTTGTTTTCTAGGATTGAAGCAGCTCCTGGATGCTCAGCAGCTGTGTGATGTTACTCTACTTGTGGAGGGAAAGAAGTTCATGTGTCACAGGTACGACTTCCACATCCGACGAAGGAAAAAAAACCTTCATGAAGTCTTCTTGTTCAGCCTTTGCTGCAGCTCACAAATATTTTGGTGATCAGTAAATTCATGGATCATGTTTTAATTTAATCAAACTTTATTTCTGTCTTGCCGTTAGTCAACAAAAAGTATTGCTATCACACAAAATTCAGAACATTTTAAACTATAATCACCTTGATATTTTCACTCAATAAATGACTCAAAGCGCATATCACTTCCATCCAGTTGAATTACAGATAAATAGTCATTTTATCCCCCTTTATAACATGGAATGCAAAGCAGATCATACAGGTCAGTTCTGTTCTTGTTGGAAGCTGTATGGTGCCCTTGTTTAATATCCAATTATTGAAAGATATGAAACACATTAAAATACAGACAAAAACTAAGCATTGTGAAGTGTGAAAAGTGTCCTCCGCATGTGGCATGAATTGACATGTTCTCCACAAAAACAGGTATCTTATGTCCTCCATTTTCCCTCCCCTCAGAGTCCTCTTAGCAGCCGTGAGCCCGTACTTTCGGGCCATGTTCACCAGCCCTCTGGTCGAGTCTCGTCTCACTGAGATCCGACTGGAGGAAGTGACGCCGTCTGTCATGGAGACTGTTATCCAGTTTGTCTACACTGGGGAGGCAGGACTCTGTCTTGACACAGCTGAGGATCTGTTTGTGGCTGCCAACCGCCTTCAGGTCATGCCTCTTCAGGACCTGTGCTCCAGGTAACTCTGCTGTATATTAAAGAACAATGATAACTCTCATTCATTAGACTTTACAATTCATGTGGCAGTCTTTTTTATCTTGACATTACACAGCTTGCTAACTGGAATAGATGTGATTTTTTTTTTTTAATTCTCTTTTAAACTATTTCCTCTCCTCTATCTCCCTTTCCATCTGTCTTTCTCTCCTATTCTGATTTTTCTCTACTTTTATCTCTCCAGGTTTTTATTTGAGCACCTCTCGGTGGATAACTGCCTCGGGATGTACTCTCTGGCTCGTTCTCACCATGACCAGCTGCTGCTGCGTGCCTCCCTGCGGCTGGTAGCCCAGCACTTCCCCCGGGTGGCCCGGCAGAAAGACTTCCTCCTGTTGGACCACGGCACCTTAGGCAGCCTCCTGAGCTCGGACCGCCTGGGGGTGGACTCTGAAGCGGAGGTTTACGACGCAGCACGTCGATGGGCAGAGCACCAACCCTTGGATCGCTACGCCCACATGCCGGCGCTGCTTCACCACCTGCGACCGGGCCTGCTGTCCCAGGAGGAGAGCCGAAGACTGAGCCAGGAGTTGGGGCCAGCTGCAGCTGGTGAGGGCCTTGGCGGGCCTTTGAGACCACGGGAGGGCATGTTTGAGAAAAAGATTGTCTGCGTGGACCTGACACCTCGGGAAGATGAGAGTTTAGCTACAAGAGACTACACGGTGGACTGCTTTGATCCTCGGACAGGGAAGTGGGAGAAGCTAGCAGCGCTGGGTTCACTTGTCAGTCCTGGCTGCACAGCTGTAGGTGACCGGCTGTTTGTTGCAGGGGGGATCCTGCGGACGGGCTCTGTGTCTGCAGCTGTGCATGAGTATGATGCGGTGTTGGACCGCTGGATAGAGAGGCCCTCGATGGTCCATCCCCGGGCTATGCTAGGCCTGCTTGGGTGTGGGGAGTCACTGTATGCTTTGGGTGGAAGTAACCGTTCAGCTCTGCTGGACTCCAGTGAGACACTGGAGCTGAGCACACTGCAGTGGGCTCCCGGTCCTCGGCTACCACTTCCTCTGCGCGCCTTTGCCTGTGCAGCGCTCCGTGGGCGCCTTTACCTCCTGGGTGGAACCACGCTTGAGCAGAACAGGGCTGTGGTCCACTCGGGGGTGCTTATTTATCACACCCTAACCGACTGCTGGACACGCGTGGCCCTGGACTCTGGCGCCACCTGCCTCGCTGGAGGGGTAGCTGTGCGTGGTGGAGTCTGTGCAATTGGGGGATACATGAGGGACACTACCAAGTTCCTGGATGGAAATTACACCAATCTGGAGACCTTAGATGCCACTGGGCGTGTCCTGTTTTTCAGAGAGGGCAGGGGGTCCGGGGTGGAGAGGGAGGTGACAGGGGGAGGGGTGATGGTCACCACCGAGCAGCGGGGAGGTGCAGGTGGTGGAAGTGACCGAGCCCCAAGCCCTGTGGTATTTCCCGGGCTGCCAAGGCGGATCGCAGCTGGTGGTGTGGCCAGGTGGAAACGTAGGATTTATGTGCTGGGCGGGGAAAACGGTTCACGGTTCTATGACAGTGTTTACTGCTGGAAGCCTGGCTGGCGCAGCTGGGTGCAAAGACGAGAGAAACTCCCCGGAGACACCGGAGGGGTGAGCCAGTTTGGATGTACCACTTTAAAGTTCCCTAAGAAACACATCCTGTCCAGACTGAGACTAGCCAAAGAAAACTGCAAGAAGGCAGCTGACTAGCTTGATAGTCCTAGAGGCAGCCGTTCATGTGACACAGAGATGAGCGTCAGGCTGAGTTTGAAATTTCTCCTCCTTGGCATCGTGAAATATGGGTGTTGAGATGAAATCACAAGGAAGAGACTGTTTAAATACAGTCTGAGTGCAGCCACAGAGTGTGTGTATAATGACTGATATTAATAAACACATTTGTTGAAGTCAAATATACAAGCAAAGATCAAGTGGAGCCAGAAACCGGTTAAAAATTAGGCAACATGCACCCGAATGTAACCTAATCCACTTTCTGTCAGAACATCAAAGTCCTTTGAGAGAGAAAAGGGCCTTTTGTATGTTTTCTTTAAGTGTAATGTTCTTTTCAGCTCGTTGCTGGTGTAATATTTTTTGGCTGTTTGGAAATAAATGCTGTGAAATTTTTTTTGCGGCGTTTAGTTTAGACACAAGGATACCGTTATATTTTTTAACCACACTGTGTTCCACTTTTTCCCAAAACTCGAGTTTCTTGCAGGGCTGCATGATGATGGTGATAATTTATTGACTTCGGAAGCATCATGCATTTATTTGATTAAAAAAACATTTCTTGAACTTTAATTATAAAAAACAATAATAAATGATACTTATCTACAGTAAATATAAAGGCCTATTTAATACATGTTTGATGATAAACTTTTTTGTGAGTTTTTGCTTTTATGAAGAACAAAAGCAAACTGCTTTAAAGGGAAGCGGAGCATTTGATTCATCAAAACACAAAATAATCATTTCATCTCGAGCTCCTTGTTTTCATGAAGTTTGTTAGACAAAATCGTAATTGAAAATAATTCATTCAGCCCTCGCCCTCTTTCCGATATGGGTCACTAAAGCCATTTGTGACCGCAAATCATCCCGAGTAGAAACAAATCACAGTGGATGCATTTTTCATAGAACTACTTGCATGTAAACAGTTTTAATTAGTACCATCAGTTGTTTGCGCTTCAGATGTGCAGAACATATTTTTTTACACAGACACCAAAAATGTCACATAATTTTGGTGAAAATGAAAAATTTGATGCAAAAATGATCATTCCCACTAATCACAGATTGTATCATCATCATATTATCTGTCAAAAATAATGGCAATGTGATTTCTTTAATCAGACTGTGCAGCCCTGGATTTGTACAGCGCTTCAATGGTTCACTTATTCAGGGTCATCCCTTACAACATCATAAAATTCTGACCTTTTTGTCACAAGACACTGCCCAACTCTTGCAGAGCCGTGTTCGCTTATTTCACTACACAGGCAGCCGGATCCAGCTGATCCCAAACACGGCTGCTTTTCACTTTGTTATGTTTGCCGTTCTTTGAAGCTCTTTTCCCAAAGAAGTGGAACACAGCAGTTGGAGAAATGTGCAGACGGGGCCGTAATATAAGCAAAAAATAAAAAATGATAGCTAGAATAAACATAACAATTAGTGTTTAAAGTGCAGAAAATCCAGTGGTAGAAGTTTATAACGATGTGCTGCAAACAACAGAAATCCTCGCGGTATCCTTGTGTGTAGACGAGCATCAGTCCAGCACCTTTCCTAAACCTGATCCCAGGTGAACAGATGTCTTTACTTTATTCAGCAGCAGTGTCAAATTTACTTTTTGTTCTAACTGCTCCAGCCACAGGACTTGTGAATGTGTTTGGCATGGAGGTTATGGATTATGTGAACACATTAGCACTGCACCTAATTTATTGAAATGTATTTTAAAGTTATTTTTTTTGTTGTAGTTGTTTTAAAAATGGTAACTTTGGCTCTGACTGCAGAGTCCGGGCTCGCTGTACTGTAGGATCATGGCACTAAGCTTCTACAGACACATCGAACAGGAGCACATGTGAGAAGACTGAGAGTTTTAATTCTTAAATTGTTATTTTATTGATGCTCAAAGAGTTTTCCCAAACATTTAAACACATTTTTCTGCTGTAAGCCTTTATTTTGTCTTTGATCTTGTTTCTCTTGTTTTCCTCCCTTTTTGATCAAATTGAGCTGTGACTGAAAATGTCATCACAGAATCTGGAATAATAGTTTTTGTTTTTTGGGAATTTTGCCATTATGGAGGCATTTTAATCCATGGAGCTGATGGATTAAATGTCAGATATAAAGAAAAGATTTCCATGACACTGAAATGAATTGGTTTCCAATAACAGAACATAACAGGGAATCATATTCTTGAGTTATTTCACATAATGTTACTAAAAGAGACCGTTGAAGTCAAATTTAAAAGAAAAAAAATAGAATCAAAAGCACTTTTCAGTCAAGCGATCCACCCTGAACTTTCCAAAGCTCAACAATGACTCAGTCTCCCTCGAGTGCAAAATAATGGAACTTCCCCAATTTCCCAGCCACAGTGAGAGCAGATGTTTAAAACCACTATCAGGTTATTTCAAGAAAGCATTTAAAAACTCCCCACAGAGTACAAGGACACAGCTACCATTGTGATCTCTAATACTCCTGAATTACATTTAATGCATCATAAATAAAACTATATAGTTCAATCACCTATATGTAATTAACTCCCGAAGAGAAGTTTCTTCATCAGCACTGTTGATCCTCCATCACTTGTGCCCTTTTCCAGTGGGTCAGAGAAGATCATTGAAGCAGGTAGACGAGACGTTGGGGCTCATACTTTCAATAATTCACACGTGTTAAGTAGGGCTGGGCAATATGAAGATATTATATCGTTTTTGGGATATGACACTATATACATATATCGTCTTAATATGAGATATTGTATCGTGATTTGGAATAGTTTTTCCCCCTAATTTTAAAGCCTGCATTACATTAAAGTGATGTAAATTTCGCGACTTATCAGACAGTTCTACTTGTTTAAATACTTGCCTTTACCCACTTAGCTGTTAAATCTGTATTGCTAATGAATGTTGTGAATGTTGATCAGAAATGGAATTGTGTTAATGCTTTTTAAAACTACCACTATGGTCATCATTTCAGTATTGTCATATCAGAGAGGGGATTTGGTCAAAACAATTGTAAAATTTCCAGGTCTAACATAAATTAAGTGCTTTTGAGGAGATTAAAAAATATTGAGATATAGCCTAAAACTATTGCGATGTAGTTTTCAGCCCATATCGCCCAGCCCTGCTGTTAAGTTTGACATGAACTGTGTGGCTGATTGAAATGCGATAAAAGGATAAGAAGCAAAAATCCTTAAAGGGAAATGAAGACCCAGGCAAAAAAAAAAACTCATTGAGGTTTAACTTAATTTCAATAGAATACTTACTAGTCAAACATACAACAAAAATGTTTTGTTTTTTGGTTATTTTAGTTTGTTAAGAGAGGCGAGCTTTAGTTGCCTTCCATTTCAGATTTCACGCTCAGAATTTTCACTTTCAACATCAAATGAACTGTTTTCTTCCTTTGTGTGCTTACAGCCTGTATGACGTGAAAAGTGATTGTGTGCGTATGCATGTTTTCTATGCTGAGGTGTAAATCTGTTCCACACGTACGCACACCCACACACTGTGTGTCCATTCAGACGTGAAGCTGCCCCTGTTTGTACAATCTAATGATGTGTGTGTGCGAGCTGAAAGGCAAATGGATGTTTTCATGAAAGCAGTGCTCTCAAACGATTAAAGGACTATTTGCTTACATGTTTTGTGCTGATGACTTTTTACACCTGCAAGAACTTTTTGATGAAGAACTTGACTAATCAACATTTGTGTGATAGGGACACATAAAGTAGCTGTCTGAGTGTAAAAAAGGCCACCAACAGAAACAAATCTACATTTGTGCAAGCAAGATTTTTAAAAAAATCCATTAGAACTGTACAGCTGACAGCCTGTTTTCATGCTTTGGTGTTAATAATTTCTCTCATGAATAAACTGCTGAATCTGCTTATTGTCAGAGTTGGCCAAAGTTCTCGCTTTACACTGACCGCCACATATCCTCCACGTATGCCCAGGGCTTCAACAGAAACAGAAACTTTCCCCTGTAGTTATTTGGTCATCGTGATATTGAAGTTTAGGTGGCAGGTTGTTTATCACAGGAAGGAAAAAAATCAAGCTACAAGTTAAAGTGAATTCAGGTGTGAGTGGGAAACATGGAAAACATCTCATCGATCAAAGTGACCATCGACAACCCAGCAGACATTGCCATCATCAGTGGATATTTTGTAATGGTTATTGGTGTCGGCATTTGGGTAAGTGCGCTTGTGTTCACCTGAGCCTAATTATAATGAGATTTTAATGAGGAGAAGGAGACACAGCTAAAATTTTTTCACATCCGTCTGTGCTCAAGTCCATGTTTCAAACCAACCGAGGGACAGTTGGAGGATATTTCCTGGCAGGACGTACTATGACCTGGTGGCCGGTGAGTTTCATGCAGAGTAAGAACATAAATGTGTAGCCACATATTTACTTATTAGTATCAGCTTCCATGTTGGATGATAACAAGCTGCACTACAGAAATGCCAAGGATATGTTCCAAGACATTTAGACACATTGTCACTATTTCATAGTTTGTCCACCAGAGGGTGCTGCCACATTTATTTTACACTGTAAATGTCCTGCTCAACACATACATTAAAAAAAGCTAAAATTTAAAAAATTCTTGAATTCTTTTTCAAAAATGTATGCAAAAATGTTGTTTCAACTCTCAAATTTGTATCCATATGAAAAAAAAAGTAACAATTAAACTCTAACTTCAGTCACATCAGTTTGCTTACATTTCCTGGCGGCAGGATGACATTAAACATTCACAAAAACACAATTAGCAAAAACAAACGAAAACAATTACACAATAGTGAGGAGTTACTTAAAACAGTTCCACAAATCATAAATAACATCAGAGGATAAATCTTTAAAATCTCCAAGGAAAATGTAAGAAAAGTTTTCAGGGCAGATGTGAAGGTTGACTGCCCACGATATTCTTCACTTCTAAACAAGAAGCCTATTTGAATTTGAATTTGTGAGTCAGATGTTTAATGTGGAGTTTGCTCTCGAGCCAAATTCTAGAGTGTTTTTGATGTGTTGTCAGTGATTTTATTTGGTCTTATTTAATGCAGGTCGGTGCATCTCTGTTTGCCAGCAACATCGGCAGTGGTCACTTTGTGGGCTTGGCCGGCACCGGGGCGGCAAGTGGCATCGCTGTGGGAGGATTCGAGTGGAATGTAAGTCACACTATATTCAGCTAATACAACGCCGCCATTTAATTTCCATTAATCACAATATAATTCAAATCATTGTGTGTATGCGATGTGTCAGGCTCTGTTTATCGTGCTGCTGCTCGGCTGGTTGTTTGTACCTGTCTACCTCACAGCCGGGGTAAGTACTGAACTTCAGGCTGTATCACTTCAGCACCAACATGTGTCAACAAGTGTGTCATTCACGGATGTGATGACCTTTCATCATTAATATAATCTGCTTGAAATTTTCAATGTCAGGTTATCACAATGCCCCAGTACTTGAAGAAGAGGTTTGGAGGGACCAGGATCAGCCTCTACCTCTCCGTTATCTCTCTGTTCCTCTACATTTTCACCAAGATCTCAGTGAGTCGTTCTGACTGAGAGCACACAGTGAGAGAAACGTGCAGTCTGTGCCTCTTTTTTCATTCCTTCACTCTCTCCCTCCGTCTCTGTCTCTCTCCAGGTGGATATGTTTTCAGGGGCCGTGTTTATCCAGCAGGCATTAGGGTGGAACATCTACGTGGCCGTTATCACCCTCCTGGTAATAACAGCCTTGTACACTATAACAGGTGTGTATGTACTGAGCGTGGTCAATAAAGTTATCTGTAAGAGTTTTTCTAAAGGGACACTTCACCATTTTCACACATAAGGATCAGTTTACTCATCATGATGGCAGCACGCCTCCTTATGAGATTCAGCCTGTGAAAAACAACTCTATAATGTCTCTTGAGACTCTAGAGGGAGCACCCTGAAATTTGATAAAATGTCCTTGATGATGTCGAAGTGATGTCATCAGGATTATCTTGGCTTGGGCTCAGACATTACTAATTTGTAGCAGAAATCCTCCATAATAAAGAGGAGGTTTGAAATTTTAAGATGATGTCATTTACAGTTTGCTATTTGCAATGCTATTGCATTGTGGGAAATTTAGGAATGAAGGGTTTTTGAGTCTTGATTGACAGTAGGTGACTTGAGGTAGGACGAAGGGCCCCTTGTTAGTCCAGGCACAGTTGTGTTTATGTTAGTCTCGTCTGCCTGACTCATTAATCCTTTCTCTGACTCAGGTTTGTACAAATTAGTCTTTGACCTTGACCATGGCTCTAAAATGTCAGAAGTCCAACTGTGTATTGATAAATCCATAGTGCTGTCCATGGTGCTGAAGTAGAACTAGAGTTGTTCCAATAAATGTCTCTGATACCACCGAAATCGCTGGTATTGGTATCAGCAAGTACGGCAGTCTGTGCACCGATACCCAGTTAGCTTAGTTAGCTCTAAAATCCCAAAATACCTAAAATCAGTTCTGCTTTGCCATTCTAAAACAGCACACAAGAAGTTACGCTGCCACTGTCAACAACTATTTGTAAGAGTGGCGAAGAAAACAGACGACGGAGCTAGCAAAATGTCTGCATTTGGCAATATATTACACTGGAAAGTCACAAGTATAAAGGAAATGTGTAAGGAAAAAGATTTTCCAAGATTTTAGTTTTTAAATTGCTGTTGCATTAATGTTTAATAGTGTTTCATTTCAAGTCCTTTCATTTACTACATTATGATGACACTTTAAGTTTTAAAGGTATTGTTATTTTTATGCGCTGGTATCGGATCATTACTTGGTATTGGACCTTAAGCAAGTTTGGGTACTAGAATCAATATTGGGAAGGAAAAAAATGATCATCTCTAAGTAGAACTCAGATTTGTAATTCACTTTTCTCTCTCAGATCTTCTTTTGGTTTAACCTTTTATCTTTAATATTTACTATAAATACTTAGTTCTTTTCTTATTTTGTCTTATCTTATCCTATCTTGTCTTACATACTCTACTGAGTTGTGCCCGCAGTACAAACAAAGTGACGAAGAAGAAGCCATGTGTAGTCGCTAAAGAGCAAAGCCTGTGGTATTCCTGTAAAGTTTCTTCTGTAGCTCAAAAGCGCCTGCACCCCAAGATCAAGCCACCTTGGTAACAACACATTTTGGGAGATGTATATTTCAGGGCACTAATGGGACCATCCGTACTGTAAAAAATGAACAAATCACCGACTGCTTGGTGAGGATTAAATATCAGAATCTCTTAGCCTCTGCTTCTTCAATCTTGACCACTATTTATAGTATGAGTCTCTTGCAAGTTTATTGAAGTGCAACACAGAATCGCTGATAAGTTTTCTGTTAGCACGTGTATTTTAAGCTGTGTGAGTGTGTGTGTTTACCAGGTGGTCTGGCTGCTCTGATGTACACTGACACATTTCAGACATTTGTCATCATCGCTGGAGCTTTTGTCCTAACCGGCTTCTGTAAGTAGAATATGTTGTGACAGCATCATGTTCAATTCATTCACATCACACACAGTTCATGTTTTTTGACCTCTGACAGTCCCAGCAGGTCTGTGGCTATGTTGCCTCATAACAGGGAAGAGATTAACTTGTGTTGGTAATAATTCATTTCACTGCAGCAGCACACAGTTTGCTGACACTGCAGACACAAGATTCTCCAACCGACACAACAGCAGCCACCCCCCCACCCCGCCACAGCCTGATCGATTTTTTCATAAAAGCCCAATATCAGTTTAATCCTGGTGTGGATTCCCGACAAAGTCAGAGAAGGAGCTACATGAGATAAACGACGGCAAGAAATCAGAAGATGAAGAAAAAGCAGCTGACTCCTTCTGTGAATTGGTGATGTGAAGATAGTGCTGACTCAGCAGCTGACTCATGTCTTCAGTTAGGACAGTATCAGACAACAGGAGAGCTCTGCACTGCTGAGCCGAGTGGGAAAGAACAAATAAAGTGTTTGTTACGTCACATGAAAGTTTAGTTTTAGTTTTGAGGAATTTGGAGGTGAATTGATGAACATAAAACAATGTATTAAAGGACACAACCAGGGTGCAGTAGAGCATGTTGAATGTCTTTTTAAAATACTCTTGTAAAATGACCAAAATGCCCCCTCTTCTTTTTCTCACCTCTAGCTTTTGCTGAGGTAGGAGGCTACAGCGCTCTGCTGGCCAGCTACAG
>JAQFJA010000024.1:5995351-6006466 GCA_029874485.1 Naso brachycentron
CAAAAATGAGCATAATATGGCCTCTTTAAGTTCATACTGGCCCATGACATTAAAACATTTTAAGATTAAGCTGTATTTAAAGATTCCCTACACTGAAAAATGTCTGTCTTTGTCGTTTGTTTGGTTGTTTATCAGCTCCATCGTCTCGTGTTCAGTCTGCGCCACTCCAAGGAGGAGAGGAAGGATTTGGACAGTGAGGGGGAAAGAGGAGCCCGGAGAGAGCCTGAGGAGAGGGTGAAGGAGAACAACAGTTATGCAGGTAATAAAGGAAGCTGCAGTCACCAAGACAGATGGAACAAACAAACACTCGCAGGAAGAACTAACTCATTCCTCTTCCTTTCAGTGACTGAGGAGGAAGACATGCCTGAGGAATCAGAGAAGCTGCCTGACATCAGTGAGGACCCGGTGTGGAAGTACACTGTTGATGCCAACGCTCTAATTATGATGGCTGTAGCAGTTTTTATGTGGGGCTACTATGCCTGACAGTCCCATTAAAGTACACAGAAGATAGATATTAAAATGTAAGTTGGTATCTTTATGTGATTAGGAAGGTTTAAATTACTTTGCTGAGACAATCCTTGGAGGAATCACAGATGAATACAACAGTGCTGCCATCTGTTGGTAATTTCCTGTCACTGCACTGCAAATCATAGATATTTGCAATTTAGAACAAATTTTAAAAATTGGAAGTCATGCAAACTGTCTTACTTCTCTTTAGAGAGTGTGACTTCACTGCATTCTTTCAGTTTTAAGGAGAAAGTCTAATGCAGTGGGAAATGATTTATCAGGTTAGAAATCCATTACTGTATACTGTTACATGTTGATTCAATCATAACTCAAACTGCCTGCTTATAGCACTGAAATCAAAGGTGTGAGAAGAACAAGTTTAATTTGGAAGCCAGGTAAAATTTTAACTCAATAAAATCTCAAGTAGCTCTATGAAGAGAAGTCTTTGGCCATAAACGAATAAATCTGCCCTTGTAAGTTGGTCATTAGTCACTTAATAAAATTTAGTGGGTAAAGTTTAAAAAGCATGAGTAAAATGAGCATAGCTTGCTTTTCTGACTTATTTTTGAAAGCTGTTGTTTTTAGCTGTTTGTCACACTCAGTTCAGCTCTGATAAGATGTGATGAGCATTGTTACTTTACAGGACAACTAATTCAATCAATCACTATTAAATAAACAACCATATGACCATTACTTATGGCCCAGTACTGACTCATCAGACACCACACAAACCAGGTAGTGATTCAGATTTCCAGTTTTAATCATCACTTCTGTTTTTATTTAAGCAGATATTTCCCATTAGCATTTTACATGTCTGGAACCTATGGAGTTCTCCCATGGCTACCCTACCATCTTCCCACCTCCATGCAGTTTCAGCATCATTCATCAAATCAGTTCTTAAATGTCCAGTCTGTCAGCTTGCAGGGGAAGGGGAGTGTGACAGCAAGGGAGAAAGAGGGTGTGGGTGGGGAGAGGTTTTTCCAAGAATAAAGAGTCAGAGCCATCACCAGGCACTCTTCACCTTACAATCCCACACCAAGAGTTATGGGTGGATCCAGTAGAGCTGGATGGAAGCATCTGCAATCTAGCCACTTACGGGGTCCTGTGCAACTCCCAATACTCTCGATCGACTGTGAGGTATCTGACACCTCAAGCTCCTGTTGGGTGGGTAAGAGGTAGGGGGCTTTTAAGGCTGGAAGCTGGTGTTGAGAGTTTCTGCGGTCTGTGGTTGTTGGTTTCACCCGCTTCAAAGCATGAATGACGGCTTTGGCAAACATTGCCCTCTGCCGATTCGGAGGACGGGGAGGAGGGGGGAGCAAGGGGTTAAAACAAAGATGGAGTATTTAAAAAATACATCTTTGCAGGTTGAGTAGGGCAACAGACCGATACAGGGAGAACACAGTCCTCAAGAATAAAAGCAAATACAACAGCAAACATTCTCAAGCACACACCCCAATAAAACAGCCAAACAAAAACAAAACAAAAAATGGCAAACAAGCAATTCAATCAAACCATACAAAGTGACATCAGGCCTTTCCAAAGTGACATCAAGTTTCTCTTTTTAATCCCATTCAATCCCACTGGTCTTAATCAGTTTAGTTCATCTCCCATAATTCTTTGTAAACCAGGAAGTACTCGTTGGCTTCTCTTTACAGCTGGTCAGCAAGGTTAGGGTCCACTCTGAAAAAATGACATGAACAGGTCTCAGTGGCCAGTGAGACTGGCTAGCATGGTGAGATTGTGCCCGTCATTAACCAAAGATATGGCTGTTTCAGAATTAACATCAGTGACACAGGCAATGATTTCAGCAGCATTATCAGGGGACTATTTACCATAGTACAACGTTACAGCACATTCAGAGAAATAGAAACGCATGGTGCAGGACAGGTACAAATGGCAATCCTGTACAACGGAAAATCAAGTTTGCTTTATACAATCACATTTCTATAGCAACGCTGAACATTCCACCACTGAAAAACTTTTACATCTGTTGGTCTCAGCACAGCTCATTCCTTGAAGCACCATTGTACAGCTGACATAGAAGTTTGTGATACAACACAGAACATAGAACAAGTATTGGGAACAATAAGCAGGCTCTAGGGCATTACATTTCTATGCGTCACTTTATGAATGCTAATCTCAATCAAATACACTGCAAAGTTTTCACATGAATTACCTAACAACCATGTATGGAGTTAGACAGAAACCCGAATGAGTAAGAGGCAGAAAGAGGGCTGACTGACTGCAGCAGGAGGGGACCCCAACCCTGGTAGGCAAACTTTTAAAAAGGTTCCACTCTGGAGCACAGTAGGGGGAGAGGGATTCTGGAGAGCTTGAGGAAAAAAAAAAGGCAAGGAGAGTGACACACCTCTCTTCCTTCTTTACCTCTCAACCTCCCCCCGCTGAGGGCGAGCATGAGAATGGAGTGCTGGAGCAAAGAAAAACAAAACACAGTCTTGGAGTGCTCATTCCTCCTTGTACTTCTCTTTTCCCCTGTTCAACCTCTAAAAAAAACGAGAGGAAGAAAGAAGGAGGCAAGAGGGAAGAGATCAGAGTTGGTATGTGAACTCTTTCCTCTCTACCTGGCCTCCTCCCTCCTGTCCTCCCTCTTGGTGCGAATGGGTTGTGAGCCATCAGCAGGCTGCTGGACCCAGTTGTTATCATGGAGTCCAACACGGCATCCGGGTGTGTCTTTGTCTGTACGCCGGCAGCACATCCAGTAGGAACGTCCATAAGGCAGGTCGTGGTGGTAAGGTTTGGGGTGCCAACGGCACAGGGAAACGTCCCCGCGCTCATATTGCCGCTTACACTGCTTACAGGGGTCGTCCCTGTAGAGAGGGTCCTGATTCCAGCGTGAATCCACTGCCCGCACCCCATATGTCTCGATCAACATCTTAAAATAGTGGCAGGTGCACTTGAGGGCGGCCAGTGAGCGTGTCGGCAGGTAGCTGAAGATGTTGACCATGATGTGGTCGGGCAGCAGCAGCATGTACTGGCGTGGTTCAAGGAGGCGCTGAATCTGAAATCGGATCTCCAGGAAGTCATGGGACACATGGCGGTAGAGGCGACACAGCGAAGGGTCTGAACAGTCGTCCACAACACTAGGAGAATCTGGTCGAGGTGGCCGTTCCCCTGAGCCTACTGCCACTCCCGTCCCAGGGCCATTGTTGTTGGCACAGTCCAAAGAGCACATTCCTGACCCACTGCCAGTGCCTGTTCCTTTTACATCCTCCTCTGGGCCCCGAGGGGGCTGAAGGAAGAAGAGCTGTCCAGGAGGGGGGTCATCTGATGAAGGGTCGGTGGAGCTGCCTACACCGCCACCACCCCCTCCCCCACTGGGCATTGCGAAACACACTGTCTCCTCCTGCACATTTTCTGTACTGTCCTTGCCATAAAACACACATTGGTCCACAGCACCTGTCACCACCACCTCCACATGAAAGCCAGTCACTCGCTCCCGCCCCACACCAACAGCTTTCTTCTCCCCAGAGGAAAGTTCCTGGGCTGGGTCTGGGCTGCCACAGGCCTGCCTGTCTGGGTGATGGAGGTCTCCATCTGGTTTGGGGGCAGCAGTTGTGGCAGCAAGCAGCAGACTACTGGGGTCTCTAGATGAGGGACTGACAAGCTGGTAGAGGTCACAAGTGATTTTCTCTTTGGACCGGGCTGCTGCCTGGTTACCCCCACCACCACAGCTCATAAACATACAGCGGGACCTGCCAGCTGGCTCCAACTGAGAACGTGGGTCCAGATTTGACACTCGGAATGCTATCCTTACCTCACCATGACTGTGGCTGGGGGGTGGAGGAGGAGTTACAATGCCAGACTCCCCTCCTCTCCGACGCTCTCTTTCTCTGTCTCGATTGAAAGAGTCTGTTCCAGGACCAGTGCCCAGATGGAGCTGATTCTCCAGATTCTGGGACTCAAAGTGTGCAATGGCCTGGGCTACCCTGCATGACTCCTGCTGCTCCTCCAGCTCTTGATCTGTCTGAATGGGAGATGATGACTCTTGGGCCTCTGTGGGAGGCTGCCCATTCGAACTGTCTGACACAAAAACCAGAGGAGTGGGGTCTGACACGGTGCTGCGGAGTAGGGTGTGCTGGTGGGGGGTAAGGCCCTGACTGTGAGTGGTAGCTGGGGTCTGGTGGTGGTGGTGGTGGAGCTGGTTCCCATGAACAGCCACAATTCCCTGGAGGGCCATGGCAGTTCTCTGCTCTACCAAGGCAACCATCTCTGCCACTGACAGCAGGTCTGTCTCTTTTCCTCCTCCTAAGAGTTGCTCATCAGGGCTCTGAGGTGCAAGGGTGGAGTCATGGCTAAGGTGTGGTTCTGAGGCTTGGGAGCGGGTTGGAGGGTCATAGGATGAGCATCGTCTTCGTCTTTTGGCTTTACTGCAGTCAGTTGCCCAGTTACCTTTAACCTGTGGCGAAAAAAATATGATTTAATTAAACAGAAATATAACACAATTTTACGCAAGTGCTGATTTGTTTGAGCTCCTTACCTTCATGGCACTGGGTCTGGGCTGGCCTGCTCCACTGAACTGATGTGCAACAAAAAAGGCTATCTTCTCCTTGGTGTTGCCTGGCTTAATGACATACCAGGTGTCTAACAGCACGCGGCCATCTTCCATCTGGGACCCGGAAGAGGGTGGCGAGGGAGGGGCTGAAGAGGGAGGAGGGGCCTGGCTCTGTGTTAGGGGGCTGGAGACAAGCTCAGGTTCTGGTGGAGTGTTCTCTGAGCCCACATCCTCCTCTTCTCCATTCACCTCTGCTGCCCCCACTATCATCCCCCCATCTTCACTTCCATCTGCAGCCCTCCTGGCATCTGAAGAGGACTCAGCCTTGCAGAGAGAGGGGGACCCTGTCCCACCACCAACTCCACTGCTGCCCCCTGAGCCCGGGCTCCTTGCTTTGTTCTGCGAGTAGGTGCCAAATGGGCGTGGGCACCACAGACGGATGTGAGAGAAGGTGTCTCGGTCCATCAGAATGCAGACCACCGGGGCATATCGGCATCTATGCTGGCCAGCAAAAACCAAGAGCCAGAGCTCTCATTGTTAGCTCCCTGTCCCAGTGCCGATTGATTGGCACTGTCTGTCACCAAGCTCACCAGCAACACTGGGCACACAACCTGGATAAGTAGGAAAGTAAAAGATAAGAGGACAGGGTGGAGAACAAGCAGGAAGAGAGGAATGAGAGAAAAGAGGGGGAAAAAAACAGCAGAGTCATGTATCAGCACAGTGAAAACAGAGTTCATATCTCCAGAGCAACAACGCTCATCAGGGCTGTGACCAATTCAGATAATCAATGACCAATTGAGGCTGTATTGAAAAGCTGCCTCTAGGTACAAGTCAGACAGGGTGTCAGTACTGTACACCAGCAGTCCAGCCACTAAACTATAGAGAACAGAACTATGATCATACTACAAACTGGTGTGCCTGCTACTTTCCGGTTTTGGCAAAATTCAATTAGCAATTACATTTGCTACTGGGTACTAAAATCATCTCCCCCGCTTTGGAGCCACTAAATCAAATAAAAGGGATTCAATTTCAGGTTTGGTGTCTGCGGCCTGCAGATGAAAGGGATGAAAGATGGACACAAAAGCTCTAAATGGACTCTTCTCTCTCTCCCCTCTCTCCCTCTGCTCCTCTCCTGCATCTCAGTGCTTCAAAGAGGACTTGCTTAATAAGAGGCAACATAGGGAGGAGCGTGCAGGCATATGCTGGACCTATTTTTAGCAAACAGCAGGAGGGGGTGGGGTAGTAATGAAACTACTGTAGCTGTCCTCCCTGTCCTCACCCCTTTCTCCATGCCAAAAAGCCTATGCTACAGGCCAAGGGGGGAAGCCTTTGGTCCACCCAGTGTGCTTTGCTTCTACGGCTATGCCAGCTGAAGGGGTTGCCAGGAACGTGCCGGCATGCTTAAGGAGAGGAACAAGTGGCAGAGGAGCAACATGTTTGGCTCAGTGCTGAACTGAAGGTTTCCTCTGCATCTGACAACAGCTTAAACTCACTGTTGCGCCTGTCTATCTGCCCTGAGTTGATTCTTTAAAGGTTACCTTTTAAACATTTCATGACAAAACTGTATTTGTGGTATGTGCGATAGCAGTTGGGTCACACATCGCCCCATGTTTACTAGACGTAAGGGATGTTTTGGATGTTCAGCTGCTTATGTCTGTTGGATGTCTGGCACATATGGAGGTCAACTAGCAGTCAACGGGAGGAGTGGGACTTTTTTTCTTCATCTCTTCATCATTTAAAATAAAAATAAACAGGCTTCATTTTTAGCAATGTGCGCATATAACCTATAATAGATTATTTTAGTCTTTAACTGGGAGTCTGGTTCCAGTCAGAATGCAAGTCTGACAAAAACAATATTTTAAAGTTAAGAAATCTGCCTGTTTACCCCACTAAGGCAATAACCAACAACAAGGTACCAGCAGACAACAAGGAACACAAAACACATTTAAAGTGCACCACAGCGTAGCATACAGTCAGTCAATAATTGATTCCTTATCTCAAAAAAATCATCTTGTTTTTCCAGTGTTGTTAACCTTTCTTGCACTAGATAAGGGCTGCATCATCATCACACAAAAAATAGTTTGGTAAGTGTATTGCATCTTATTGAATGCGGGACTTTGCTTGTTACAGTACTGTTACCCAATTTTAACCACTCCATAGCAAGTAATAATGCTGGTATGAAGGTCACAAAGGGTGTGTTTCAGTGTCCAATTCAAGCTAGTAATGCTGCACCTGAAAATCCCACAGCATCCACGTGATTAATGCACAGCTCTTTTAACAGTCTTGTTGCATAACACAAGATTTATCAAAGAGCTTAATCTGCAAAAGTTTGAAATATTTGCTTAACAATGGTTTCTATTAGTCTTGAAGACACAGTTGCCTACGTTTCACTGTAACTACCCTACTATTTCAATCCTCAGGCTTTGAAACAGGTTGTTGCTGTGTTTCTATCTGTATGGGTGGTGTTTTTGTACATTTGGACTAATGGAATGGCTCAGAGAGGTGCAAAAACCAACCACCGCCCACACAGTGCAGTAAACCAATTCAAATGCTTCCATATAATCACACAGCAACAACTCAGTTGAGAGCAGGCAGGTTTTATGCTATGACAGAAAAAAAAGATAGTGAACCTTTTTTTGCTGTCCTTTCTCCACGATCCCTTGTAACTATCTCTTAAACCATTTTTATTCTCTACCTCTCCATCAACTCCACTTTTCCCCTCTCTCTCACACCATCATGCAATGCATCTCTTATAGCAGATTGGATGGCATTATAAAAAGGTCCAGAAGAGAGATGGTCTGCCCACTGCATCGTGCGCACACACACACACTATCCACCTTAACAAACTACAAGGGAGAATCATCAGCTTTCATTTTCCTCTCAATCTAGAATGGTTGGGAGAAAGGTCATGTTCATGCTATAGCAGATAAATCTTATGAAAAAAAAAAAGTTTATATATAAAAATGACTTGTGTTCGCACAGCATTTTTGAGTTGTTCTCCATCTACACTAACATTAAAGAAGGTGAAAAGAAAAACTCTACTTCCTCCTCCTATGTTTGTTGGCAATAAAAGGAAATTGTGCAGTGCAGCCAACATTTGGCAAGGAGTGGCGACACTCACAGCCGGTTACTCTTGTTATTCTCAGCAGGTTAAAACTCCGTTCTGTCACCTACTGCTCTCTATGCTCACTCAAACTGTGTTTTAATCGAGCTTAACAACATACAATTTACCTTGATTCATTCAGAAACACCCAAAATACTTAAGAACAGCCATTTCTGAGTTGCTTCACTGTCTAATCAAACTAAATCACTGTTTACTGCTTGAGAATCTGACAACAACAACAACAACAAAGAAACGGATCAATTGGATGGATCAATTATAACCTTCTCTTGTGGTAACTGGTATTCAAGCAGTGCGGTCACAGAGATTTGATTTAAACAAAATGTTGATTTTATTGCTACAGATCACCCAAGCCTTCTTGTGAAGGGATGCACCATCATTTTGGAAAAGCCCTGTTTTCTCCATCCACATTTCACATCAGTATTAGCTCTTACCTGCTTTAGAGAATGTCTTTTTAAAAAGCTCAGTTTTGGGCCTAATGTGGCATTAAATGCTCATTAAATCAATGTGTTTATGGTTGATTTTATTATAAAAAGGTATGGACTATGGATTCTGCCACTGTCACACAGTAAATGACAAAAGAGCCACCATTAGGCCTAACACTATGTCAGTCCACTAAACAGATACCCAAGAGCTTAGATGCTTGTAAAAGATGTCTTTCTAAAAGAGTTAACATGCACACGGTCCTATCCAGTCAGTGTCTCACATTTTAATAGACGGATTTCATAGTACGTTGTACTCTGTATAACTGTGTAAATGATGATAAACTTTATCTGATTTGACATCCAGACACTGCTTGAAAGTCTCTCAATCAATTTTCAGAACTCAACATTATTCCCCAAAAGTCAATTAAGTTAGCACTGACTATACTATATGCACATTCTCCTCATTTGAAACAGTTCCTGCAAATCAAGGCTTGAGTTTGGTTTTAAGCTTTCTGCCACAACCTAATCCTTCAAATCCTGTCCAAGCACAGAGGCAGCCAGCAACACCACGGCAACACTTAGTGCTATGGTCCACATCGTTAGATACCAGAGCGTTACGACAAATGAACTGTCAAAAGAGAAGGGATGTGCATGGTTAGTAGACTAGGTGATTAACAGTGGCCTCCTTGTTATTCAACACCAAAAATACTAGTAGGTTTCGCTTTTAATTCTTATCAATGTGCATTTTAAAGTTACAGAATAATGTGCAATGTTCATAATGCACATCACAAAGTGCCACACATTTCAGCAGCATTTAAATTACTAGCTCTTACATTACACACAGACTTTTTTTTTTTTTTTTTTAAATTTTCTGTGTTTACTAGAACATACTAGACTATGAAGTTCTAAATGAAGCCAATGACTGGTGGATTCTGGTAAAGTTTTCTAATAGTTCTGCATACACAAATGTCTCACTCACTGTTGTGTCAGAGCAAATGCCTTTGGACTACTACTGCATTTAACATCAATACTAAAAACACACAAATACTGGTTGACAGATGTTGATCTTTTCGCAAATACCCATCACACTGTTTGTGTAGTAAGAGATTGACAGGTTTGTCCCATTACATTTAAACTGAATGTCTGCTGGACTGGGTCATTTCCCTATACAAATCATGAGAAGTCTGGCATGCACTCTCACCAGGAAAATGATTTCACTTTGCTAGGTACTTGCAGTTCAACACACAGTATAAAAATAAATAATAATTTTAGATTTAAAAAGTTGGAATAGCAAATGGAGCAGCAATTTCAAAGAGGAAAGGTTAATAGAGATGGGTAGGGCTAAACTGTCACTGTATTTTAGGTTTGGTCCCACTGATAAAGGTGAGCCAGCCAACACAGACAAAGCTTATTTTCTGTCTGTTCTTTTTCTACTATTCATGGTCTATTGCTATTTAAACCCGGCAAAACTTGTAAGAGTAGGTTAACTGCATTGCTGGCTGGACAATGTCATACAAGCTACATCGACTTCTTCTATACCACAGTAAAATGGAAGGTATGCAAGTTTGAAAAAATACAGCCTGAGCCTATCCCTCATACTATCCTCCAGCTCAGCAGCACCACTCATTTTAATACAGAAGCATGCCAAAGAGTCTTAGCTCAATCTCCCTCTCTGCATGTGTGCCTGTGAAGACAATACCACAGATGCACAGCCAGCAGGCTTGCTTTGCTGCAAACTGTCAACAGAACAATAGAGCTGAGTGCATCACTCAGGCAGCCTGCTTGGGAAAGTTATTATCTAGAGAGCAGCCTTTCTGTGAGGACACCTAGACAGAGTGGCAGACTGGCCATGCAGGGCTGTCTGTGTGTCTGTGGGAGCATCTGCGTGTTTGTGCTGTAACATCGTCACAAGTTAGACTTTGATGCAGCTTTGATGCTGCAATCACAAAGGCTCCTGTATCAACACACAGTTTTATCCTACTTGAGCATCTGAAACGAAGAAGGCATGTAATGAATCGCCCAAAAATATCACACCAGACACTACTCAGTATTGAGCGGACTAACTTTACTTCAAACTCGACCGAAATGATTTTAGGGCAATAATGAGAGATTTTATCAAATGACTGTACCAAAAACAGAGTCACTCTGGACATACTCATGTTGGTCTATTTACTTGCATATTTGTGCCATAAAATCCTCAATTAGCTTAGATCTTTATTTGTGTAAACAACACTTGATATCATAGTAAGTGTCACTTTATATACTGTTTAGATCCTACTTAGGTAATAATAATCAATTTATTTTCTGCAGGTCTTTTATCACTACTTTTCTTGGTTCTATCTGAGATAACCTTATAACCCTGCGGAATAACGTTAGCTGTAATGATGCCTACTTCTCAAGTGACAACTATCAGTTAAAAACACAAACAACTAAATTCTAATAAACTCAAAAACAATACTTGTTTGATTGTTAACCGTAATTTAAACGCCTGACGTCTATCCACAAACAGTTAGCTGGCTAACGTTACACAGCTAGCAAACAGTAACGTA
>JAQFJA010000024.1:6026436-6041967 GCA_029874485.1 Naso brachycentron
GGTATTAATAAATGAAACAAAACCCTGCAATGGAAACCTTTAAATTAACTACAGAATTCTATTTCTGGTAGTGGGATTAATTAAAGAAATAGAAAACAATAATGAGATTTGAAGCACTCAAAGATGAGTA
Source organism: Naso brachycentron (assembly GCA_029874485.1). Taxonomy (NCBI): domain Eukaryota; kingdom Metazoa; phylum Chordata; class Actinopteri; order Acanthuriformes; family Acanthuridae; genus Naso; species Naso brachycentron. The sequence continues at coordinate 6,026,567 of JAQFJA010000024.1, forward strand.
AGAGCAGGGTGCTGAGGAGACAAGAGAGAAGGACAATGTCACAGAAATTAGAGGAGGCAGAGAGAAAGACGAGTTTCATTATATAAAAGAACAAGAAATGGATGGAATGAGCAGAAGAAGAAGGAACAGTGGGAATTGTTTGCCAGGAAGTCTAGAACCCATTTGTCCCCTGGTTGCTGTCTTAAATTGTGGCAGAAACTCTTCATCGGACGTGGTCACGTCAACGTGCGACACTAAAAATGTACTTGTCTTCTAACATTTACGTCCACGTCATCTTTTCTCTCGCTTTCTCTCTCACTCATACACACACTCTTCTAACTCTGCTGCCTGATGCCTAAGTGCCTTCAATATGTGCTGAGTGGAGTTATCTGATTTCTGCAGGCTAGTTAAATGCAACCACTCCTTTTTCTTCCATATAGTTCCATTACTGCACACACTAATGGAATGTTCATTGTGCAAAGCCATAGGCCTGTAGTTTAGTCTATGTGTCTGATTGTGTACATTTGATGTGCTCTTATTGTCGTGCATTACATTGATCTGAATTGATAAATGATTGGATCAAATGCTTGTCTAGTGGACGCTCATGTGTGAAGGCAGCAATTTGTGTGTTTGACCACGCGTGTGTGTGAATGTTTCCTTGGCGATCAGCAGTTTATTTCTGTGCTTCAGTGGCGTTTTTTTCTGCAGATAACAAGGAAAGTGGAAATGGGTCTTTTCTCGGCAGCCACAACTCTGAGCAGAGTGCTCATTGCAACTAATAACTGTCACTTTGAGTCGCAAGGGTTTCGTTTTTTCTCTCACTGTTCACTCAATTTATTTTTTTGGTGATGACCTATTTCAGCCTGTTTAGCTGTTAAAGCTCAGATGCAGCAGCTCAATGGAGGACGTGTGTGGTAAAAGTGAGAATGCTAAAAAAACAGCCCTCTGAAATATCAGCATCCCTGCCTCTTTTGGTCTGATGTGCTTGTGTCTTGTTGATTGTTTTCTCATGGTTGGTTCCAAATTGCACCTACCCACCATGAATGTCCAACACAGCATGCTGTTAACCCAAAACCTCTTTCTGCAGTGTGAGCACACTGACGGTCCTGCTATGCACAGTTTCTGCAAAAAGTGTTGACTCCCTTCAGAAGAGTCTACACTCAGTCTTAGCATGAAGTTTTACTCAAATGAATCTGTGAAACTGAACAGTTGCTTCCAGTCTTTGTGCCTAGGCTGTGTTTATATCACATGAATCGACGTTAGAGATAGGAAAAGATTCCTTTTCCCCCGTACTCATAAGGACAGTTATTAAAATGTAAGGCATAAGTCTGACATATGTGGGAGCTGTCTGAAAAATCTGAGTGTTCTTGGATGTTCACTAGAACGCTGTGTGCAATTAGAAACTTAAATGGGAATGCTCTATAACAGAGCTGTTCAGTTAAAATTAGAAGAGGTCCTGTTTCTAAAATCTCTTTGCAACAAAGGTCCGAACCTCATAATGTCTTAATTGCATCCTATTGCCTCTTAGCCAAGGTTTCACAACAAAAGAGACAAAAAAAAAAAAAAAATTGGTCGTTTTCCAATAGAATGAACACATTTTGGTCTGTCATTCCACTTCTAACCTTTTTGATTTCTGTGTCAAGTTTTCTTACTCTCAAGAAAGCCGTGTCTTCTCATTCCCACATCTCTCCTCAGATAAACCATTGATTTGATTGGTTCATTTGAATGACGCAATTACACACAGTGAACGATTGCTGTACTAACTTGATATCTGCGCCTATAGTCTGTAGCTGCAACCTTTGGGAGAAAAAAAACAATGCTCTGTGAAGATTTCTACATTTTCTCATTCACTTAAATTGGTTATGGGTCTGGACAGAATCACCGCTTGGTCCGTGCTCAGACCGTGGTCCGCCATTTGGTGATGCCTGCTCTTTAAGCTAAGCTAAGTATTTATTATTATATTTGCTGTTATTTAATATTTATTAAAACCACAACCTGTTGTTCTTACATTTGTTTTGTGAGCTTCAGATGTGTCGAACTGTTTCTTAAAAGTGTGACAAATGTGGATGTTGTCTGTATGAATCCTTCAACCTGCCAGGGAAACTGAGATATTGAAATTAATGAGGAAGTGTGAGTGTCCTTGAGCTGAGCCGTCTGTCAAAGTCTGGCAGTATTTTGTAGCTGCTCTTTACGAAGTTAGACTATTAGACTATAGACGAAGTTAGACTATTAGACTACAGACTGTAGCTGGATATGTTTGGGAAGCATTATATGTCCTTTTAAGTTCCCCTGGATTTGAAGAAATCATAAATGCTTTGCATAATCAGAAATCTCCATTTGATTTATGTTCAGAGCTAAATGAGCTCAGATGTCCTGTCACTGTAAAGCATCCAAGGAATGCTGCCATTGTTACTTTCTATTCTTGTGTTATTTACAGTCCCTCCAGCCCACATACGATGACATTCCACGGCACTCTTCTGTCATAATTCAAAGCTTGTACAGTGTGTGTGCAGCTGAACTTTAGCCTTCCCAGCGTGGAAAAAACACTATTTAATATGACACTGGCTTCTCCTCTGCACTATTTCAGAGTGACGCCGAGGGAGAGAGATTGTTAGCGACAGACAGAACCCAAGTTAAATCTTCCAGAGCACAGAGGGGCCTATTCACTGTGCTATGTGAAGAGTGGAGAGGGAGAGAGTGAGAGTGTGTGCGGGGCGGGGGGCTGGAGGAGGTGGTTTGACAACACTTAAAGCGGTTTTTACGGTTGATGGCGTGCATCTGTGTGGTGTATCGCTCCACAGGCCTGTCTGAAGCAGAGAACCAGAGACAGAGTGAAGGATGGAGGACAGCTGAGTCTTCTGCTGATACAGGACACACACAGGAAACACATGCATATAGGAATCAAGCTTTGTATGCATGTGTGAGAAAGACAGACAGAGGGTGCCAGTTTCAGTTAGTGTGGAAAAACAGCAACAAATGAATGAATGTTACCGGTAAAAGTCTGCACTTTGTTTTAAAGCACATGCTAAGGCTGCTGTACGTGCATGTGTGCATGTTCTCTGCAAGTAAATGCACCGGTGACTATGTGACAAAACATGACAAGGCCTGACAAAATAAAGGTCATGGCTGTAAATCAAAAAGTCCAAACAGTGTGAAGGAATTACACAGCGGTTAAACTAAGTGCTTATGACATAGAAATGTTCTTTAAGCAATTCTTATTAGAGTTAGACAGTGAAATAATCCAGACTGATATATCAGTTGATTGTAGTTTACTGCAGATAGTGTCATCTTCACTTGAGATCAATTAGGTTTTATGCAGGTTTTTTGCAGTAGTGCTCTTTGAGACCTGTGAACAGACTTTTGTGTGCAAAATCAGTTCACCTTTAGTAGCTAAACTTATGGGATCCAAAAAACGGAATCTCTCCACACTTGCATATGAGACACAGTTTAATTAAAAAGAAAACCTTCTTACCAAGTGGGATTTGTTTTAATTTGATCTTGATCAAATGGGATCTTCATACAAAACTATCATGTTATGTGTTTACAAAGAGATGACTATCAGCCAGTGTCATTTTTTAAAAATTCTATAACTGGTTAGGTTGTAGTCCTTACTGCCCTCGAACTGATATATCGAATGAAAGGTTCTGCAAAGACTTTATGTTAATGTTCACTGTCCTTTTTTTCCTGAAAGCACCTACTTTGTTCAAGAATTATCTTGGTGAAAGGATAAATTTACTTTAAAAGCACTGGACCCAAATATTATTACAACAATGTGTAACTTTGAAGTGATTTTTAGATCATCTGGATCCACTTTGTATCTCTCGTTTTGGCACGTCATAGCTGGCATTCAGTCACTACAGTAAATCGGGCTCTTCTATTTCTCCATGTGTTTATGTCGTTTGTCTCTTTGTGATGGAGAGACGATGAAGCAAAGAAAACAAAAAAAACCCCAAAATGTTTCGACATGGACTGAGGGATATAGACCAAAAGTTGTAGAAATTACTATTTGGGCTTTGTCAGAATAATGAACACAGTGAGATTGTTGATAATCACTAGATAATGAGTATTTTGGGGTTCAGGCAAATATTGGAATGGCAGTTTGGTAAGTTCAGAAAATTCATTCATTTTGCTGTAATGCAGCCTTTTCAAACCTAGAAAAGATGACACTTAAAAGAAAACATCTATATCATTATAGTATTGATATATTACCCAGCCCTAGTTTGTAATTTCTTGTTTTTGGCTTTGGTAATAGTTGATATTACATAATTTTAAGCAACCGACAATCTTGCTGAATTTCTTCGCTAATGCCGGAAAAACACAAGGAATCCTTTGATTTTTGGTTCAGACTCATCCAGGTTCCTCCTGTGAAATTTCCTGTAACCTCAGTAATAAATCCTCCTGTCAAAAGTGACTAACTGAGGCAGAAGCAGCACGTGTTCTTTCCTGTAAGGACCAATTGTGGCTGGTCTCCTGCTACAGTATGCTTGTAAATGTGTAAACGTGCCAGCAAGGCTTTTAGTTTATAAAACATTCTGTCTGTTTACCGGTGCTATGACTCATGGTTGCTATGGCGAGGAGCTCTGACAGCAACGCAGCTGATTAGGAGCATCTGACTCCGCATGACTGTACTTCTCCCTCTTTCTTCTCTCTCTGCCTCCATCTGTCCATCGCTCCTGGTTTCTGCCATTTTTCTTTCTGTCATCAATATTTTCTTTTTCTTTTTCTCCGTGCTGCTCTCTTTGTCTTCACTTTCTTGTCAGGATTGCAGGTGTAACCAGCTTTCATTTGCTTCTGTTTGTTCTTTCACTCCTCCTCACTTCATCATGTCATTTTTCCCCTTCTCCTCCTCCCATCAATCGCTCTCACTCTGAAGCACTCACCAACCTTTAATATAACTCCTATAGATTTTCTTATCTCACTATCCTTCACTCCTCCTCTCCACCTTTCTCCTCCTCTCCTTTCAGTCCCATTGTCTTTCTGTGGTAGCCAGCTGTGCACCAGATGTGGACCACTCTTCCAGCTGTTGGCATCATGATTGTGAAAAAGACAGGACTGAGTTGGAAAGGACTCCTTGTGAAAAACAAGATGTAGTAGAACACGTCAGTAGGATAAAAATATCAGAATGGGGCAAGAAAGATTGGGGAAAAAACCCACTTGAGCCACTAAACAACTAAGTAAATTTCACAGTATAGCCTGCCATAATGTATGAGATAAGATGAATACATCAAAGTGATGTAACAGAATATAAAAATGCCATTGAAGAGGGCAAGGTCACCTTTGAGTACCAGAGAAGATGAATTAACGCTAGATATAGAAAACATTCCATGTTCCTCTTTCCCTCAAAGCAATAATTGGACATTTTGGGAACATCAAGTATTCACTTAATGTTTGAGAAATGGTTAAGAGGATCAGTACCACTCTAATGACAACTGGTTAGCAGGTTTTTGCATGTGAAAACAGCTAGCATTGCTCTGTTAGCACCTCTAAAGCTCATTACTTGACATGTTATATTAGGTTTATTTACATTGTTAACATAGCCTGACTACCTACTGTTTGTTTTTGCTAAGCTAAGTTAGCGTCTGTGTCTTTGAAGTTTCCAGGAATGTTTGCATCAATGGAAATGTCTTTTTATAAACATAGGGTTCAAAACAAATATTAGCACTACATGCACTATATTTTACTATATATAATATTTGTGGCTAAAAGTGCATCTAACGAACACAAGAGGTACCTAATTTTACCAGTTACTTTCTTTGAACTCTGACCAGGCATATTTTGGTGTGTTTACAACATAAAATTTCCTCTCTCAATCCTGAAAATGAGACATGATCACCTCAAGCTGTGCGGTTTGTGAAAGTGTTTATTTGCTTCAAATTATGTGCAATAAGCTAGTCCCTACATGTGGTCTGCTACACAAGGTGTTCCTTTCAAAAGAGAATTAAATGAAATGTAAGACATAAAAGAAAAAAACAATAAGAGCATTTTAAGAAGGGAGATCTCTGAAAAATAAGCACAGGAGCTAAATCATCCCAAATGGTTTTCACACGACAGCTATTTGCCGGGGCAGATGGATGAGGCTGGAGGCCAAGAGGAAAGAGGTGAGGAGCCATTGCAGTTGCTGGAGCGGTGGAGAGATGAGGGAAAGATGGAGGAGGGAGAGGTGTCTTGTTTCGCAGGCATGCTCCACTAAAATGCCACAGTCACAGTGAAAAAAGAAACGTGGAGATTGTTGATAGAGTTAGCATTTGGGGTAGAGTGTTCCTGTCGTGACTGCTTAGACTGTCAAAAAGATACTGTGAAAGGGCAACAGATAGCAACATTTTGATTGATTGTAGGTCATTACATCAGAACCATATTGGACTACATGGAGCCACTAGGCCGTCCCTGACCTGGAGACCTTTCCTTTCCTCCCCACTGTGCTCTTTTCCACTCCTAATTTTTAAAAATCCTTTCAGTTTTTTCCCAGTTTCCTCTCTTCTGTTCTGCTCGTTATCTTTCTCAGTCTTCTCGCGTTCCTCTCAAAACATCAATTTCTTCATCCAGCTCATTTCCCCTACTTCTTTCTGTCTGCCGTCTCTTGTCAAAGGAAGTGGCAGTCGCTGCCTGCTGGCTCCCAGAGGAACAGACCTGCCTTTGTCTGACTCCACTGTAGGAAGATGAGTAGCCGCTCCACCCAGTAAGCCCAGAGAGCCCAGTAGGGATTCAGGGTTTGTCTTCAGCAAGCCAGCCACCCAGAACGCCTGTAAATCAGCCAGCCAGTCAAGCCAGGGCCTTCTGTAGAGCCGGCTAGCCAGTCAGTCAGGTATTATGTTAGGCACTAGCTGCTGTTAGAATGGGACAGCATGGTGGAGACAGAGACAGAAAAAAATGCAGACCCTGGTTTAATGTTACAAGCATAACCAAAATGTTAATGACTCTGAATCCTGAACTGTAGCACTGCCATTCAAAAAATTCCCGACATACTTGGACAAATTTCAGAGTGTGAAATTATTCCAGCCTATGTATTACCCCATACCTTGAACTAAGAGCAATGCTACATGCTGCATGAATTATGGCCATCAAATTCTGGGCTACTTGTTTTTGCTTTATTTTACCTGTTGAATGCCATTAAATTGTATTTTTCTTTGACTGTTAACTTCCAAAAAGAAAGAAAAGACCTCCAAAGATTTACATATGAATTTCAGAGGATATTGGCTAATATAGGCTACTGTAGCTTTAATGACTATTTTTTTTGCTAACAACCTAACTAACCATATTGAACAGAGCTAAGCTAACTGTTTCCCTCTGCATATGTCTCTGTGATCAACTGAGCTAGCTAGTTAGCTGTCTTCTGGCTGTAACTTTTTGCACCTCCAAAGCTAGCTTTAATTAACATGGTGTATTTTTGTACAAAACAGGAGGCGTAAAACACAATAAATTTTGGTTTTATGGGTGGTTGTCCTCGAATATTCCTTGGCTGAAATAGACTCCAGGAGGCAGTTATGCTAAACTAAACTAAACTAGACTATGTTAAAATAAGCTAAATTAAGCTAAGCTAAGCTAAGCTAAGAAGCTGTTGGATGTTCCTATTGCTGCCTTTATATGGAACTTGTGAAGTTGTGAGGTCATGTTGTGAACTAGTGTACAGGAAAGGCTTGGCGGTCAAGTGGTAACCACATAAGAACAGTGTTACTAGGAAATGGTAATATGGACGCCAAAAGATCGCTTGTTCTCCTCCTGGCTGTCTGTGTGGAAATGTTACATTATTACTCTGTGTTTCACCATGTGGAGGAACAAGATGAGAAGACAAAGGTGACTGTTTGTATCAGGAAGAACAACTTGTCTACACTTACTTTTGGTCCTGTATGGGCCAATAGCCTATGGGCTCCACCATTTCTAAAAATGTCACCAAACATGGCACAACTTGTGAACACAGAGCTCTCTGATGAATCTGAGGTAGGGGGGCGTTCATATAGTCTCCTCTTGTGAATGCGGTACACACTACCCCATTTGAAGGCACCATATGTTTGATTAATGAGTAGGCCTATATATACGTAAGTGTTGTCTTATAGGTGCATTTATTTTTTGGCATGAAAGCAAATATGCAGTTTCTACATTTAAAATAAAAAGTTCAATGCCCGAGGCTACTATAAGGGACGAAGTACGGTAGGCCTCTATTGAAGAATTAGCAGTAGATGCTAACTGTGTTCCTCTAGATTGTGATTTTTCTAAATTTAATGTTGTTAGTCCACTTAATTTCCCTGAGATAACAAGTCAGATTCTCCTTCTCTTTAGGCGGTGAGAAGATTACAAGTGACATTCCAAATCAAATTTAATAAACTTAATAAAACCAAGAGAGAGAGAAGAGATACTAAAGGAGGCACAAAGAGGTCATGAAACAACAACCAGCTGAATGGCTCCAGGTTTTATCTGTACGAGCTCATATGATCACAATGCTGTAGAAAAGGCCCCTCTGTCTGCACAAACTGCTTCCCATAACCACATCCAAGCCTTTTTAGGATCATAACCCAAAAACATCCAGCAACATTGATTTTCTATTATATTTCAAAGCTGAAACTAGGCCTACTTGACATCATTATGCACAACATGATCCTCACTGATATCACTTCCACGACTTTGACTCTGCACTCTGAAATTACTCTACAAGCATGATGAAATCTAGAATAAAGCCAGAGCGTTTTCTCTTTATATATATATATATATATATATATATATATAGTTATGTTTTAATGGGTGAGACTCCAGGCTCTTAAGGGTTCAACAAGTCTTAACAAGGAGATCAATAGAAAGTATATAGACTGTCCTCCCACAGGCTTTGTCTGCTCTCGCCTCAGATCACAGAGGAATATTGTGGAGATGCCAAGGCGACACACAGCCGGCGTGGAAATTATTTGATGTAATGGGAACACAATATGGTGAGATTAGTGGAGCCTCTCGCTCTTCATCCCTCACCCTGTAACACCACTTGACTCTCTGTGAAGGCAGTGTGTCGGGAGAGGTGAGGGTGCATTTGCCATTCTCTTTAAGGCCTTTCCTCCCGCCCTCAACATCACCTCTTCTGTGTCTGCTTTCAAAGAAAGATACGAGGGCAGCGGTAGAGTAGCCTGTCTTACAGGGAGAGAGGAGAGTGGAGGAGGATAGGGGAGACGACAAGCGGTTGTGAGGAGAATAAGAATAAAAGGCTGCAGGCTGCAGGGCTGGAGAACAGTCTGACTCGACCATGTCCTGGATCGTCCAGTTCACCAGATGGCTGCTTGAAATGTGCAGAGAGACCATGACACACCAGACTCTCTGCTCCTGTGTGTGTGTGTTTACATGCTATCCATGCGATGTTGCTCCCTGTGCTCCACATAGGGAATGTGTTATTGCTCTTGCTCCGCATTCCTAAGAGCCAGAGGAAAATCTCAACCCCTTTTAACCCTCCTTCTCAGCTGTAGACCAGCTTTGAAGTCTTTCCCTCAAACACACACGTGCTCTTACACACTCCATACAGCTCTTTTATTCACATGGAATTTTGTTTACACCCTGACAGCCTACTACAGTGCATGTCTCAGACAGAGGCTGTATGGAAGATGAACTATGAGCATGCTGTTTTGCAGAAGTGTTGCTTCATCAAGCTGTGTTTGCACGGTATGACAATGTGGGTACAAAAATCACACCACTGGCACAAATGCATTTCAAAGATATTTGAGACAGCATGGGGATGGCAAACAACCTAATGTGCAGATTTGTAGAAGTAGTACAGATACTTGTGTAAAAGAAAACTTTGGTAAAAGTAGAAATACTGACTCAACTTCTTTACTCAAGTAAGAGTAATTTCTGAAATGTACTCAAAGTATAAAAGTAGTAAGTTCCACTCTGAAAAACATTTCTAGCTGCCAAATACTGTTAAAGGTAGAATCAGTAGAATTTGTCTGAGCTGTTCCTAAACAACCAGAGAATAAGTGGGGGTTTTTTTTGTTGTTGTTGTTTTCTTCGATCAATTTTTTATTGTTTTTTTCATGTCAATTCATGTATGCGACCTGAAAAGTAGTTAATTGTTTAGTCTCTTTCCAGGAAAGTCAAATACTGGCATTTTGGGTTGGTAAAGAGTCCTGAGCACAGCCAAAAAGGCAAAAGTGTTCCAACTGAAGTAACAAGTCTGTTTTGAAAATGTAAGGAGTAGAAAGTACAGATATTTGTGTTGGTTGGTTGTGTTGGTTGTGTGATATCTGCTCCACCAACCTAAATCCTTCACACTGTTTCTCCTGATCATGGAGAGGATTTCTGATCCACATCTTATGTTCTTGCGACACCGTAATCTGTTGATCCATATATTAGCTTTATTATAAAGTATCTCCTGATACTTTACTCCTGAAAATCCAAGTGTGTGTGTATGTGTGTGCCTTCATGTCTCCTAAATGAGATAAGATGTTCAGGGGTCCGATGAGGTGCATACAGACTCCTACACATGCATTATGTATACACATTCTTATCCCCATTATGGTCCATTCTGCATGGCTCTCATATAAATCCCTCATCGCACATCTACAGTTTTCAATTCTTGCCAAATGTGCAAAAAAAATCTTTTATCTAAGTGTTCGCCTGAGGCCCTAGCTTTACAAAGTAAAGTTAGGAGAGCTTTGGTTTGGCCCCCCAGTGTGCTGTGTGGGCTCCTTCTTCCCATGTGTGCCAGTAGTCAGTAGTCTGCTGTATGCACGTCTTACAAGATGTGAAACAGAAACATGCATACAACACACAGACGAGAAACAGCACAGTGTTCAATGAGTGTAATACTGCAAAGCATGTGCAAGTCATTTAGTCTCATGTTCAGCCTTTATACCTTAATTTTAGAGAATTTATTTTTCATTAGTTTCTTTTAACACTGTTCCTACTCTTAAACATAGTGTTAGTATCATGAAACAGGACACGTCGAAATGTGACAACATTAAGATCCTGTTTTACTAATTTTAAATAACTTTTAAAGAAAATATTTATTAAGCAAACATTTTGTTATACAGGTGCTATTCTTATATTAAGACCATCTGTATTTGTAAGTCATAAAGCTCCGTGTGTGTGTGTGTGTGTGTGTGTTTGTGTGTGTGAATCTGTGCATGGCTCTATGTAGGTCTGTGTTATCTAATACAATCTGTCCCTATCTAATATTCACACTGCTAACCCTTGAGGGTAAAGAGACCGAGAGGAGACCATAGTAGAGGACTTGAAAATAAATAGAACTTTTCCTGGAAGCTACTGCTAATAGTTAGCCTGTCTCCAGTGCAGTAAGTCTGCACTGTGCTGCAGACACCTCTTAGGAAGATGGAATAAAACAAGTTTCAGATGCATGTTTGTGTAAGTGATGGTACACATTCACAGTCTTACCATGGAGTTACAGTTTTCAGGTGTTTACTATGAGCTTCAAAGACCCTACAAAACGTATTTTCTTAACCAGGTTCTTTGTTCAATTTGAACACTTGCGCTTAGATTCCTTGAGAGATTTTTTGTAATTTGTCTATGCATTGGTTAAAGTGGGCGCACGGGATGCATGCTAATGATTTTTTTAGCAGATACAAATGATTCTCATTGCCAATGACGATAATCAATAATTTATTACACATTTTTGTATTTTAAAAAGCAGGTGATAACCTGTATTTCTGCACACCTGAGGGTATGAAATGTTAAAGATGATTTAATATTCCACAGCTCTGACCAAATCTAACTGACATCACTAGTGTTTACACAGCAACAAATGTCCACACAGGCCACATGTTGTTTTTCTCCACTGTGACTGCGTGGCTCTACAGGTACAGTAGTTTTGCATCATGAGCATAACAACAGCATGCTGAGCTGTCAATGAAAGCAATTTTGGCTTTGTATCATTGACTAAAATCTCATTACCTGTACGTCATATTTTGCATTATTTGCCTGATACTGTATCGGGCCTTTAAATATTGTGCTTTTCTAGTGGGCACAGCTTTTATATGTATGATGTTGCTAATGTTTCTGTTTTCATACTCATATTTCTCATGAAACTCATTAGATTAAAAATATAAGTATAATGGTAAGTTGGCTGTTTTCCCAAACTTTAACATTTTACTCAGATTTTAGTAACATTGGAATTTAAAACCATCTTTTCAGGGATTGTAAGATCATTCCTTGATAACATTAGAGTCACAGCATAAATTTTAAAACAGGAGAAGCTTTCAGACTGGCTGCTTTCAAGCAGTAAACCGCTAGAGTCCATCTTCCATGCGATGTGCCATATAGACCAATCATATATCATTTTTATCCACCTGCTTTGTTTGCTCATATTGTTGAGGCTGTAATTGTGGATGTATTATTCCCTTAACCATTCAGTGTGTGTAATAAAAGCCGATTTAGTGTCCTGTGAGGCAAATGATACAAAATATAAAACAGGTTCAGTATATTAGGCTAATAATAAAATTTAAGAGAGATTCATTGCAGCTCTGAAGTCACTTTCCTTACTTTGCCAGCGTGGTGCACGACACTGCACTTCACTGCATGAGCCTAAGCCTGGTTTCTCTTTTTCAAAAGCAATAAGTGCTCTGGCCTTGGTCCTCTCTCCGCTTTCTCTTTTTTTTCATGTTATTCTCTTCCGACACAGCAGATTCACGCCGCCAGCCGCACATGACAGAGTGAAAAACAAGAACAGAGCTTGAATCAATTACTCTGTGCATGCACTTGATTTAGTGGTGCTCTGAATAAGCACTTCTGAAGTGATGCTGGCTGCATCAGACAAGACAACTTTTCTTTCTTTTTTTTGTGTTTTGTTTTGTATAGATCAAAGCTGATCTACGCTGATCAGCCTGGATGTAGATTGTAATGAGGAAGGCGGCAAACAGGGAGGGGGTGAGATCCATGAGTCAGCCTCTTCCAAGAGGCTTGATATGTGAAATATGAGATCTGCTGTTAGAACCACAAGATGTTTTACAGAGAATCACCTTAATGAATGATGAAACCTCCACCAAATCATCATAATTACATAATTATGCCATATAATTTAGCACAAATGGTTTATTTTTTGCAGACATAGTAAACGACATCAACTTTAGTCAAATAAAACACGAACTGTATTCAGGGATTTTCATAAGGCAGCATGTAATAAAAGAATGTTGCATTTTCACCGTCAAAACTGTCTTGTGAAAATATAAAAAACAGTCAGCTTTCCGTTATTTCCCAGCACTGCTTCTCTGTATTGCCTAGCGATGGCAGATGAGTCACAGGCTTTGAGCTGCGCTGATCTGGGAACCTGTGTCAGCTTTGAAACATCAGCGAACATTTGTTGGAAGATGTCTTCTTTAGAATAGTTCCATATCTGCAGGGCTTTTGTTTGGGGCGTGGTGCTGTGTTTTACCAAGAGCGTCTAAACACCGTTATGCAGCAATCAGAGAGGCAGCTCTCCTCCTACTGACAGATGGTGGTGTGGTGTGTGGTGTGCGAGTGTGTGTGTGTGTGTGCTTCTGCCTAGATTCTGGTTTGTGGGGGGAAGGGAAGTTGAGTTTGGGGAGGAAGAGGAGGAGGTGGAGAAGTGTGGGGAGAGGTCAGCGGAGACACAGCTGGTGAGACCCCCACTCCAACCAGCTGCTGCCTCAAAAGAGTCCGTCAGCAGCCCGCCTGCCTGCCTGTACGTGCTGCCCCCTCTCTTCTTTCTATCCTCACACCCCCCTCAGCTCTCCCTCTGTCCTGTCTCCCCCTGCAGACTCAACCCAGCTGTTCCACACTTTCTACTCTCCTCCCATGCCAATATGCACTCTGACCTCCAGGAAAAAAGACCCCGTCCCCCTCCACTGCATTTACAAACAAGTGTGCATGTTGCTGAGTGAGCACATTAACACTGAAGCATCTCTGTCGAGTCAGTAATCCAATAAGTCACATCAAAGGTGTCTCTGAAGTGGTTCTTTATCTGCAAGGGTCACGTTAGATCGGTGAGTTGACGCCTGAGGCTTGAGTGAATCTACCAGCTGAGTCTGAGCCCTTCAGGGTGAACTGCTGAATGCCTGGTCACGGGCACCAGTTACACTGTAGGGCAAAGACCCTACATCTTCTTCTCAACTGCTTTTTGCTTTTTAACAGCCTGTTACTGTCACTGTGCATCATTTTCTTTGAAGCTGCAAGTTTCATCACATCTTCTCAGAATACAGTTTAAAACTCAACTTGCCAGGACTTGAAGTAAGCCCCACATATGAGGTGATTTTTCCCAGAAATCTCCTCATCACCTCCACGTCATCAATGTGACAGGAAAACTTGGTGGTTCTGATGAAAAGTAGCAGTGAATCAATAAATGCTCTTTATTGAAGTTCCATAAACTAAAGATGTGCCCAGGCAGGTGGGCTTACAGTGACACTATATGCTGTCAAAAGACAGTTTATCACAAGCAGTAACTTGTCAAATATTTTCATACTTTGATGGCAAGGCTGTAACAAAAACTGAACTTGAATGCCTTGTATGTAAAACTGTTAAACATGTAGTAAATTATGATGAAAGGTTGTGTCATCAGAAAATATAAATTAGAAGTTGGACACCAAGAAAAAACTGCATCATGAAATAGATCATGTGAATTTGGATTAAAAGTCTACAGCCAGGTTAACTCTGTGAGGCTGTTCCTAGACACAGTGGTGCTTGGAGCTAATCATGCTAACATGCTAACAATAGCCTGAAACACAGTACAGCTGAGGCTAACATGCATGCCTTCAGTTTTGCTTGTATTCACCATGCATGCTTTAGATTCATTGAAGCAGGACAAAAAGTGCCGGGATCTCGGGAGTTCCTGGGAGTTTTTACAATTCATCATGAGGCACGTAGATATTTTCACCCTGCATGGTGAAACCTTCAGTAATAGGGGAGACAGTTCACTCAAAACTACAAATGTCAACTTCAAGGCGGCACTACAGGAAAAGCTTTTGCAAAATATAACCTTTACAAAATTTCATGGCAATCCAACAGGTTAAGGTCTTTAGTCTGGACCAAAGTTGACTGACATTTAGCGTGTCTAGAAAGTGCAAGAACAAGCATTTAAAAGTGTTCCAACTACCACTAAACAGCAAAAGATTGTACTGGACTTCATTTGGTTTACTGAGCTAAGCTAATTCATGTTTTATGTCACTGCAGGTTGATCATCACATAGCTCTGAAATGAATGGACGTAAGTGCCAACAGGAGAGAAAGTCAATCTTAAAATTTACAGAATGACATGCGTAAACCAATTCAACATACATATAGGTTGCGATAAATATGCTGAAACATGCAAAACTATGTTTTTTTTCTTTAAATCTAGAGACTAAGTTATCAATAACTTAATAAATTAACAATTATTAGCCTCACCAAAAATGCAGAGTTCAGAGAGTTCAGAGAGAGAACTGTTTGGAGGATTTCCATTGATTTTTGTGTGTGTTTTGCTTGTTACTTGCCCTCCATCAAAAGAAC
>JAQFJA010000024.1:6189029-6199206 GCA_029874485.1 Naso brachycentron
GTCATAGTAACACAGGAAACTATTGTGGGGATCATTTATATGCAGCTACTCCTTAAAGCTGCATTACAATGTGAGCCTCAGTGAGTTATTTAGAGCTTAGTGAGTACACGCTTGCTCTATCACAGGCTCAAATACATTCAGTGAACTGGACTCAAGGTTTTATGTAAGTGCATGTTCTCTCACTTAGTCAGTTATTAAAAATATAACAAAGTATTGTAGTTATTCATGCTGTATCATGAGCAAGGTTTGTAATGTTGTCCGTTCTCACCATGGTTATCACAGACAGGAGCAGTTCCTGTCCACTCTCCAGAGACGGTGCAGTTCCTCTGGGCTGACCCATGCAGGGTGAACCCTTCCTGGCAGAAGAAGCTCTGTGTCACCCCAACACGGAGCCACTGGTCCCTTGGCCAAAAGTCTCCATGATCCAGCTGGAGCTGAGCCGGACACAGCAGGTCTGGGCGCAAGGAAGAGAACGAGGAGGAGATGGATGGACAGAAAGGACAGTGGAGGATGAAGAGAGGAACTTACACTGATTACCAAGATTAAATGACTCCCCATCTGAAGCATTACCTTTGCATGTGGCCTGTGACACCTGTCTGCCACTGACTAATCTCATGGGCGACCACTCTCCATCAGCACAGAGTCTGTGGCTGACTGGGAAAGGGTACTTCCCCGGGCCACAGTGATAGGTCAGCTCGCTGCCCTCCAGCCCCTCCTGCAGAGGAAACGCACATTCAGTGCAGGAGCTAAATTTAAAAAAACATCACGTTTTCCTGTAAAGAGATGCTTGATTTGTTTCATTTTCAGGACCCTCTACTTCCTTATTACCCCAAAACACACACACATTTATATTCTTGCATCGTTCATACTGACAGTTTTTTTAAAAAAAAGATTTTTGTCATTGTTTCCATTATATTACATTATTCTTAGCGTCTTTCATTTTGCCTCTGTTCTGTCCTTGTACTGGTTGAGAACTTTTGAAGTCTTTTAAAAACGGGATGTGTACTGTTTAGTTATTGTACATTTTATACTTTCTAATAGTTTTGCATCATACTTAATTATTGTTTCTGACTTACTGCTTCAGAGCATTTTCAGACCTAATTTGTTCATTTTTCTGTGGTTTGTCTCTGTTGTCCTGTTTGTCAGACATGTAACCTCTGTATTACAATGTTTGACATTCCCATTATCAGACTGTGAAACTGAAACTGTACTGTTATACTTTTTTCATCTCTTAAACAGAAGAAACAACTTGATCAGAGCAGCACAGCTGAAAAAATGCACAAATATATTGTTAAAAGCGCCACATTTCACTTTTTATTGTAAAAATTGACCTTTTAGCACCACATCTGCCCACAGAAGAGCTGCAACAAACTTCCAGATCATTCAATTATTGTGTGTTTTTGAAATAGCAGGGAAAATGCTTGTTTTTCTTCAGTTTCTTTTTTCACTGTCCAGCAATACAAAAACAGAAAAGCAGCAGATGGGAAGCAGGAACCAGAGTTTGGAGCCATTTAAAAATGACTACATTTTCTTTTAATCAACTAATCAGTTAATCATTTTAGCTCTAATGTGCTGTGTATTTTTTTTTTTTACCTGTGAGTAAGTGACATGTCCATCTCCGATGGTCTCTGTGGTTGAGCAGTTCAGAGGTTTGGGATCCTCGTACGCTTCATAATAATCGTCATAATCCTGCAGGAACACTGGAGCACAAACAGTTGTGTTGGCAATAGAAATGTGTCTCTTCATGCACACATAAGCAAAGGGGTCACACAAACCTCGTACAAAACGGATCAATAACAAGTCAATGTATTCACAAGTAAATGTACAGCAACTGCCAAACAAAACTAAAATGCTCACCCTCCTGCACAGAGATGAAAAGTAGGATCCAAAGTGGGAGTTTGACATACATGTCTGGACTCCGAGGTGGTGATTGTGTCTTTGAGTGACAGTGTCTATATTGGACTGGCAAGCAGAGGCAAATTTTTTATCTGATGACTGATTACCCATTAACACAGCAGCAGCAAACAGGGAAGAAGGATTGAGCAATGCAGGACAAAACATGGATCTGAGCTCTTACTTTCGTTTCTGGTTGCACTTACTTCAGCAGAATTTTGTGAAGTCTTGTATTTCTTTGGTAACATTTCTACACTACAAATTCATTTACAGGCCTCATAAAATTAGCGCTAAACCTTTGAAAATAAAAATCTATTAGGACACTCAACTGCAGCACTGTGAGCCAGCTTTGGGCAACTAATGCAGTTCTAAATCTCAAAATCTGTTCAGCACTTATCGCTGTTTTTCACCATTCACAAACCAAACCACAGCCCAACACTGTTGTTGTTTGGATGTGTAATTACCCAAAATCATGCTAAATGGCTCAGACTCCATGTCTCTGTGCCAGTGTTTTGGGTTTTTAAACAGTGTGTTTGCATGTGTTTGTATTTCTGTATTTGTGCACCTGCTCGCTCAGGTTTGAGTTTTGCAGGCGTGCGTGTGAATAAAACATTTTAGGAGCTTAGAGGATCATTATGGGGATTATAGAGATTTAACAGGGACCCCCACAATCACCCTACACCCTTTCCCTTGTCCTCCCTCCTCCTCCAAGGGGCTCAGTCTTCTCAGCTGACTCGGCTTTGCTTAGCACTATGAAGGAGTTTCCAAAAGTCTTTTGTAACCACTCGCACACCTTCAAAATCAAGAGAGCTATAGTTTGTGTCTGCTAAAACAAGCAGTACAATAAAGTAAAAAGTAGCAGCAAACAGAGATTTTGATTATTTTGGTCACTTTGAGTTGAAAATTTCTTGCATACGTAAGAGGAATATTTTGCATTTTTATGTGGATTACTTCAATGGATGCCTAACAAAGGGCTCTGCTGTGCTGCATGACTGAAGGCCGTGAGCTTGCTGAACTTCAGTGGAAGTTTCCTGTTGGAGCAAAAAGTGAACAATGTTAAGAAAGCCTTGGAGAACACCGTCAACATTTCCTCATGTAGAAACAGCTCTTTTCACAATGTTTCCGCTGATGTTTTTATCACAACATCAAGCTCTTTAAGAAAAGTGACAGAGGGCTAAAAAATGTCTGACCTCAGCCAAGTCGCAGTGTACTCAGAATCTTCAGATATTTATAAGGTGAGTGAAGATGATGAGATGGACGATGGTGGAGGGAAACATCACAGAGCAATTGAAGGGAAGTTCGGTCAGAGTTCATGGTGAACATTGATGAAATTGATGTGGCAGAGTTAAAATTCCATATGTTTTGCATAAAGTTAGAGTTTCTTCTTTTGATTGGTCATTGTTCTTGCTTCTTGAAAATATTTTTGTACCTAATTTCAGGTTATGGACATAAAACCATGCCATGCCATTTCTATTCATTTGCAGTAATTGACAGTAACTGTTTTGTGCAATTCCGCTTCTTCGCTGTGGGATTTGGAACAGGTCTTATTTTTAGGCTGGAAAGCCACTCTGTCTCATTTGTGTAAATGTAACAGTACTGTACGAATTGGATAAATTCAAATAGCTTTATTGGCACGAACAGAAGTATGTTGTTGCCAATAATGAGTAACAAAAAGACCAACAACCGATGTTGCTGGTCTTTTCACGATAGCGCATCAGATTTCCCCATGTTAACCACAATTATGCTTCAAAGTGGCCATAACTGATATTTTTAAATTTAAAAAATGTCTCAAATGACAGTGTAAAAAATGTGATTATGTAAAAAGGTTGCTTGTGGTGATAAACTTAAGAGAATTATGGCTCTTGTTCTGCAGCTTTGATTGATCTACTGATGCTGCTACTTAGTTTACTCATATTGCTCTAATTTCATTAGTTTCAAGCCACATGAGGCAGTTTTTTTAAAACTCATGGTACACTGCTCAGCACCAAAAAAGGAGACAGACACACAAGAGACTTGCTGGCGAATGTAGTAAAGCATTTAGCAACTAAAGAGCTATTGAGGAGATGTTGGTAGAGACCAAAGCCGGAGCTAAAACAGAGTTATACAAATAATTGACTTAAAGCAAGAGGTTGCTAACAGCCAACAGTAACAACCACAAGTTAGAACAATTACAGCTATTAGCAGCAAAAGCTTTCTGTGTGTTCAGATGAGTAAATGGGTTTCATTATGAACTTAACTTTCCATCTGAAAAAGGAAGTCTGCAGCTTATTTTTAAGTTTATAATTGAAATTCCACTTGTTTCTGTTCTGCTTTTTCCAGAATGTGTTCTGCAACCCTGCATTTGAGCTGGAGGGGGAGCGAGAGGAGAGGGTGGAGGGATTCAGGACGTCCTCGTCCACCCCTGAACCAATCAAGCCACCAGCAGCCAGTGAGTCAACCAATCATCTTGCTGCTTTCTGTGACTGACCTTGAGCTATATTCGACTGAGTATGTAAATTGGATTAGTGACAATATTGCCAACTTTGCTGGCCTTAATTCCAGTTCTCTTAATAAATACTGGATCAGTGTGTGTGAAATATGTTTGTTATGGTTATTTGTGACCAGGGATTAAAGGGAAAAGCACCATTACAGTTTGAAATTCAAGTGTGGTGATGTGGCAGGGAGAGTTGAGTGAAAGTTGCAACAAAGTTACATTGTGGCAAATGTAGGGTCCTGTGTTTTTGGTTTTTTATCCAATGAATTACCTCTGTAACAGTAAACAGCACCATATGGAGTAGTTACATTACAGCACACTAAAACGAAAACATGATGAAATTAAATTGCACTGTGATGGCAGTAGTTTGTCTATTTGCAATAATTAATAATAAGTCCTGTAGTTTATTTTCGAACATCCATTCTTATTCATTGTAAATTGTGAGAGTGAAGAAACTGCTATGCAGAGTTCACTTTAGGTTGACAGTCTACAGTATTAATACAGAGTAAGTGTTCAATTACGGGGATAAATAAAAATAAAACCTTCAATCCTGTCAATACATTAAAATGAACCAGAAAGTCAAAATCATGAAAATGTATAAACTGTGGTAGCAATAAAGATCCCTGTCAATCACCCACATGTTTTTATTTTTGTGTGTGCGCTCTGTCATTCAGACTTTGGCTGGGGTCTGCTTGGTGTGTGTGTGATGCGTCTGCGGGCCCCTGGTGGTGGCTGGGGGTTGGTGGTGGTCTCTGCTGCTGCTCTGCTGCTGTTGGCAGCCATCGGACTGGCGCTGGCTCTCATCCTCACACGTGAGTCCCTGCTGTGCTTCAAATCAGTCACTGCAAAGAAAAAGAAATTCAGTGACTTTTTTTCAAGTGATTTTATTCATTTACATCTGATGTGACATCATACACTTAACTGTGCTCTTTTTGGTTTTTACTATAAAGGTACAAGGTAAGTAAAAAAACAGGATGCATATTAGCATTCATCTTTCTTTCTTTCTTTCTTTCTTTCTTTCTTTCTTTCTTTCTTTCAGTTTACTCTTTGATTAGTCTCCAGGATTTTGTTTCCATCCTGAATCTTTGTATTCTGTCCCTGATGTAGAGATAAAAGGACAGGCAGTGGATGATCAGTTGTTGTCCACCAGCCCTGTAGACCTGCAGAGTGCAGGAGACGGAGCGTCCCACACTTTACCCACAATCTCTGCCAATTCAAGTCAACTGGAGAGTACAGCAGCACCACAGCCTGCAAGGATCCCACCCTCTGAAGCACGTAAGACATTCAAGCAAACTGGCCATTTGTATTGTAAATTAATATAATTAATTTAAATTTCTTTTTTTTTAATTAGAGTTTTTTAAGCTTAATAAAAGTTTTATATTTGCTTCCACAACACCCTTACCTATCTTGTAACTAAACAAGGCATTCCTATCTGTCTCTCAGGTTGTGGAGGGGTTTTGACTGGCTCAGAGGGCAGTTTTAATTCTCCAAACCACCCCGGCTCCTACCCTCCCAACTTGCTGTGCGTGTGGGTGATCCGAGTGCCACCCCCCTCCCTGGTCCAGATCCATGTTTCCTCTCTGGCTGTGGAGGGACCGTCTCCCTGTCTGTTTGACTGGCTTGAGGTGCAGGTAGAGCAGAGCTCTGTGGTCACCAGGTTGGTCAGACCTCAGCTATTATAAGTCAGGGCCTTTGTCACCGCATGCACCGATCAGTTGTTTAGATCGTGTCATTTATCATTTCCTTTTATTTTGCCTTGAACTCTCTTTTCAAAGCTTGCTAAATTCTTCTCTTGCCAAAGACTTGAAATTTCAACTCCGCATTTTTGATTGTTTTCTGTTGTGCTACACAGGATAACAAACCTACAAATGAAGAGGCAAAATAAGGATGAGTGCTCTGGAAAATACAAATCTCAGTGCAAAAAAATGAGAGACTAAACTGAAATTATCCTGTATGCTGGTCCAATTAATTCACAAGGTGGAGCTAACTTAACAGAGAGACATTTATGTTCCTCTTAAAGTAACACTAGGTAACTGGAGAAATACAGTCAGATCATTGGATCTCCTTCCTTGAGATGGTGCACACACAACCTCGGGATCAGACACAACAATCCATTTTATTTCCCCAGAGGTAAAGGTTTTTAAGGAACATCATCAGGGTTCATGTCATTACCTTAAACTGTTGGTAGATGGCACTACAGATCTATCATAGTTGGAGAGAACTTCCTGGTAGCCTATTATAGGTTTCGTGGAAAGACGTCAACGTTTGTTGTTACTTTGACCTCTTTTTCTGATATTGATTCCAGGAAAATGTGGCAACCTGATTCCTGAAATACAAAAAATGTTACATGACTTACCCGCAAATCCTTTTTTCACAGTAAATACAAGTGCAAAGTCCTGACCAAAGAGGCAACTCCAAGACTGCAATGTGGAGGGAAAAAAAGCAGATTACTCAAATAGAAATTTGACAGTATTTAATGTCCTGTTGTTCCCTTCTGCAGGTTTTGTGGTAACGTGGCACCACCTACAGTCAACACAAACAGCAGCACAGTGTGGGTCACCTTCCGCTCTGATGGCAGCATCGCAAACAGTGGCTTCACTGCACAGTACAGGGCCATCCAGCGTGGACACAGTCAGTAGCTTGTATCTGCAAATACATGTACTCTTGCACTCGCGCCCATTTGCACTCATGTGCATCTGTGCGTGTATCTGCTATGTGTTCCCTCAGAGAGCTGCTCCAGAGATGAGTTTATGTGTGACAGTGGTCGCTGTCTGCTGCCCGTGTCTGTGTGTGACGGTCATCCAAACTGTGAAGACCAAACAGACGAGGCCAACTGTAGCCATAAACACAAAGGTGAGAACATGCAGACACTGAATTGGACTCTATAGCAGTGGTCCCCAAAGTGGAGGTCAGGACCCACCTGCAGGTTGTGAGACACAGAGAGGTGGTTGCAAGATGCCTTCCATACAACAAATACATTTTTTAAATGATTTAAAATTGCATATTTACCTCATAATTGTGCTGCTTCTGGTTATATTCTTTCTTTAATTACTTTTAAATCATATTATGGCTGTTAGACTGTTGCTCTTTTGTTCTGTATTGATGCCCATGTTTGCGTAGGCCTAGTACTCTCTGTGCAAAGCTGGGCACAATGCTATACGCCCCCTCCAGGGTCAATGGGGGTCTCCAGTCTCTGGCACTATTATATTGGGGGTCGTGGGCTGAAAAGTTTGGGAACCCCTGCTCTTTTGGTCACTCTGTCTGTCGGTCAGTCACTTCACAAAAGTTCCCCACTCTTGTTGCCACAGTTTCACCCTAGAAGGTCAAGTTGGCATGGAGGTCAAGTGTGTGTGTGAAGGTGTGTGTTTGTGTTCATGCCAATTGGCTATTGTATAAGGGGACTTGACATTGTAGAAACCCACACAAACACAATTTTATTGGTCATGTTTGCCCCACCCCCACATTTCACCGCAGCCCTTTCCATAACTCAGACTTTAGACTCAAGTAGAGGCATCACTGCAGATAGTAATTTTTCATTTATGATGCGTCTGTAACTTGATGGTAACGTGATGAAGACGACTATAACATTTTGGCTGCTGGTTGCAGCTATTGCAAATTTGCGCTATTTGCTGTCTAACCCTGACCTCTCCACAGAGTGTGGTGGACAGAAGACCGGGCCATACGGTTACCTGGCAAGTCCAAACCACCCCGGGCCTTATCCTCACCAGCAGGTACACTTTTAACCACTTTAGAGTGACAAAAACACTTAACCAAATTTGTTTCATTGTCATGTTCTTCTGTTTCCCATCAGTTGTGCATATGGTATTTATCAGTTGAGGAGGGTCACGTTATCACACTGAGCTTCAGGAACTTCAGCCTGGAGACTCAGGATGTGTGTGAGTTTGATTACGTGGAGGTGCACGACAGCATCAATACAGGAGCTGGAAAAGTGCTGGGAAGGTGAGACCAACTATGGTCCCATCTTTTACTCCGTGCATGCAGTTTTTTGTACATTTAGGGTAAATAAAGTTAATCTCAATGTTCTGAAGCAGCTTTTGTTTCTTCCATCTCCTTCTCAGGTTTTGTGGGACCTCCTTTCCTCCAGACTTGACCTCCTCCGGCCCCCACATGACTGTGATGTTTGTGGCTGATGAGGGCGTTGCTGACAGTGGCTTCAACGCAACATATCAGGCTGTGTCTGTACTGGACAGTGAGTTCAAGCTTTTGTGAAGCTAATTAATTTTTAATCAGTGTTAGTGGTGCATTTATTATTTCGCTTGCGTCTAATCACTTTTCTTTTCCATATTTGTTTCTTTTTTCCTTTATTTTGCTTCCTGTCTCCTTTGTTCCTCTCCTTCCTTCACACCACTTCTTTTTTTTTCATCTTTGCTTTACAAAAATTGCCAAATTACACCTGACACTTTGCTAAACTCAAACGCCTAAAATCTTTTCTGTTAGTGTACTGTCTGTCACGTCTTGCTTTCTTTAACACTCTCCCATGTGTTTTCTTCTTTTTTTAAAGGGACATGTGCTCCCAGCCAGTTTGCCTGCAGCACCGGGGAGTGTCTCCAGCAGCAGTGGTTGTGTGACGGATGGAACGACTGTCCTGACGGAGCAGATGAACAAGGATGTGGCAACTCCACCTACCCTACCTTCAGTGAGTCCCTGTTATCTCTGACCCAGATCACAGTCTCATAACAGGCACTGAAATTTTTGTTACCAGAGCCAGTTTTGATACTGAAATCATTCACTCACTTCCAAAATAAGAGTTTGTAGGACAGAGACAACTGATCGTACACAAACTCAGAAAAACAAGAATGTTAGCTTTGACTTTCAATTTTGTTACAAGTTATTTACATGACAGACTGGAAGTTCTGGTTCTCTGAAAGTCAAATATTAGACTATATAAATGTAAAATAAGATTAGAAATGATTTGTTTTCTCTATGCACTCAGTTTCATCATGTGAGTTCATCGAGGTGGAGATGTGTCAAGGCCTCAGTTACAACCTCACATCTTTCCCAAACATCTGGCTGTCCATCGCTGATCAGAGAGAAGCTGCAACTCTCCTGCGACAGTACCGGGTAAAAGTTACCTTCAAAACATATAAAAATTGGTGGGGAGAGTACTCAGAATGTTTACTGAAGTTAAAAAAAAATACTTCACTGTGAAAATACTTTGTTACAAGTAAAGATCCCACATTCGAATTTGCTAACAAGCACAAATTCCGAAAAGCTGCAACCATCAGCTAATTACTGTCTGTAATGACGCCTCCCACAAAAGTCTACAGTCTACATCAAACGGTTGATGAGTTATAGCGGGCTAACATTTAGGGGCGGAGCAAGTCATGACCAATGAAAGTGTGTGTGTGTGTTTCCACTAAGTTTGGCCATTTACATGAATCCATTCAGAAGTTATGCACCTTTTCGTCACAGGCCACTCCCATTGCCTTTTTGCCAGTTGGCCCAAAAAGTTACACACCTTCACACACACACACAGTTGACCTCCATGCCATATTTCAGCCTCCTAGGGCAAAAACTATGGCCACCTAAGAGTGGGGGATTTTTTATAGACCAACCAACCGACAAACAGAGCAACTTCTAGAGCTGCAGGTCACAGTTAAACATACTACAAGTATTATCAGCAAAAACAACTCAAAGAAACAAAAGTACTCATTCTGCAAAAAAAGCAGCATTTTACTGCTGTATAAAGCTTAACTTCTAAATATACTGTTTGGTACTTTGATCTACAGCGATGCAGCAATTTTTTGGTAGCAGCACTGTCTTGTGAGAACCATATATTCCTAAAAAATC
>JAQFJA010000024.1:6303209-6315818 GCA_029874485.1 Naso brachycentron
GTGTGTGTGTATGTGTGTGTGTTTCTAGGCCTTACCCAGGCTGATCCAGGAGAGAGACCAGCTGAAAGAGGAGCTGGAGAGGATGAGAGAGGAGAGACATCAAGCCAGAGAACTCATCCAGAGAGCGAGACAGGAGAGGACTGAAGCCAAAGAGGAGGAGGAGAGGCTAAGGGAGGAGAGAGACAGAGCCAAGGAAGAGACCAGGAGGGTCAGGGTGGACAAGGAGCGACTGGAGAGCAAGGTGGCGTTGCTGCAAGAGAGATGCAGCCGTCTCAGTTTCAGAATCAGGTGTGGTACTACTTACTTCACAGTTTCGTCCAATGGAAAAATTTAACTGAGGA
Source organism: Naso brachycentron (assembly GCA_029874485.1). Classification (NCBI taxonomy): domain Eukaryota; kingdom Metazoa; phylum Chordata; class Actinopteri; order Acanthuriformes; family Acanthuridae; genus Naso; species Naso brachycentron. Next base: position 6,303,551 of record JAQFJA010000024.1, read on the forward strand.
GGCTGCAACTTATTCCAGTATTGCTATGCAAGGTTGTTTGCATTTTAAAGGATCTTGCTTTGTCCAATCAGTGAGTTGGAACCAGGTGAAGGAGTGAGGGCCTCCCCCAGACCGGAACCTCAGGACAAAAAGAAGGCAGAGAAAACAGAGACAACAGCACCCTCCGGTGAGAGAAAAGACCGTTCACTGCATGTCGAGGACTTGGATGACCCGCCACTCTCTCCTGTACCTGACAGCCACAGCAGCATGGACGAGTAAGGAAATAGACAAAAAACACTTCAGATTGTTGTAGCTTGAGCTCAGAGGCGGTTTGGAAGCAGGCATCACACTGATGATCTGCAAAAATATAAAGATTATCAGAATAATTAATTCACTGCTGATCTGAAAATTGTGTTTAACCTTACACACCTCTGTGTGTGCAGGTTCAGACGCTACATCTCCTCACATGGTGAGTCCATCCAAAAAACCAAACTCTTCCTAGAAAGGGAGAGCAGCAGGCTGATGGAGAGACAGGCGGCTCTGCAGGCGGCCCAGACCAGCACCTCCCAAGACCCCAACCAGGAAGGAGGAGTGACTCAGGAGATGATGCAAAACCTGCAGCAGGTACGGAGGAGCGCGGTCCACCTCCTGCTGAAAAGTAATTTATGTGAAAAGTAGTTAGACGGGTTTGATCTAAATGAAGACCTGAATACTTAACTTTTGCCTCAATGTCTCAGGAGGCCAGAAACGTGGTGGAGCTGCAGCGGACGGTTCAGAGAGGAAACTCCCTGCTTCGGAAGAAGGAAGAGCAACTCCAGCAGCTACAGAGCTCCGTGGCTGACGGGGTGAGCACAAAGCAACAGTATGCACCTGTAGTCTAACAGTGTAACAATACATTTCCTGAGAGAAGCAATTCTATGTTTTCACTGCAAAGGATTGTCTGAACCAGCACCTTTAGTCGTGGCTGGAAAATTCGCTCTAGTGGTAAAAAAAATGAATACTCATTATAACAAATCTTCACACAGAAATTACAAATATGTTTGTAATTTTTTCTGCCTCTTTTATTGCTCTTTTACTTTCATTGGTCTCTCTGTATTTCCATGAATATTTTTTTGTAAAATGCAATAAGTAATTCAAGATGTAGAATCAGCTTTAAATTAAAATGAATTTATTTCTAAAATTAGACTCAGAAGGCTGTGATCCATTGTGAGCTAAAGCTAATTGGTAACACTTCTGCTGTAGTTCATGCTTATAACTTTTTTAACTAATGTTAATTAATGTATTCTTGCTGTAAAGTGTTGCCAGCGAAACTACTTCGAACATAGTATGAACATTTTGGCTTTTATTAACTTTGTCTTGCTGCTTTCTCTGGTTAGCCACTGTTTGCGGATCTGTCTCGGCTGGCGGGAGAAAGGAAGGTGACCTTTGATGTGACCGATTCTGACCTCAGCAGCACTGTGGATGCACCGGATGGGACTGGTAACTTTTATCCAAAGAACATTTTATGTTCTCTTCTCAGATTGTTACAATTCTTGAGTTAACTTCACATTGTGATCCTCTCTTTCTCTTTATTTGTCCTTCACTCTCATCAGGAGGTCATCCCATCGTCCCAGACAAAGTCCAGGAGTTGGCGGAGTCCCTGCAGCAGATCTCAGGCCAGCTCAACACCGTCCTGAGTGCACTGAGTTCACTGGCACAGAGGCAGAGTGCTCCACCGTATTCAGGCTTCTCTCTGCCTCTGTCTCAACCTCACTCCACCCAAGCTTCCACCTCCGCCACCTCTGCCCAGATGCACACGCTTGGGCCCAGCTGCTTGGCCCCGCCTCCCTCAGTGAGACTCTCGGAGTCACCGTGGACCTGGGCGCCCCAAGGTACCTCCACAGCCGTGCCTCTCTTCAATACGCCAATCAGCAGTTCGCTGAAGGCCTCTGGGGATTTCATCAACAGCCGCTGGAGCCAAATATTCCCCGGTACACCAACAAACTCGTCATTTAGCTGCCGAAAGGGTTTCACAATAATAATTGTATTTGTTAAAAAGTGTTTTCTATCAGTTGTTGTCATTGTTGTTGGTCCTGTTTTTTTGCTCCAGGTGCCGCTATGGACCCAATCGCCTCCAGCACCATGAGGTCTACCTCAGCTTACTCTTCATACTCTCCTGCAAGGTAACCTGCACCCTTAACCCCACTACATTCTAGGTTATGGATCACACACATCCTTGCTGTGTCAGATTTACTCACAACAGCCCTAAAGTTGTGTGTGTCTATGTGCGTCTAAAGTGAACATGGTCGCAGCCTGCGCTCCGAGCAGAAGTCAGCGGAGGTCGACGGTCAGAGGCTGCAGGGGCTGATTGACAGCAACAAGCGTTGGCTGGAGATGCGCAAGAGAGACACCAGCGTGTATCCTTCTATCACACTCTCATTTAATTACACGCCCAATGTAGTGTGTTGTTTTCAACCTCATCTCAATGTTCCTGTTTGGACTGACATGCTAATATGATTAGTGTTTATAAAATTCTACTTACAAGTACATGACTACAGAGCCCTGAAACTGACAGATTCAGTGGCCTCCGAACATGTAGCAAATAAAATAGGTTGATAAAATGAATGAAAGCTAAGATAAGCATTTGTAGATCCCCAGGGAAGAAATCCAGTTTGTTTTAAACTTCTGTTTATCTTTTAGAAACTCAGTTTATATTTCAAGTCCTTTGGTTTCCACTTACTTGATATTTGCACACATTTAATCATTTATCTCTTCCTATGTTTCCCCTCACATTTCAATTTTTTCCAAATGCTAATAAGTTAATGAGACGGGCATGTCAATGCGTGTCCATAGCAGTGACGCAGAGTGTGCGTACACGTGTGTGTGTGTGTGTAAGTGTAAGTAACAGCATTAGGGATGCAGAATATAATTTTTTTCAGCCGATACGGAAAACTGATGATTAATTTCACATTTTTGTATTTTAAAAAGAAGATGATAACCTGTATTTATGCACAACTGAGGGTATGACATGCTAAGGATGAGTTAATATTTCACAGCTCTGACCAAATCTAACTGACATCACTACTGTTTACACAACAACAAACAACACTGTTGTTCACACAGGCCTCATGTTCTCCACTGCAACTGCGCGGCTCTACAGGCTCAATAGTTTTATGTTACAAGCGTGACAACAGCATGCTGACATGTCAATGAAAGAAAGCAATTTTAACTTCTTAGAATCAGCTCAATATATCAGTTAAAATTTTATTGTCTTTACAATAAATGTGACATCATATGTTGTAATATCAGGCAGATAATTACCGTGCATCTCTAAATATCAGTCAGCAATTAAGAGGGCTGGTGCTTGCGAGCTAGAGAAGTAGAAAGCCTATCATTTCTTTTGTCATTTTATTTAATTTCGTAACTAACAATTTTATCAACTCCTGTATCAAATAAGTTTTGCCAGAAAACCTCTTTCTTCATCACACGATTAGCATTTATTGTCCAAATCACATTATTACTTCAACAAATGTTATGAACACAGTCGTTGTCTTTAACTCTCCCTTCAGACCTCTCTTCACTCGCTACCAGGCTCCAGCCAAGAGCGGCCTGGTCCAGCTTGGTCTCGACGATAACAACCAGATCAGAGTCTTTCATTACTGAAGACATGACGCACAATTCAGTCCTGTTGCACTGTGTGTGTGTGTGAGTGTCACTGAGGACTTTGGAGTAATGACTCTGACCCGGCCTCACATTCAACTCCTGTGCCCTCTTTGATTCAAAGTCCGACATCCTCTGCTGTGATTGCACGATAAGGATGAAGATGACCGGGACAACAAAGCAATCAGGGAGCAACATGTCACAGAGGGCTGAGGACTTTTATCCTCCAACACAACATACGGCTTCTACCTTGAAAGGCGCTTCACTGTCCCATTTACATGTTACAGCTCCGTGCCAGATTGGGGCCAAACTGCTTTTTAAATGGGTTTGTTTACTTTGATGTCAGGTGGGAAATGGTTGCCTCCTACAAGGTGTGATGGCTCAAGACAATCACAGAGAGGCGTCTAAAGGCTGATTTTCTGCATTTATACTGTTACTAAAAAACCTCACATCATCCAACTTACCTTGATGTTGTGAAAACATTTGCCGCCACAGGCAGAACTGAACACTAACGCACAGTGCTTTACAGCTGCACAGAGGTTAAGCTTCATTTCATGGCAGGCTAGGTTTGAATTTATGCCACTGGTTTTATAAGTGATGTGTGTGTGTGTGTGTGTGTGAACTGTTTTCAAGTGTGTACTCATTTCTTTCGTTTTTATTGTTAAAGCCTTTCAGAAACAAACCAGTTAGAATCTCTGCTGTTTTTGTACAGCTGAAGCCAACCCACTCTTATTTTATGTTAATATGCTTTTATATTCGACAGCTGCTGGCACAGCATTAGCAGCTGTTCATTAGTGTAACTTGAACAAGTGTGCAGGCAGAGAAAAAAAAAACCTGTATGTGCATATATATTTGTGTGAAAAAAATATTGTATTTTTCTATGAAAATATTAATAAATATAATTTTATACACATTCAAGCATTTTCTGTCCACTAATTAGTCATTATATTGGGTTTACTCAGTTTGGTTAAATGTTTAGTTTTGTATAGTTTGTTTTTTATCCTTTAATAATTAGTTTTAGTGTTTTTATTAGGGCTTTACAATCAATCGAAATGTAATTGAAATCGCTATATGAACTATTGGTGGAGGGGGGTTGATACAGAGTTGTTTAGACCTACACATTATATTCTACTGACAAGTTTTCTACAGATTATACAAAAATCACATCTTTTTAATATTAAACCTTTATCCTCTAATACCGAAAATCATATTGAAATCCCAATATCAGTCCAAATAATCGCAATGAGATATTTTTTCAAAATTGTGCAATCCTAGATTGTACTATGATTTGGTGGTTATTCGTCAGAGTAAAGTTAAAAGCCAGAAGAGCTTTAACAAAAATGCACTTGGTTAAGGTTATAAAGCCTCCTTACGATTGTTGTATTTATGTATTTTGATAAGTTTTGTTAAATATTGTTTCAATTGGCACTGGGCGAGATGGACTAAAAAATTACATTGCAAAATTTTTAGACTGTATCTCAGTCAATGATTTATGTCTCGATATATTCAAATCTTTAAATCACAATTCCATTTCTGATCAATTATTAGTAATGTAGATAAAATGACTAAGTGGGTAAAGGCAAGTGTAAAACCAAGTAGAATTGTCTAAGTTGAGAAATTTACATCACTATAATGCAGCCTTTAAAATCATGAAAAAACCCATTTATTCTATATCACAATGTAACGAAATCCATTATCAATGACAAGACACAGTCTCATACCTTGATAACAATGTACCTTTAACTGCCCAGCCCTAGTTTCAATCTGGATTTTCATATTTTCAGTTAACGAAAGCTTTTTTCCACACCGAGTTAAAAGGTTTTTATGAACTATAATAACCTCAATACTACCCTGGGTTGTTTGTTTGAGTGAAAGTACACACACACCCACACCTTTACATCATACTGCAGTTTGCTCACACTGAGGACAAACTGTCAACCTGCAGGCTCTCATGTGCTCCTGTCTCTCTTTGCACTGATAAGGTTTGGGTTCATCAGGTTGAAAGATAGGAAACGGCTGAAAAACAGCTGTGTATGAAAATGTGGCCTTTATTTAGTAACTGCTCATTGAAATGTTGGACATTTACTTAAGTTTTTTTCATACAGTGCAAAAAAGAACCTCATCCAGACTCGAGGGCAGTCAACAAGTAAATACAATCATCATTTTATTCTCCAGTGAGAAGGATGGCTGGAGGATGTGACCAATCAGAGCACGGTATGTGACTTACATTATGAGAACATTAAAAGGCCACTGACAGACTGGACAGAAATCATGTTCTCACATTTATCTTTGTAAAGACACTCGCGCTGATACAATCACTCACACAGCATAGAAACAGCATACAAACAGTCATTTCAAAATGCATTGTTGGTTTGCAGGTCAGACATAATGTGGACAGTATAAAATAAGTTAATCTGGATGTGTACAGTGTTATCTTCATCAGCAATAAGTAAACATTGATCGCGACAGTTATATCGATGATGGCAGCGAGAGGGCAAAACACTTCAGCATCCCTACATGTCGGTGCAGCTCTTTGTTGGCACGTTCGTGTCCATACAGGTTGAGGGAGGGGCTACTGCCCGTCCCTGACTGGCTGATTGGCTGTGAGAGGCAGAGGGTCGCCCGCCGTACAGTCTGAGGAGAAACAGGCTACTGGCTGTGCTTTGTGTTTTTTTGTTCAACACACAGCAGATGCAGACGCAGAGAGACGAGAGGGTGATAAGGCAGAGAGGAGGAGCCGAGCTAATCACAGAGGACCGGACAGAGCTAGAAGACGAAGATCTTGTCTCTCTGGACGGTGTCGAGGTCGTCGTCCATGGTGAGGAGGACCTGGGGGTTGATACGCAAAGAGTTTCCTGTTTGCACATTCCCATTTCAACAGTATATTCAAGTTTTATAATTGAAATATCAGATATTTTAGACATTTAGATAACTCTAATATTTACCATTTACCATTCAGCCAGTAGTAGGATTATATTTACAATATATAGCAGATATATAATGTTGTACATGATTTTATAAGAGCATAATCACCTGAGAGTAAGAATCACTGTGTTTTAGTTACTTTAGAGTGAATCTTTTACAAAGTAGGGATGCCACAATACAGTCAGCCCACGGTTCAATACGAACCTCGGTTCTTGGGTCATGGTTTCGGTTCGGTTCAGGTACGGATTTTGTGCGTAAGGAGAAAAAAAAAGCTATGTGTTTTTTCCAAAAGTATTTCTTTATTTGCCTATTAGTTAAAAAAAATCCATTCAGACACACTCTAGTGTATTGTAAAATGTAAAATAAATAAGTGTGTCTATTATAATGCTGTGCTCTTTACCTTTTATGGGACATGCTTCTCTGTAATTTAATAATTTATTTATTTTTTAAATTTTCATAGATGAGACAGTGCTTGGGTAATTCTGAGTGCATTTCAGAATGGTTCTCAATAAACCCAAAAATATGTTATTGGAAACATATCTAAATTTCAATAAATTAAACCATATTGCTGACATCAAACAATTCTACGTTTCTAAGTTCTTCTAAGTTTAGATAGAATGGTTCAGAATCGGATCTCCTCTCTCCTCTCGCTGCACTTCTGTCTGTAACGTAGCTGCTAGAGGAGGGGCTGGTTGTTAGCAGCAGCAACACTACACAAGGGTTTGGAAGATTTTAAATTTGTGGAAAGCTAAGCTAAATGGTTAGAGAGCATACAGACAGCTTTCTTTTTAGCTTGTTTGTAACAATGAGCTGTTAGCTGCTGGGCTCACGGGCTGTGCTTGTAACTGTCGAGGAACTGTAGGCAGAGATCGTCTCCTCTCAAAAATAAACGGACTGGTCGGTCGAACACAATAACGCTATTCCACGTTAAAAATCAGCGTTTCTCCAACAGACACAGCGCATCAGGAGTGAAAAAGAAACAAACTTAAAGAAAAGCCTGGTTCATCAAACTCTGCTCCTAAACTCCGCTCTGCACCTTTGAGTGATGCCTTTTCCTCCATGCAGCTGCTGTCCCATGGGTGCTCAGTGCAAAGGGCAACATGTCTGAGAAATTAACAATACCAGTAATCCTACATGAAGACCTTAGGAACTGTCTGTCTGTCTGTCTGTCTGTCTGTGTTAGTTGTAATAGACAAGTCAGAATTTGTGATTTTCATGGCATTTTCACGCACAACCAGCTTGGACGGCATAAACACACACTCAGCTGTTTGTTTATTAACTGAGCTGTAACTAATACAACAGTGGTGCAGTTTGACTGTGTTGGTTTATATTGAGAGGTGTTTTAATTATTACTCACTCTGCCTTCACTGATGTAAATTGCTTGGACATAATGCCAGAATAATCTTTAATATGATGCAACAAAATCTTGCCCACAAACAACATTCTCCAAAAAGACCAAAAAATTGAATCAATGCCTTTCTAAAAAAAGTTCAAAAAGTAAAAGTCTATAAGAACCACTGCAGGACTGCACAAGACTGTATTTTAAGAAAAGGTGCAAATAATAAAGTGGCAACTGAGTGAAAATCTCCTTTGGTCGATCAGGGTTCTACAGCTGCAATGTGCACATTTTGCCACCAGGGGGAGCATCAGACTGTTGTCGCCTCTTACCTCTTTGTGTCTTTACATGGGAGCAAATGTTCCTCTCACCTGACCATGTGTTTACTGTGTGTATGTGTGAGTGTGGGGACATACAAGTGAGAAAATGATGCAAAAATAGAAAATAACAAACAACAGAATAGGATGGAAGGAAGAGCGACAGGCTGGCAGCTTCCTGTTGGCGTACCGTGACTGTGGAAGGCCTTTTTTGCTCAGATCCATCCGCACCCTCTCACCCACATGTCTGTAGATCTCCACCAAGCAGCTCATGGCCCCATCGCGTACCTGATGAAATGATGAGAAAACATCTTTAAAAAAATCTGTTGGTATTCTTGGTAATATCATTTCCAAAATGTTTGTTTATTCCTGACAAAATATAAAACCATGATAAACCTGAGAATCATCACTGAGCATCACTGGGCTTACCTGACTTGTGGGGTCCCCCAGGAGGTTACATATGTGGGGAACAATTTTACTGAGGGTCAGGCCTTGAGCTCCGTATCTGGAAAACAAAAATCAAACTGAATGAACACAGTGAACAGACTAACTTCATACAAAAGAAGACAAGAGCACACACACTCCCTGTGTGGACGCAGTTTAGAAATAAAGTTCAGCTGCAAAAGATGAATTTTTTTATATGTAACAAGAAAAACTGAGATGCCTGCTCTTGAAAAATGCCTGCTACCAGAGCTACAGAACATTTGATGTTTTATCTAAGAAGCAAGAAGAGCAGGAAACACTATGAAATAAGGTCAAACAATCGGCTCTACTTTTTGATCGTCCAGTCATGCTCAACAAAGATCACCAACAGACGATCTGGTTGCGAGGGGGTAGAAGGAGTTATGTCACTGCATGGCAGGAAGAACTTTAAATCAGCGTTTTGTGCAGGAGAAGAAAGGATTTTACTGACGCATCTGTGATGAAAACTGCGATAGTGTGCAGCAGACGTGGAATCAGGCTTTTCCTTTTTGCTGGGCCTTACATTTACAAAAGTTATTAGTAATTATTTCTGCCTGATTTGTGTCTTATAACGTCTTGAAAGCATAAACCGTGTCTGTTGTTACAAAGTTTATAAATTGACAGTGCAATGCGCTGCTCTCTCTGTGATCTAGCTCACCCAGCAGACCTCTCCCTCTTTCTCTCATTCTCTGCTACGGTACAGCACTGTACGCTACACGAGACAGGCTTGATACAAGCAGACAGATGCCCATTACTCACAGTTTTTTTGTTGTTTTTTGTTTTTTTTAAAGTTCCCTACACTTTCACCACCTACATAAATCCTACAGGTCAGGGATTTGATTGATTTCGGTGACCTTCCGATCACAAACTCGCTTCTCTAACCATTAGGTTACCACCGCCCCATAGTTATTGTTAAGGTCACTCATTATGACATAAGTCTGTGTGTCGGTGTCATTTCTGTGCGCAGGGTGAACACAGCATGATCCATTTAACATGATCTTACACTATATTTAATGTCACAACTCAATCATATGCATAACATTATGGGCCTATTCATATGGAGCAGAGAGAAAAGTTTGGTGAGCATATGAAAAATGGAGATGAGAGGTGTCCGCCATGGAAAAGTGACACAGCAGGCAAACCGGGTCGTAATTAAGGATTTAATTCACTTCAAACTGCTCCTTAGCTTCTCTGTGCCAGGCAGACATGATACTCCACTAGAAAAAATATCTCTAGGTACATGGGATAGGGTGCAAATATAGAGTTTGTTTTTCATAACATCTTATGATAGCAAGTTAGTCACAGGTGCCTCGTCAATCGCTGATTAATGATCAGATTGCCAAGTCCTCTATGAACTCTCCTGAGCTGAAGATAACAGATTCCATCAATAGAATTGATCTTACATTTTTTACAAGAAAAAAATGCTTTAAAATACTGAAGAAAAAAAACAAAGGAAAGATGAAATTATATGGAGGAGTTCCACTCTGATCAGGTTGAGGCGTTTCACTCACGTGTTCAGCGTGGCGATGAGACAAAGGCACACTCCTTCTCTGGTCCTGTTGTTCTTATGTTTGAAGCCTCCCTGCATTCTGTCCCACACGTACTGCAATGACACACACACCAAAGGAACATGCACATGTGACCGGGTACTGCTGCATTGAGAAGTACAACAGCACAGATTACAGTACAGGAAATGGACACAAGTTTGCCGACCCTGCTCACCTCTGTACTACTGAATGTAACTTAACAGCATGCCACACATTTCGTATCACTTGAATCTTGCCTCGCACCAATTACAGTGAGGAAAAACTTATACATCTAAAATGAGTAAATCAATCATTTGTTGATATTTTTGACCATCCAGCACTTTGAATTGCCTTGTGTCTGCATGATGCTTTATAAAAACACTTGCCTAGCTTTGTGGGTCTGTGCTTAAGTTAATTTAATTGTTTTGTTCCCATGGATGCATTAAAAGTGTGAAACCAGCTACAAATTAACCAAGGCAATTCTCATTGTCATCATAAAAGCAAGAGTGGGAAACAGAGAAAAGAATATTAGCAGCAAATCCACATTAATCGTCATTTGAAATAATTGAGGCTGTGCTGAAGTCCTAAAAAACAACCTTTCTAAAAAAAACAACAACAAAAAAACTGTTTGTTGTGTGTTTATGTGCATGTGTGTGTGTATGACTGTGTGTGTTTATGTGCGTGTGTGCGTGTATGACTGTGTGTGTGTGTGTGTGTGTGTGTGTGTGTGTGTGTGTGTGTCTGTGTGTGTATGAGTGTGTGTGTGTGTGTATAGGACACTGTGTGTGTGGTACCTGTGGGGTGGCAGCTTGTTCCATGATCTTTAGCAGCAGCATTTGGTCTTGGTCTCGCACTTGGTCTTTTGAATCTCCCAATCGATCAATAAGGCTGGGCAGAACTGAGGAGAGAAGACAGAAAAAATTTAAAGTGTCCCCTCAAAACTGAACTGAAGAAGAGAAAATCAGACAAAAGAGAACGACTGTGCAGGAATCAACGAAGATGGAAACAAAAGTTTGTGTTAGCGACGTTTATCCAGCTAAATTATTTTACTTCCCTTTCTAAAATATGTTGCAAATACAAATTTTAAACTTTCAACGTGCAACATTAAGAAGGAAAAACTTCAACTTCATCCTTTAAATTTGTTATCCTGAAGGAAATTAAGTTTGCAGCAGCAGGCATCAAGACACCAAAACACATAAAAGACAAGAGGACACAGAAAACCTTAGAAATGGAAATATAGAGATCTCACAGCTCGAGTAACAACAACACTCCATACATTCATTCATTTATTCATTCATTCATTCGTTCACTCATTCAGCCTTTATTTTAACTGGGGAATACATCGAGGTAAAGACCTCATATACATTGCAGCCAAGAAAAAGATAAAAATTAAAAAAAAAAACCTTAGGCATAAAAACACCAATAATTGTTCTATAGGAGACAAATACACAATAAAATTCATAAACATGTCAAAAAAATAAAATAACAGTAGAAGCCACAAAAACATTTGGAATATATAAATAAAAACCTTAACAATAACAAAATATTAAAGTTACAGCATACAGATCAGCTAAAAACAGGAGCATCTGGGGAAAAGACTATCCAATTTAAAATTATATTGCCCAGTGTTGAAAAATGAAGAAAGTTTTAAATTACTCTGCAAGTTGTTCCATGTTGCAGGTGCACAAAAAGAAAAACTGGTTCTTCCAAGTTCACCAAAACCAGCTGGCACCTGCAGAGTAATCCAGTCATTTGATAAGAGCCCCCATTAAAGGAAAGCACTGAAGTAATGTAAGGGGGTAAAAGATCAATAAGAGCTTTATAAAGAAATAAAAACCAGCTTCCACAGTGGTGAATTAGTGTGAATTAACAAGACCAAAATTGTATTTTGATTTATTTGTTTCAAAGAGCTAAATGTGAGTCCATAAAAACAGCTTTTTAAGCTCCCAGCAAGAAGCTTTTATCAACACAAAGAAAATGATGACAAGCTAAAAAAAAAAAAAAAAAAAGAAAAATAACAATAAAAACACCTCACCAAAAAAACAAAAGAAAATTTGAGTGTTACCTGTTCCCACATGGGCTCT
>JAQFJA010000024.1:6337482-6348753 GCA_029874485.1 Naso brachycentron
GACAGGCACGGCGGATTCTGAGGATCGATGTGACAATATGTGGCTCCATCTTTTCCTGCTGTCCATGGATGGCTTCCAGTAACTTTCCAATGAGCTCTCAGACCTGCGAGACAAACATTATTTTTTTAAGGGTGCGACTATCATTAGGCCTGATTAGTATCACACATTGCCATCGCGACTCTACTGTAATGTTGCTGAAGTAACATCTTACCGGTGGCCCCTGACTGTCGTGAGCTCCTTCACTTCAAGTCCCACATCTGACAGCTTCTGGATGGCAGTGGCCCTGAGGCTGTGATTGCTATAAACAGCCCGTGTTCAAACATTATATTTTGAAAGAAATCCATGTTTTAGGCTGGTCGATTGGCAGCGGCTGAATGAATTAATGTTACAGTGTAACTGTTGATCACAGCTGTAAATGAGAATGTTGCCATTCCCACAGGGACTGAGCGAGCATGATTGACAAATACGTATTGTCATTTTATGGATATTGTTTTTTTTTCTAATTTCTCTGTGTCACTCCAGCAGTCTGGTTGGGATGGTTCTTTTAGCTTTTTTTGCAAAGGTAAACGGACTGGACTGGATGCAAAAAGTTTTAAATTGGCTTAAGCTGCAGACATACAACCTTGGGAAAGTACGAAACATTAATAATGTTATCTTTATGCACCTTATTTGCAAGCTAGGGTTTATTCATCAGGCAATTAAGATCGTAAATATAACGTTAACTGATGTTAAGTGAAATTGTCCGAGTGTCTCCTGGTAAACATGACTTTTCGTAGCAATGCAAGTAATTTATGAGTATTGTTATAGCCATCCTGCGATCGTAATGAGAGGAGCAGATCGCAGTACAAAGGAAAAAAGCGAACTCACTTGCTACAGTCACAAAACTATGTTACCTCTAAAATTACCGAGTTGTGTGTGTGTTTGTGAGTGCGTGCGTGTGTGTGTGTACTATATAGAGTGCCCACCCTCTGCCTTCCATGGGACCTTAATATGGAAAAACTTTGTACAGTAGTCAATGGACAGAGGCAAATCATTTTTCACTCGTTTAAATTGTGCCCTCATTCTCAAATATGATGCTCCTCATTTTAAAAGATAATTACACAAATCAATTGAGTTGCACCTTGTGTTGAAGATAGTAAAGCACCACTAAGTTTTTGTGAAACCGCTCAGTGAACTTTGTCTCTAACCTTGCATGATTTATAACACCATTGCCAACATGGCTGTAACTTTAGGACAGTTTTTGTTGTTCTTCAGAATGAGGGAAAATGGTTTAAAAAAAGGTAAAATCTTTACAAGTGAGGGCATGTTGAGAGCTGCAGCTGAGCAAACAGAGAATTAGTTGGTTCTGTAAGAGATTGTTTATAAGACGTCACTTACATGGCGATCAGGTGTGTAGTTTTTCTAAACTTGTATTTTCAAATTGTTATACTAAGCAGTTGCACGATAAACTGCAACTTTCTTGACTTGCAAAATTATCTCTTAAACTGACAAGCATCATTTTTGAGATTGGTGGTACAATTCAAACAGGATCAAAAAATAATTTGTCTCTTTCCATTGACCTCTGTTCACATCTTCTCCGAAAAAAGGTCCCATGTGGTCCACTGGAAAGGGCGTGACTTAGCAACTTCATTGTGTTCTTCATAGCAGATTTATCTAATGATGAACTTGGTGATATGGTGTGGGGTTGGGCCAGTGTAGAAAATGTTCAGACTGGTTTGATATTAAGTTAAACACTGGTTTCGATCAGTGATACTGAATTTTACCACTAAATGTCACGGGAGCCGCTCCCGAGTGGAGCACAACAAGAGAGCCCATGAATGAGAGAGTAGTTAGTGCTTCCAGCCCCCTTGGTGGCAATAATGCGCCTCTAAGCTGGTTTACCAATAAACATTTCATAAGAATAAGCAGAGTAAAGCAGCAAACGCGACAGGGTTTCTCACAGCACTCTTCCTAGACAACAAACGGCCCTGCTTTCACTATCATTGTGTAGTAGTGTTGTCAAAAATATTGGTACTGAATATTTTACAACTATTTCAAATATTAATTTTCTGCACTAGCAAAAGCAGTTCCACTTTCTCTTGTCTCTTCTTTCAAACAGCGAGTGGATACGCTGCCCTGCCTGTCCTCACACGTTCTGCTGTCTCTTTTCTCGTCTTTTGCTCCAGTTTTTCTAGTATGTTGTAGTTTGTAGATGGTAAGCTCTGCGGATTCTCCGCAACCGGATTTTGTGAAGAGAAAACAGCAAGAGGACTGTTTGGAAATACTTTGCATCTGAGGAAGATAAATATGGAAAGCCAAAAGATAAGAGTTAGCCCATAAGGGTACTAAAACGAGCAGTTGTTGTTTGATTCCCTTTCATCATATCTGAAGTGATAAACTAAATTGCCCTGTAAACTGCATTTAAAGCGTGATTGGTTGCTTCCTTCGTTTGGGATGAAGGTTGTACTGAGTGATGTGATATATTCGAGAACTGTTCCCCCTCTGCTGAAATTTGATCTCACTCATGTTGCGGCCCGGGCTTCGCAGTTAATTGCACAAGGTTTGTTGGTCAGACTCTATGTCTTAATCCATTTAATAACAAACATGTTATGTTACTCGAGTTGTTATATTGATGACTATTAATGCATTAGCAGGTTGGATTTTGCACCATGCCATTACTGACACAAAATTCTGAAGAAGGCGGCCTTTCAGTTTGCCAGAATGTGTCATGATGATAAATGTCAGTTCAGCCAGTTTATCTAAAATCAAAGCAGTGTAAGCTTATGGACTGGACTGGCAGAACCGGATTTCAGCCCAACTCAAACACGGCGGTGAGTAGAGGTGTGACTCATCAGTGACCTAACGATTCGATAGGATTGTGATTCACCTGTCAGTGATTCGAATGCAGGAAGAGTCTCTGCATCTACAATGTGTTGCATCCTTAATTTTCAACCTGTATTTCTGCACAGTGTGCATACTTTTTCATCAGTTAATACAAGCAGTCGGATAAATCTGAACTCCCCTCATATTTAGTGTTTTCAGAAGTTACACATTGTCCGCCACATATTAATTTTCTATTTGTTGAGCTGTGCATAACTCACTGAACTCTGATGAAGTGAAACACAAGTTGAAGCTGCTGCACTGTGATCTGTAGGCTTCAGCATGTAAAGGCTATTTACTTTGATGACTCTAGCTTGCCTGTTTTCACTGCTTAGACAGTTTGACATCCTGTATGTACCATTCAGAGGCATATTGCAGACCCTTCTGTATGCATCTGTCTAAAATCACTTTTTTGCGGTTAGTGACTGTGAGCTCCATGCAAGTAAAGCTTGTCGGACGTAGCAACAGTAACTAAGGAAGGCGTAGTGAAAGGTCAGCAAGTAATGTTATTAAACTCTCTGCTTTATCATCTCATAGATTCACATGGACTGTGGTGGTGGTAAGAGCATCCAAACTTTGTAGCAAGTCCTGTAACCGTTAGTTAAAAATAGTAGTCCAGTGTTAAAATTTGTAATGAAATGGGCAGGATAAGAGCAAGCTAAAAGAGGTGCCATAATGATGCGTTATGATGCGTTCAAGATGCTGTCAGTAAAGTGACTGTTACGCAAAGGTAAATAAACTGTCATCAAGAGAGGTTCAAATGCAATGTGAAGAAAAGGAACCTGAATAAACAGTTGTTTGGATGAGAAATTTGTCTGTTTTTCAAGCAATATAAAATAAATATTAGAGTTGGAATTATGACTTGTTTACCAGTTCTGTTAAAAAGTGTCATCTTGTCTTTCCACCAAATAACCCTAAAAATGAACGATCCCCATCCTTATTTAAAAGTGGATGGTACAGACGACTATTTGTTTTTCATGTTAAAATAATGTTATTGGAAAACTGAAAATAAATATTGTTGAATTGATTAGGAAATATGCAGTGTTGATTTTATTGATAGACATGGGGTAGGTGATTGGATGCAAGTCAGACATTTTGAGGCGTGCACTTTTGCCGGAAGGTGATTTTAGTGACCAGACCTCTTTCAGTTTTAATTGAAGACCCCTGGTCTAGACTCCTCTGCTGGGCACCAGCTGCTCTGGCATGGTGCTGCGTTGAGGTCACTGTCTTGTGATCGGAGTGGCTATGTGACACTTCATCTCGCTGCAGCTAGCCTCCCAGGAGTGGGTGTGTGGGTGGGTGTGTGAACCCAGATCTTTTGACGGAAAATTCCACAGGCAAAGAAGCGAGTACAAAGCAGACTGAACTGAGGCTGCTAAGGTAAACGCTCTCAGTCACAACACATTTACTGTACCTTGGCTGAATCTAAAGCTGGAAATCTCCCTGTCGGTTATACACTGCTCCTGTGGCTGTTTGCTGTGTAAAGTTCACCAACTAGCATCACCGATTCATCTGGTTAGGTTTATGCCTGATAGAATTACAAAGATCCCCTTTACTTAAGAAGGATGCAAAACTTAAGTGATGCCCTTATTTGAATGTCAGCCATGTTAACAATCATCAAGCCTCTACAGCAGGAGAAGCATAGCTGTTCAGCCACCAATATGTAAAACCTAAAATGTTTACAACTCTTCAGTGTCAGTTACTTCTCACCTGGTCAGTTTTTATATTTACACACACACAAAGCCCTTGTGCAATTTTAATCATCAGCCAGTTTCCACATTTTCAGAAGTACTCGCTGTCCTCTAGAGAAGCATAATGTGTACATATTGATGTGTGTGTGTGTGTGTGTGTGTGTGTGTGTGTGTGAGAGTGAGAGTGAGAGTGTGTGAGGTCCAGATGCCCTGTTGCTACCCTCCAGAAGATGCAGAGGGGAGTGATAACATCAACAGAATTGAATTACTGCCAACACCAAAAATAGATTCCTGGAGCTTAAAATACCACAAAGACAAACAGACACATACATGACAAGAGTTGTTTTTTGTTTAATGACACTATTCTTGCTGTTTACTGTTTTTTTTTTTTTTTACATAACTGTAAGTTCTTGTTTTAACACTTGCCTTAACTTACTGTGTGTTCACACCACGCACAAGTAAAAGTAATTTACTCGCTTTGTTCCCCTGAATTTGAACTCTAGAATATTTTGTGTTTACTCGCTTCATTCATTTGCACGAATTACTCGCTTCAATTGAGCGTGAAGTCATGTGTGTATGAGTACCAGCAAGACATGAATTTTTGTGAGAAGGGACGGACATGGTTGAGCTTGATTAGGATTGAGATAACAATCCAAACAGGAAGTCAGCTTTGTCAGGCTTTAGTGGAGTTGATCATCTTCATGTCTGTTACCAGTTTAAGAGGCTTGTGATGGCACTCATCTAGGGCTGGACGTTATGACCTCAAATCTATATCACGACTGATTGAACCTTTTACCTTGACTGCGATTAATGAAGGATTTTATGTTTTTTGTTTTTTTTGCCTCCACCACAACACACACACATGCACGCACACACTCACACTCACACTCACACACAAGATTGATGGTGTTACCTTTGGTTGCTGAAACTGTTGTTCTGTAGTGTTTACATCAGTCTTCTTTTTGTTTGGTGTTCTCACTGAAGCCCAAATGTGTCCAAACGATGCACACTGCATTTTGCTTTGGTACAAGCTGTTCGAGTTGCTCAGTTGGTTAGGTGTTTGAAGTCTCCTCCATGTTGCTTCCATGTTACGGACTTGACGACAGAGTCACATGCGGTGACTGCACATGCGGTAGTATGTTTTTAAGAGGACAGTACATGAACAAACAGAGTATTAACAGAAAACAGGAAATACTGACATGGGTAAGATTACTTTGGTTAGAGGTTCCTCATGTTGGTTTTGATTTATTTTCGCTAAATTGCCCAGCCCTACACTCAGTTAAACAAATGAGATGCTGTTTCTGTGTGTGTAAATGGATGCGTGCTTTTTGTGTTTTCACACACACTCGCACTCGCTCATCTATTTTTGGAAGACGCAGAGTTTTGGGGCAGCCCTTTTAGCTTTGCTTGATTAAGTCATTAAAGTCGTCTATCCATTGCTAAGTGGCAAAGCAAAGCTCCTGTCACACCCCATCGCTGTCCACACTGCTGGAGCCATTGTTGAGGACTCAGCAGTTATGCAAGAGTTGTGGTCACAGCCAAAGGCCATGGCTTGGGTCAGGTTACCCAAACAGGCTGGAATCCAGAGAAAGCACTGTCCTTTAGTTATTTATTATCTTAAGAAGTGTTACTTCCTTGCGGTGCCTTGTTTTTGTGTGTTTAAAACTAATTGTTGCATGTTGGTAAATGGATTTTAACACAACCTGCAGGTCTGATTGAGAGACCTGCAGGTCAAGTTTAAAGACGTCATGAAACAGCGGGATAGACTGTTATCATAGAGGATCATGGGATTTGTTTATTAATGTATCTTAAGTTCTTTCCATGCTACCTTTAGTCACATCTGCTGACCTTCCTCGCACTCTGACTGGTGTTGCTGCTGAAGTTAGCAACAGGCAACAAAATGAAACACAGTTACCTTGCGTAAAATTGTAGATTTTCTCTCTCACTCTTCTGCACACAACTTAAAATATATAACAAAGAATGATAGTCACTTCATTGTGTAAATGTTAGAAACTATACGCTCAGGAGGTGTCGAGTCATATGAGATTGAGTCTGTCGGACTCACACCCTCCCTTTAGCTCCTTCGTTAAAATGCCTAAAATTCGTTTTTCAAACTTGGAGGCAATTCTAATATTTCTCAGGTAGGGGGGACTTCGAAACTTTGGTGGGGAACTATTGACATGTATTGCGTGTCTTATTCGTCCCTGGAGGTGGTAGCAGTACACAAAATTCCAAGTAATAGTGTTAATACTCCTCTAAAATTAGAATCTTGTAGAAATTGAGCTACTTTTTCAAATCCTTTACTTAAGTCAAAGTAAAAAAGTACATACATGTCTCAGATTGATTCAAATAATATAATAGCGTTATCTTTTTCTGTGATTGCTGTGTGATGTTTGTGGACCAAATATTTATTCAGTTTGAATAGATGTACTTTTTTACCTTTATCTTACCCTCTGACACCTGCGGTCTTTAATGTGAAAAGTTAATTTTACTCGAACATTACAGCCCAAAGTTGAAGCCTGCTTTTTTTTAATAAAACCAACAAACAAAAAAGTTACAAAATGCTGCTGTTTTTGGACTCCCATTTAATTAATAGCATATAATCATTGTGTATAGTTACGGTCATTCTCAGTTCTTGAGCGCGAGTGTAGGTGCTGCACTGCTCCACAGGCAGTATGCTGGTGTCGTGCTGAGGTACTTACTCTTCATAGAAAGTGTGTCCCCGGCTGCGGGAGCGTGCATGCATGCAGTGAAGGCGGACCCACAACACTAGCATTTCTTTACGTTGGTTATTTCTGCTCCTCCTCGACTCCTTTCTAATCACAGTTGGAATCTGCTTGCTCCTATTTCAGATTTGTTAGATCTGATTAAATTATGTGAGATACCCACAGTTCCGCACCAAATTTTAGGCCCTGTGTTGGTTAGTTTGTGGCACTTTGCTCTTTGATGATTCTTGTTCCATCACAGTACCATTGCAAGCATTGCAGGGAAGGTGAGCCTGTGCCCCGGAGTTGTTGACTGTAATTTAAGTGTCAGCTAAATACCATCAACATGAATATATTGTCTGTAGAGATCACTTAAGAATGTGTTAATATATGAGATTGTTAATATAAATTAATAACTGTTTTATCTGCCTTCTCTCCTCTCTGTTTCTCTCTTTCTGTCTTCCATACCCCCTGCTTCCCTCACTGTTTCCTCCTTAATATCGCCCTCTCTCATCGCCACTTCACCCTCTCTCCCTCCCTCATCGTTCATCCTTATCTCTCCCTCAATCCCTTTCCTGTCTCCGTGTTTCCAGGTGGCTATAAAAATAGTGGATAAGACCCAGCTGGATGATGAGAACCTGAAAAAGATCTTCAGAGAGGTGCAAATCATGAAATTGCTAAAGCACCCCCACATCATCCGCCTCTACCAGGTACGCACTTGCACTCACCCACAGAGCCCAGCGCACGCTGCATACATCTTACACATAAGACCCATGGCCCAATAGAGAAAGGACAAATGAAGTATGTGTTGTTTAGCAGGATCTGATGTTACCTGCTGTTGTCTTTTTGGGTAAATGTACCAAGGTGTGGAAGGATTGAGGCCTTGAAACAGCCCACGTCAGTTTAAACATTAAACGCTTCGCCACAAAATATTAAAATTCACACACACACACGTACATTTAACACAACCCTGAGTAAACAGCAGTTTTTGTTGTATTTAAATCTTGCTGATTTCATGCCAAACAATGCTTACTCATTCTGTTACATAACCAGTGAAACGCCCATCACTAGATGCTGGCGTGTCAGAGGGTCTGGAGGTCCAGGTTGTTATCATTTGTTTATGTTGTAGGTGATGGAGACAGAGAGGATGATCTATCTCGTAACAGAGTATGCGAGCGGTGGAGAGATATTCGGTAAGAGGATCCCTACTGTTACTTGGATGTAGATGCCATTGTCCCTTCCTCTGATTTTATGTCTGGCAAATTTGCTGAGGGAAAAGTCCAAATGTAATGGAAATATTCCTTATAAGAGGGTTTTATTTTAATTATTCAGCTAATTTATTTAGTTGTTGTTGTCCATCATCATTGTTTTTTGCACTGTGTGTTTGTTGCTGAGCACAACTTGAGTTTATGTTTTCCCATTATTTACTTCCTTTTGTCTATTGTGCAACTTATTTGTAGAGTAAAATGGCCTCTTGAAAACTCTGAGTCATGTCCAGTCTCCTGTGTTCCATTTCTCTGCTTCCTAAAGGATTAAAAATTCTGTCTCCTCCTTGATGATTAATGTTGTGATTTATAAGGCTAAATCATAGCGAAATCATAGACTCCACTTCTTATGTATTCATTTAGATACAACTGAGTACCTTAAATATCTAAACTATACTGTGTGTGTGTGTGTGTGCGCGTGTGCACGTGCACATGCTCTTGCAGACCACTTGGTGGCTCATGGGCGAATGGCAGAAAAGGATGCCAGGAAAAAGTTCAAGCAGATCGTTGCAGCAGTTCATTTTTGTCACTGCCGCAACATCGTCCACAGAGATCTGAAGGCTGAGAATCTGCTGCTGGACCACAACCTCAACATCAAAATCGCAGGTGTGTATATGTGTGTGTGTGTCTCCCCTTAAGAATGCAAGGGTGTGAAACTTAATATGGCGGTTTTGGGCTGTCTTGGTGAGTGGGCGTAAGCAAGTGTCAGCATGTGCTTTTTGAACATTTTCTTGGGTTGATTAAATTGGCTGCAGAGAAAAACGAGATTGAGTAAACTTCTCCTCTCCCTCTGTCAGATTTTGGCTTCAGTAACCTGTTTTCTCGAGGCCAGCTGTTGAAGACATGGTGTGGCAGTCCTCCATATGCTGCACCAGAACTCTTTGAGGGCAAAGAATATGATGGACCTAAAGTAGATATATGGGTGAGTACACCTTGGGATGCGAAAGGCCCCATTGGGATGTGGCGCATGCTGAGGCTAACGCAGGGTTCAGACAACACAATGTCAGCCCGATAATTATCTGACCCGGATGATGATGCCACATCTAGGACGCCTCCCAACATTCTAACGGAAAGACTAGCATATTAAATTTTGTCTACCTCCCATGACAGCTTGTTAGTAGTAATAGTCAGTAGCGAGCGCTTCCTTTACATTGATATCATTCATGTCGTGACTGATAGGGGAGCAGCGTACAGTCTGTCATGTCTCTCAGTCATGACATAGCTAGAATATATGACTCTTTAACCATCTAAGCTAACATAGCGGACGTTGTAACAAAAATGTCAAAAATGTCTTGTCGTTTGACCCTGGCATAACTTGACAAATTAAAACAACAACAACATCAACAACAACAAAAAAGGAAAAAAAATAAATTGAAAAATTTTTTTTGAATGCATGGAGACCCTAACAGGTTTTGTCTTAAAGAGCCATAACTGTCTAATTTCTCACCATTTTAGAGATTGCCCTGTTAAATTTCGACCATGCGCATGCTTTAGTAGAAGTCAGACTGCATTTTTAAACTCCAACCACTGTCATTCATGTTGATCAGGAGTATAGAAACAATATAGGACATGTGAAAGTTGCTAGGTGTAGGAAATTTACCTTTCTACAGAGAACGTCTGCGTTTATTTGGTCAAAAATCGCTGGGAGAGAGAGAGATAGGAGAACCGGGATCCAGTGAGTTGAAAGTTATTTCGCCTGTAAAAATAGTTCCTTACAAGTGCTGCCTTCCTAGCTGGAATATTCGCTTAAAGAAGGATTTTGACACGGATGTTCTTTTTAACTAGCATTGTCACACATTTTCAGAAACTTTCCATAAAGTTTATTGAATATGGACAAAATGTAAACAAACACGATATCTCATGGACAAAACTATTTTGGTAAAAATGGGTGGGGCTTATGTAACCTATGTGGCCAGTGTTGACAAAGGACAGTGACATTGAGCAACACTAGTATGGTCCTTTAAAATGTATTACTCAGTTTCTGTAATAGTCTTTATTGCTGGATTTATATAATTAAAATAATTGTTTACTCAAGCTGTATTTTGAAGTAATGTACTCAGTTTGTTTTCTGCTGTCTTTTGTTTGTAGAGCTTAGGTGTGGTCTTATATGTGTTGGTGTGTGGCGCCCTGCCTTTCGACGGCAGCACCCTACAAAATTTGCGTGCTCGCGTCCTCAGTGGCAAGTTCCGCATCCCCTTCTTCATGTCCACAGGTAGGACACGTCTCTTTTGTTTCTCCTCTAGAACATACTTTAATCAATGCGAGCTGTTAAATAAAAGCAGAATGCAGTCATATGCAAGTGAACTGTGGTTACCAGCAACAGCTTTATTAAGTGTTCCCAGGTCATTGTAGTAATAATAATAACCTCACTGCCCCAACCGTGCTTGCAGACGACTGAACCTCCCAAGGATGCAACCCTTTCATAACCAGTCATGATGCTATCACCTGTTATCAGTAAACCCGGTTACCTGTTCCAAACAGGTTTTTTTTGTTTGTTTGTTTGTTTTTTAAACATTCCTCAACTTTCCCAGTGTTTTGTGCACAATTACCCACATGTTGAAAAACATGTTGCTGGCATCAAATTCAGACTAAACATGTATTTACGAAAATCAATGAAGTTGATGTCATTTACTGTTTTCAGTTGACTGTCAAAAAGGATAAACAGATGATGAAATTCTGCACTATTTTGGTTCTACACAGCATCCCAGGTCTTTTGGAATAGGCTTTGTATGTTGGTTACATTTGATTTCA
>JAQFJA010000024.1:6528163-6545131 GCA_029874485.1 Naso brachycentron
ACAACAATCATGCAATCCAGAGCAAGTGGGCTGCATGAAACTGAAAGAGGTATTTAACTATATTCCTGCAAACAGCATGGTTGAAAACAGGATTACAGTATGCAAAACACTTTGAAGCTGTCCTACCTCTAAGTAACATTTTCATGACTGCAATGTTGTAGCATTTTGTGTTTAAGCTGCATATTTTTCAGTTAACATAGTCTGAGTCACAGGAGAAAGAAGTTGGGTATAAGCCTCCCACTTGCCAACTGTTTCGGATAGGATCACATACTACTAGCGGACGCTAGTAGTATGTGACTATTTTGCAAGGGCACCATTGCTGTATCCTGGGCTTAGCACTGCCCAAGACGATTTTGATTGGTTTGAATAAAAACAAACAAGCTGGGGAATTTTTTTTTTCCTGCTTCAGAATGATAGCAGGTTGAGCCAGACCTTTCTCTAGTGCTGATACAGCGCTAACATAGTGTGGAGAGAGATCTGGCTACGCGGGGCCGCAGTACACATTGGTCTACATTGCATATTTTTAACTACGCTTCTTCTGATTTTAAAGAAAGAAAATAAAAATCATAAAATAAATGTATTCCTTGTGTTCATTTTATTTCTAATCAAGACACTTAGGCAAGAATTGCTTTCTACTGCTAATATTAACTTAAAAGCTTCCCTAATGCAAATTAATTAAATTGTACACATGCAACGAAAAAAAAAAGACAAAACGTGATTAACTGTTCAACTGTGGAGATAAATCATGATTGAAAAAAATCATTGATTGACAGCCCTAATTTTGAGTAAAGTTTAAAAAGCACAATTATTTCTTGAAATAAAAGGTAAAAATAGGTAAATTACAGACAACACATTTCAACCAAACAGTGTTTGATACTGTAGACCAGCACCTAGGTAACCTGATCAGACAACTCAGCACTCCACTTATCCTGAAGCCTTGAAAAAAAGCCAGGTAAAGAAACACATTCTCGGTTTATCCTCTGCACTCTCCTCTCTTTCATCGTCTCTCTCTCTCTCTCTCAGTCTCCTTCTTTACATCAACCTTGCTTCCTCCTTCTGATAAATACATCTCCTTTAACGATGAGCCTATTCCTGAGGATGAGAGAGGACACCGGTATCCTCTTGTTTGCTTCTTGTTGCACACTGTCAGGGCCCTACACCAAGCGAGCTCGAGCTGAGACATCTCGTACGGGAGGGAACGGGGAGATGAGTGTCTGCCTAATGAATAAATGTAAATGTGAGAAGACGTCGGAATCAATGAAAATGGATATCAGCCGTAATGCGAGTCGACAGCGGATGCGCCTCACATGCAAATTCCCACGCCTCCCCGAGCCTTGGCTGTGCAGACTGCTTTGGAGTGTGTGGGACTACAAGAGAGTAGATTAGCGAGGCAGTGGAGTGAGGCTGTCTTTGGCAGGTGACCCCGTGCGATGCACAAAAGTGGAGGTGCAGTCACCCCAGCATGTCACCCAGTGGGAGCTGGATGTCAGATTTGTTGAAGGCTTGTACTCGCAGCTTGAGTTCCTGTTGATGCTGCTTCCCTTTGTGTGGCACAGAGATAACTCTCTCACACTGTACTCATTGACATCTGGCTCTGACGTTTCTCACTTGTAAGTTGTTTTTTCTGTTTTGTTTCAAGCACATTTTTCTATAATCATGATGAGCTTACGTGAAAAACTCTTCCCCAAACCACAGAAAGTATAACTTTTGTGAATTCAGAAGAAATGTGGAGCACTAAAAACTAATATAACTTGAATTTGAATCCATCTGAAATCTTTATGGCTAAGACTTAGTATGATAAATTAATCGTGGGATCCTTGGAAAATTCTAGTCAAGACCTTGGTGCTTCCATAGGACAGTCTATCTATCTATCTATCTATCTATCTATCTATCTATTACAGAAAATTTTAGCACACAAAACTGCGACATATTGAATTGTAGCTGCAGTGCAGAGTTAAAACAGTCAGATGCAGGACATACTGTACACAAAAACAGTCTTTCAACATTGTAGCTCAGTGTGGGAGAAAAAGAGGTCAACAGTACATGAGCTCCTGAGAAATGATTTGTCTGTCCTTGTTCACCACCTCTTCATTTAACATGCATTTATTCAAAATGCGCTCTTAAAAACTGCTTTTATTGTTATCATGTGC
The DNA here is from genome assembly GCA_029874485.1 of Naso brachycentron. Classification (NCBI taxonomy): domain Eukaryota; kingdom Metazoa; phylum Chordata; class Actinopteri; order Acanthuriformes; family Acanthuridae; genus Naso; species Naso brachycentron. Next base: position 6,530,314 of record JAQFJA010000024.1, read on the forward strand.
AGGATTTACCCTGCACACAAGAGTTTTTGGCATCATCCAAAGATTTTTCAAGAGCCAAGGTTGAGCTTAGAGTGGCGGCCATGCTTGACTCTACTTAACTGCTGAGTAATCCTACAAAAAAGGCAAAGAGGTGGAGAGTGGGTGGGACACAGATTGCGCTAATAGTCCATCAGTACAGTAAAGTGTCAGCAAGCCATTATATTTGTTCAATATTTTAAAGTCAATTTTTTCAAAAGGACACATACCTGAGAGGTAGAGCTCAGTGACTCAAATTATTTAGGGTGATGCCTTGCAGACAGCTAAAGGCTGCTGGTATTTAATTCGCCCACAAAAAAAGGCTTAATTATTCATCACTTTAAAATAATTAAAACAAATGAACTGTGTAAAAATTCAACCCCTCCATCCCCACCCCCACCCTCCATACAGTTGCCATGATGGGTAAATAAGCTACAGAGACCAAAAATATTTTTAAGTACTGGGCTTTTTATGGGAATTGACTCGTTTTGGAGCCGGTCTCAAGTGGCTCTTGGAGGAACTGCAGTTTCTGGCGTGCCTGCATCGAACTGGTTTTTCCTCTTAATCAAACGTATGTTTCTGTACGTGCTATCTCATATAAGAAACATAACGTGCATGTGCATGATGGTTCAAAAGCTGTGATTGACCAGTTAACAACTCCTCCAATTTTTAAGTCATAACACTCTATATTGGTGAAAGAAACGGTCACACAGTGACAAGCTGAACAGCTTTTAAGTGTTTGCAGTGAAGCAATAAACTGCCCCGCTGACTGAACGGTTTCATGTTGTTTGTTTTCTCTGAGCTCGCTTCCTCTCCTCCGTTATTACCAGTCGTCTCCAACCGTGAGGTAAACGGGAGGAGGAGAAAAAACAAAAAACAAAAAAAAGTGACAGATAGAAGGAGGAGACGTGAACAGAATGGAGTTTCTTTCAGCTGTCTCTTTGAAAAACTCCAAACAGTAAACAGAAAGCTGTGACTGAAGCTGAATTGTGATCTTGTGAGCAACAAGACAAGTCTGTACCGTACAGACATTTCAGAGAGTTTAGGATGAAACTACAGATGTGACATACACATGTTCAACAAACAATTCATCTTTGAAGTGTAAAAATTTGATAGTTTAAACTAAAGCACTGAGCCTAGAATTTACAGATTTGTTTTAGTTGGCCGGTAATTTCCTATAGAAAACAACTCTGGTCACCATTTCTGCTACCGATCTCAGAGACATTTTTCTCAAATTATGATGATAAAGATGGATTTCACAAGGTGTGGACAAAGTGTACTTCAGGAGTTCACATCAGATATGGTAAGGACTGCTTTTTGTACTATTCCATGCCTCCCTGTTTAATGCAGATTTGTAGATAATTTCTACAATCTGGGATGAATTGTGTAAAGAGTGTGACAGTTGTCCAACCAAAGACTGATGTTGCTTTCTGCTTTTTTGATAGCAAATGCAGATTTTAGATTTTCTTTCAGAGTTCTGGGGCAGCCTGATGGTGCTTTCGATTTCTAAAACACATGTTCAAAGATTGCGGAACTGTTACCAAATGTAAACAGACATTAATTGTGCAATTTAATATGTAATTTTTAAAGGCTTTAAACTCTAGAAGTGGATCTGAGATAAGACAACTATGTGAAAAGGGGGTAACTGAAAGTAGAATTAAGCACAAAAAATATTAAACCAGACTTTGTAAGAATTAGGACTGACTCTTTCCTGTCATTTGGTTGATTATTGGTCTGTTTGTTCTTGTCCAACCAAATTCTCATCGGTTGGATGGTTGCTTGTGTTAATTTTTGTAAGGAGAAATGCACTTCCTGATTGGTTATTTTTTAGGGCAGGAGAGATCTCTGCACACCTACTGTATTTCATGTTTAGAGTAGTTCACTATCTTGTGTTTTGAATAAAAGTCAATAAATATGTTTGATTTAACAAGAATGTATCCGTTTTAACAAGGCAAATTATCAGACATGATGTCCAAACATTCAACTTCTCACATCTTTTAACTCGTCCTTGCTAAAGGAGAGATCCCTGAAGGTAACAATATAACCGTGTGTGACAACAAATGGACAAGCTGCAGGAGTTTATTGGCTTGGCAATGCTGTGTAACTTTGATGAACAGATTAACACCCACTTTTTTTTTTCACTTTGACTGATCCATTGGTTGCAGAGCTGGTAGCACTACAGAAGACTGCAGCAGTAGAAATAAGGCAAATGAATTTGAGAAGAAAAAAACAGCTGAAAATTAAAATTAAAAATATGCCTGATTATGTTGCTCTTGCTAGCTGGCAGCAGCAATACTTGCCAGTTAAACTCAATAAAATTATTTTATTAATGAACACAAACATAATGTTCATACAAGCCAGAAATTACCATGCATTTCTACTGCATATCAAATCAGTTAATATTATTGAAAAATATGACTAAACAGCTCTTATACACAATATTTTTCAGACAGTGGATTTATGAGTTCCATAATCAGTTCAGCAATCAAATGTTGTTGTTTTTTTGGTTTTGTGTTTGTTCTACTGAAGCATGGTGATATTATTTGATTTTAGCTTTCTAGCCATGGTAAAAGAAAAAGAAAAACAAATCCTATAGTTTTTACTCTGACAGAGGTCCTTTAAAAGTACAAGCAAAAGAGCTTTTATGACTTCAAACTGAGGTTTGACAGGCATCATGAAGGAAGAAGAAAAATATTGTGAAGTTAAGAGGAATTATTTGCAGTTTAGCAGGCTGTAACAAATGATAGCTTCTGTGGCAGTTTTAATTGTGTACTGCGCTCATACGGCGACTGTGGCTCCTTCAAAGCATCATGTGAGCTCTTGGATAAATACAGGTGACGATGACTATTAATCATCCAAATGATGTTAATTGTTTTACCTCCTTTCAGTCGGCGGACACCGTCTGCTGCTCCATATGGGTCAAACAAACAGATAAATAAGTACACAACACCTGGTGCTTACATGCCACCATGCTCTTCAATCAGAGTCATATTCAGCTGCTCCACATGTTTACTCCCTCTCGCCCTTCATCTCTTCCCCTCTCATCTCTCTGCACCTCTGACTCACCCCTTCACCACCTCTCTTCCTCTCACTATTCTCATTTTCTCACCTTGTCTCCTCACTCCTCTCTGTAAGTGTCCTCTCCCCTCTCATCTCGCCATCCACACTTTGGAACAGAGCTGGACAGCATGGGATAAAAATCAAAGGATCTTTTCATTGATCTATGCTACTGATCAGGTTTCCCTACTCCCACTGGCCCTCTGCTTTGTCTGAACTGCTCAAGCCTCCAGAAGGTCCTGACAACCTTTGGTGCAGAATGTAAAGCATGCTCAGTGGTAGCTATTTCCTGTTCTTGCTAATGAATGACTCCTCGAAAAAGAGAGAACTTGCTATCACTTGTCAGTGTAGTTGTCTGCCTGCAGCTCTTGCTTCCTCCTATCAAAGTAACTGTCAAGGTGTGTCTTGGTCAGGCTGTGACAAAGCTCTGCTGGACCAGAATGAGAATTAAGAGCTTGGCAGTCTATGCAGGCCTAATCTGAGGCACATTCAACAAGTCGCTTGCAGGGAGCATGATTTGATTGGAATAGTAAGCCACGGTTGAACGATTTGTAATGAAAATACATCCCATTAACTGGTTGCAGCCCTCACAATGATGCAGCATCTCAGCTGTGTTATTTAGCCATTGTGACTTTATTTATTTGAATACTGGGCAATAAATCAGTCCCCCCCCCCTTTTTTTTTTTTTATCTTATCACAACAACATCTCCGTGTCTGTAATCCTCAGCAGAATCCTTCCTGCACCTGTAATCCTCTGGAGAATACATAGTCAAATGCCTGTAAAAAATGCTGGCAAATATTTGCTGACACTTGTAAACAAAAAGCCTTGTTAAATGCACCTTTCTTTTGCCGGCTTTTACAAAGTGGCGTTGTTGTTTATCAGTCCCCTCAGAGACCAGGGCTGGGTTTACACGGGGTCTGCTTGTGATGGATGCCTCAGTTGCTATCCTGCACTGTTTTACCCAGAGCTTTGTTGATGGATGCTCTGCTGTGTTATATTATACTCTTTTTCTGCCTCGCTGTGCTGTGCCAATATGGACTGGCCAATAGGCTATAGCTGACAGAGGACAGTGTGGGCTGACAGATGCCTGGGCCAGAGCTGCTGAGCTGGGCTTGTGTTGACAGGAGGGCTGGGCTGGATGGATCCCTGCTCCAGGGCTCGCCGTGGGGGAGGACCAAAGAGCAGGCTGAAGCCAGGAAGTGAAACTGTAATGAGGGTCACGATGTGCCAAGACTGACAGAACAGCTCACACCACCCACCATCCCCATCAATACCCTGTTCTCCTCATCTCACCTTCTCTTTTATTTCCTTCTTTGCATCTCTGACACCTCTCACTCCTTACTAAAACACGCTTTTTTCTTCCATTTCTCTCTCTTGGTCCATCTTGTTCAACCTTCTGCCTCCATCTCCTCTTTTCTGCCTTTTCCTTTTCTTCTTTATCATTATATTGACTGCACAACCTCTGTCACTAAGGTCCCTCTGTGTGCATGTTTGTGTCATAGCAGATGTTTATGTGTGTTGCGGTAAAAAATGCCCTACTTGCTATAAAGAAAGAATCTGAAACCTTTTCTCCAAAAGAGTCAAACAACTTGTTTCAGCGATCAATAGAGATTACAGGCGAGACTGACACACAGGCTATCTGATCGAAATCTGCCTCAGTTTGGCCTGGTGGGCACGTAGGTTCTGTCTTGTCTATATGCATGTGGCAGGGGGCACAACAAACAGAAGAAGAGAGACGGAGAGATAAGGAAAAGACGTGACACAAAAGAAAGTGACACCCAGAAAAGAAAGAGAGGAGATGTAAGCTTTGGGACAGGAGCAGAGCTACAGCTGCATACCAAATCAAAGCCAGGTCATTCCTTTATAGACCTCGAAGCAGTTTCTTGTCCCAGATATTCTCTGCATTGCAGGTTAAATGTATTTCCGGTAAGGTCTAAGTTTATCCCCCAAGACTAAGCCGAGTGGAACGAAGCATTTATTGAAATACCTGCCACATTGCTGTCTTGCTATAGAGTCACTGCCCACACTTTTGTGTTGTGAAACTCGAGCTAAAATTCTCCTATTGCTGTTGTGCTTGTTGGCCCGTGTGTTGACAGGCACAATTCATACTTTAACGTGAATTAAATAGGTAAGTCAGTAAGTAAGAACTGTGAATTACATCATTTGGAATCACTAAAAAACACAACACGTACACGACAATGAAGCTTTTGTTGTGGTAAATTGGGGTTATGCTTATACACACACTCATACACTGGATGATTATGCATATATGTGCAAATTACCAAGTATTTTGTGTTAAGATCATGTTTCCTTAAACATTTGGAAATCAAGCTAGCTGTAGCATAAGATTCCTTTTGCTACAGCACTTACAATTCGTCTAATCAAATTACCTTTACAAAAGCAGTACAGACACAAAGTACAGGCGTACTGTGTGTAATCTACAACACAGCAGGGACTGTATTTGTTAAAATTTATCGATATCGATACCGTTACTAATTCTGCTTATCAGTCCCATTCTGTACTTATTCCTGATCAGTTTTCTGTGTGGTAAAAAAAGGAGGCCTACACAGGGTTTCAGTGTCAGTCAGTTTTATTATCTGAATTGTCCGAACACTGTAAAATTTTTGCCTAATATTTTAATATGTTAACATAAAATTCTACTTTAATTAAAAGGATATAACTTGTAAAATAACAAACAAGTAGCACTGTTGTTCCTTCTCTGGGAAATGAGACCATGCCCGGGACCTTTTCTTTCTTTCAGCCATGTTGATGCAAATAGTTACTTTCCAGCAGGATGGATGCAGAGTGTTGACATCATGACGCATGAGTCTTTTTCAACACAGAACAAGTCCAAAAACACACTCGCATTGACAGGAGGAATTCATAATGTTAAAGGCATACGATTCTGATGAACTGCAAAATTAGGAACCGTTTCTCCACTCGAAACATTTTTTGATCCCAAATCCTAGTTATATGTTGGTTTTGTGTGTAAGTTATCCTTGCTGCTGTTTTTTTTTAACCAAAGGCCACATGGAAAATTTGCTCATTACTCAAAAGAACATCTTCATTAAGTTTATATCACATGTTTAATGTAAATAAAAAGGCATGAAAACTCTGTTTTCTATAAATCATTGATAAAAGACAAAGACAAACAGAGTCAAGTCACCATTAAAGTGCATTACTTCATGAATTAAAATGTTACCAGTTGATTCTTGACTCTTTAACTAATCTAATGACAGATTAAAAAATGTAATCTGGCCTGATTATCATTATTTCATTTTGTAATCTGATTACATCCAAGTTGATACTACCCAACCCTGATAGACGACAACAGAGCTGTTTTAACCCTTAAACTTCTTCATGCCTGTCATCTGTTGCTAAAATGACTCAAGTTGAGCCAAACTTTTGAACTCATCCTTGCAGGGAATTCCCTGCTGACGTAGCATCAGAATAGACTTGTTGTAACCTTGGTTACGCACTGGATTTATCCATTTTGCTTCCAAGTGCTCAGACAGCCACAAATCCTCTTATAATTCTCCCATCATTAGGCCCCTCCATCCTCCATCTTGGATGACATGCATCAACGCTTGGAGCGAGCCATTAATCAGGGCAGGAATGATTGTTTTGAGACTTGGCCAGCAGACAGAGCAGGGAAGGATTATTAATCAAAAATGGTTACAAACAACCCAGGAATTTGCAGGTCTGCCTGATTCAATTTTGCTTGGCACAGGTGTGATTTCACCTCTGAGGGTTTGCAAGTGCCCTGGGCAGTTACATTTCTGTGCATGTGTCGTGTTTTTCTGACGGTGTTCCAATTAGATGGCATGTGTTCGGGTCTGCTGTGAAATGCAAGGTTTGAAATCTCCACAGCAACTGTTGCGGCAGGTGGAAAAGGGCAAATGGCAGAACATGCACCAAATCTCACTGCTGAGCTGATGCTGAGTTCATTCTCGACATGCCGGCAGCACGTGAGCCCTGACGCTTTTCCTTTCAATCTAGCTTCTCTTTGACCGATTCATCCTCATTGAAAGTCAATGTGACAGTTCCTCCGTGGCTCCCTCCTTTGCCCTCCTCTGTGTTGTGTTTTTAAGCAGGGTTGGAGCAGAAAGCTCGGTTGTAACGAGCACATGACAGATGGAGCCTCACTGAGACGTACGCAGGAGGATCTATAGCAGGGGCAGGATGCTGCTATTAAATCTCAGGAGATGTACTGTGCTTCCTCCCTCTGTCATCTCTTCCTCTTGCCACGCTCATTCTCCTTCCCTCTCCTTCTGCTGTTTTTATCCTTCTTCTTGTTTCGCTGTCTTTAACCTTCACTTTCTGCCTCCTTTATTCATTATTGCTCCATCACTTTTTGTCTGTCCAGCTTCTTTTTCTTGACCATGCTTTACTCTTTCCTCTATTTTTCTACCTCTTATTACAGCTATGGTCTGACCGTGCAGCAGATCTGCCACTCAGTGCATGCAGAGGATGGATAAAATAACAAACACTAAAATATAATCCTACAGCACCCTCATCATGCTCATAATATTACATTTAGTGCACCTGAGAAGTGCTATTTCACACGCATCAGTAAATCCCCGCATCTGTGAATCTGTGCTGTGTGTAAGTCTAAGGTAGAGATATTATTGCTAATGTTAGCCACATGTCTCTTAACAGCTGCAAATTATACTCATTATTCCACAATTACCTGCTGCAGAGTGTGGACCTTTCCTACCCCATCGCTTTCATTCCCCTTCTCAGTCTGCTCTTATTATCATAGGATGTGACATAAGGCCGTGTCTCCAAGTGTGACACCATGGAACTACTATCTAATTTCTCAGCTCTCCACATTTACCTCTCATGCGATCCATCACTGTGTTCTGCTTTGGTGCATTATGGGCAGAAAGGGGTGAATCAGTTTATGATGCAGTGCCACTGGAGGAGAACAGAGGCAAGAGGAGAAAAAAGAAAAAACGCTCTGATAAGTGCTAAAATACTCCAGACCTGGCTGCTTCTGTTTAGGCTGTGAAATGAAATGCGGCATCATAAATTCTGTCTGTAATGAAATAGGCTTTTCAGAATTTGTTGGCCCAGCGCACAATTTATGTTTCTTGGGAAAGCTTCAGATAATGTGCAAAGTAGAACTACCTGCACCTGTACTACATCTTAACAAGACAGATTCCACTTGCGTCTATTGGAGCTTTAGCAAAGCCCCGAAAATCAAACAAATGTAAGCCAAAAGCTTGGCTAGCTGTTCTCGCTCAAAGTCTTTTTTTTTATCTCAAAGGTAACACTTTGAACTGAAGATGTGTCTTAAATAATTACAGCGGGAATGAGAGCTCGTGGGGCAAGTTGTTTCATCAACATTTCCTATGTGAAAATCGACTTCTTTACCCTCTTGCCACACTAATCAGCATTTCTCCCTCGTGGGCTCTTTTTGGAAAGCACAGCCTTATTAATTGGAGTTTGACGGTGCATCTCTGGAGTTCAGTGTTAAGTCTTGTGGGTGAAATGTAAAGGTTAGCCAGCAGTGGTGTGGGAGCTGTCAAACAGATGACTGACAGGTGTCATGTATAATGAGGAGGTCAGAAAGGTCCTGTGTGATTTGTTGTCAGGGATGGAGTAACTCATTCACACACGTATGCAACAGAAGAAGCTGAAAGGTTGACAGCAATTCTTCTGAGGCTGGAATTTCTTTGGAAAATGAGCAAAATATCATTTAATTGCAAACATTCGGATTCCTTTTAGCACTTCACTCACAGAAGAATTAAAAGTGAACTAGCTTGTCAAATACATGAGATTAAAACTGACAGTGAGACAGTTGAATTATTAACTATTCTCTTTTCACACTAAATTGCCTTTTTTGCCAGTTTACCATGGGGTTACTTTTATTATTTATTTTACTTTGAAGCTCCTGGAGCCAAAATAAAAACTAAAAAAAATGAGGGAATTTATTGACTCAAAGCTCTGCTATTCCGCTTCATGTTGAGTGATGTCAAATCCTGAGCAGTGTCGGGTGATGTCGAGGATGTGTCATCATCTTGGTAACACTTTACATAAGGGGCCACAAAATTTGGGTTGTTACAAAGTAACAAATGAGAAACTAACTACAGGTTAACCATTAGTTCATGAGTAACGATTAATCAAACAAGAGTAGCACATGCTCAGTTAATAATTAGAAAAATGTGTGAGAAATGTATCAGGGTCGAATTGGTATTTGATTTGCCACTCATAAAAAAGTATTTTCTGAATAATTCCTGATGAAAGTCTAGAAAGCAGGTGGTGATGAGTTACTAGAGGCCAGACTGAGATATTGTTATATATATGTTATATATATATAATATATATAATAAAAAATGGTGAGTTTTAATCAATTCATAGATAATCATAAACAAATAGTTACTTGATGATTCATTAAAGCAACACTATGTAACTCTGACCACGACCCGCTGCAAAAAAAGAAACTAAACAATGCACGTAAAACCGGTTCATATTTTATGTGAAAAATTTCCTCTGGTTTTGTCTCCGATGTCCTACGACTGCTCTGCCTCAACTCTGTGATTCACCGAGGTTCCTGAAAGTGACATGTAGCCTGCCTGCAGACCGAAGCTGCAGTTGCAGCAGCGGATAGTTCTTGGTGACAGCTCCACTAAATAAAAGGCTGCAGACAGAGCAGAGCAGTCTTGGACATCAAAGGAAAAACCAGAGGACATTTTCTCTGTAAAATGTGACCTGGTTTTACTAAAAATGCTGTTTTGTGTGACATGTTAATATGCATTGTTTAGGTCAGCTGAGGTCAGCAGTTTATCTTTGGTGTCTTCATGCAAGAATTCCATAATAACCTTTCAGCATATTGTAATTCAAGTGGTCTGAGAGAACACTAGACTTCTGCACCTTTCCTTGGCTCTGTATTCAGGCTTTAGAAAATAGTTTAGAAAAACAGTCACAGGCACGCGTCATTTCAGAGAGCGTGTGCTCCTACTGGCTGCTCTGTGCTGCACTCCTTAGGGAAAGGTGATGTCGCTATGAGCTGATTGGCTGTTCGAACAATTGACATGTCTTACATTCTAAAACTGACGTCTGGCGACTTGACAAGCTGAACTGCAGGCAACACTGCCGGCTGACTTCGAGTCGGGCTACGATGGACCAGTTTAAACCGCTGCAACTTTCCCTGCAACTGTTCCGTCTTGTTGTGAATCTTTGGTGTAAACTGGACTTAAAAGAGAGAGCGACAACAAATGAAATAACAAGAACACAAGCTGGATCAAAAACAGCAGAGTTGCTTGATTAGGAGTCTCATGCTACAGTTAGCTCGATTTCGAGACATTGCCTACAGAAGCTTATATTGTATTTCAAAGTCTGGTCTCTCACAATTCATCACCATTTACTGTAAGGAAATTCATTAAGAATTATTTAGGAAGTACTTATTAAAAAGTAATTCATCAACATATCCACTCCACTTTTGCTCCTTTTTTTGTTTCTCAATAACTACTCAGATTTTGTGGTCCTTATTGTGAAGTGAATCAAAGAAAACTGTTGTACTTCAACGTGCTGTGCGTACCCAAATAAGAAAACAGGCTCTCAGGGCATATAATGGGATCTGACTATATGTTATCAACTGAATGTGTCGCTGGCTGGGGGACACTTTGCATTTAAATGCATTCATGGTCACACAATGTCCGAGCTGCGGGCCTCATCTTTGTAACTGTTACTGCAACCTTTGCTCTGTTTTCTGGGGAGCGGTTCATTGTTAAATATAAACTCTGAGGACTTAAGCATTCACATGTAAAGCACGGCCACACACGGCATTGCTCATTTGGTTGCATCACTCATGCAAAACTGGCTGTGTAGAAGAAAAAAGAACCTACCTCCCCTTGTTTGGCAAAATCTGTGTAGCCATGGCAACAACAGAACATGTAATAAATCTTGACATGTTAACATAGTTGTTCCACTTTCTTTCCTTTCCGTGGGGTATAAAATAAGCCCCGATCATTGCCATTTCAGGTTGTGTTACATGAACTCAGCATGCGTCTCAATGCTGTAAAAGAGGTTTTTCATAACACTTACGCAGCAAGAATAACTCATCGGTGCAAGTGGTCCCCTGAGAGCACTGAAGGCTAACCAATGTTAACAAGCACCGCACACACCACGAGGCCTACGTCTGCGAGGTTTTGACTCTGTCAGTTCCAACGATTTTCCTAAAATGATCTTTAATTCTTCACTCTATGCTGAGTTGGCATCCGTCTCCTGATCAAAGAACCACGAGGTCATGAGCTTAATGCATTCTGACATTCAGATGTGGATCTGAGCATCCCTGACAGTCTCTCGCAACAGGGAGGCTGTTACAGCAGCGTTTCAGGCTTGTGACTGGGAGCTCATCTGGATCACAATGTATGATGGTAATGAAATGCAAATCTATTGATTCATTGATTCCTTCATTAAGTTATTCATGTGCCGAGGCACAGCCCCAGCAATGCTATTAGGTTCTGCTGTTCAACTCAGTGCTGCACACTAATGTTATTTCATGACTGTAGTTAAGACACAGCAGCAGACTGCACGAATGCAAATGAATCATTAGCTTTGACCTAAACTACGATTAAATCGCATAAAGAAGGCCGAACAGATTGAAAAAAAAAGCACTGGAATCTTGTCCTTTTATTGCCTTGTCATTATCATCAACAAGCACCCACAACAGACCTTGGATCACAAAGAGAGCTTTTAGAATGAATCAGTTCATCAACCAACAAACAATTCACTCATGCACTAATGCTGTAGCAACTAAAGTTGATTGTGCAGTTAAATATATACTACATGTACTGGTGTTCTGGCATGTACATATTTGCATACTGGTCATACTCTATGTGCCATTTTAAGCAGCAACAGCAGGAGAAGTGATGTTATGATTTGCATATAATAAGTAGCATTTGGTCACAATGTATATGACAAAACAGTGTGCCCAAGGACCTAGAGGCAGAGCGTGTCATGCACTGTATAGATAAGGGATGGACTTAATGACCAATTTTCTTGACGTTTAGATGTTAGAAGTTCAGAAAGAAGTTAAAATCTACATTCAACTAGTCTAAATATCAGAAAACCATTTAGGAGATATTTGAAACTGAGCGCAATATTGACCTAAAAACCGCTAAGGTAAAACTTTGTTCAAAATAAATAATGCATAGGAGCCATTTTGACATCATTCTTCAATAAATCCTATTTTAAATGCAGGTGAAATGTGTGCACAAGGATGCATCTTTGAAATTCTTACATGCTTAAAGCTGAGGTAGGTTGTTTATCTTTGGGGTCATCAGGCACAAATTCCACAAAAACCTTTCAGCATATTGTAATTTGTAAATTAAAGTAAAGTTTATTTATTATTCACATATACAGTGTACAGTGAAATGTGTTCTCTGCATTTAACCCATCCCTGAGGAGCAGTGGGCAGCCACCTCACAGGGTGCTGACTGGAAATAGACCTATATCCATGTTTTGATTTGGGTTCGAAACCAGAGCACCCAGGGGAAACCCACTCGAACACAGGGAGAGGAGGCAAACTCCACATAAAGAGGTCCTGCCCCAGCTGGGAATAAAACCCCGGACCTTCTTGTTGTGAGGTGACAGTGCTAACCACTGCCCACCGTGCCACCAATTCAGGCAGTTTGAAAGAACACCAGACTTCTAAACCTCTCCTTGGCTCTGTACTCAGACCGTGATGGGACTCTCTGCCACTTACGGTAATTTCAGAGAGAGCATGCTCCCACTGGCTGCCTCACGTGGCTCTTCTTAGTAACAGGTGACTTCGCTACGAGCTGGACACAAGTGACATGTCTTACGTACTCAAACTGGTCTCTGCCGGCTTGAGTCGGGCTGAGATGGACCAATTTACACCGCTGCAACTTTACCTGCACATGTTTTGTTTCGCTGTGAATCTGTGGTGTAAACTGGTCTTTAAAGAGAGAGCAACAAATAAATGAAATAAAACACGAGTTGGAGCAAAAACAGGTAGGGAAGAGTGCAGCAGAGTTGCTTCCTTTGGAGTCTCACGCTACAGCTAGCTTGATTTCTAAATGTTGCCTACCCCAGCTTTAACATCTTACAAACAGTTCAACTGCATCGTAAAAATTGGTAACAGATGCTCATTTCACAAAGTAACGTTAGACTATCAAGCCATTATTTTTCAGTACAATTTATGTCAACGTTTAATTTAAACATGTATAATAATAATAATAATGGTAAAAATAAGGGCAGTACTGTAAAACTGACAAGTGGACTAATCCCACACAGCTCCAGTACAGACTGTAAACCTGTTTGAGGTAAAAAGCAATTTGTGACACTGGGCTATGCAGTTTTAACTGACTTAAAAAATAAAGCTGACTTGTATCCTTTATACTGCTTTTTCAAAGGCATTTTTAATGTTTAATAATTTTCTTAAAGTGCACACAAATGAAACCTTTTTATCAAAGCTTGACAAAAATGAGGGAATTAAGAGGAAGAGGAGAAGAGAAAATATATATTTGTGTATATATATATATATATAAATATATAAATATAAAACACAAAAGAAATACAGCAAAGATTTATAACTTGCACTGTAACTGTGAAAGAAAAGGTCCCACATGCTTAAGCCCCATCATGTGCAGGCCAGTGGCACGTGTGCCACCACTCAGAAGGCCTCTGAAAACTGAACAATATGCACAAGTAAGAAAGAGATTCTGGGTAATGATCCAGCAATGTATAATCATCATAACAGCCTGGGAACCTTCTCTGCAATGGTATAAACACTGACAATCGAGCAGACTTCCTTTTAATTGCTTTCTCTTCTGTGCAGGGCAATGAAAAGCGGGGGATGGAGGCAGGGATGGAAAAGAGGGAGGGAAAGAGGGAGGAGGAGAGTTTGTCTTATTCCTCGCAGCAACTGTTCCAGCAGATAATACAAAGCAACCCTGACAGGCAAAAGGGATGAGAGGGAGCAGGACTAAAACAGTCGGCAGGAGAATGATTTTTCCTGGGCTTGGAATCATTTTGACTTCTTCTTCCCATATCTACGAAAGAGACAGAGTGAGAACGCTTGAAGCTAATAATCAGGCTAAAAATACTCAATTGACATGAGAAAATAAACAAGCTGCAGACTGTAATTTCATCATAGTGGTGGTTTAATAACAAAAGAAAACTATGCTATTGTTGTAAAACCCTGACTCGGTGCAGCAGGAAATTAGCCTCTGGCGCAAACAAGGATTAGGAGGCTTCTTGGAACATTTAACAAAATGCCACACACTCTTTGCAAATAGTACTACTTAATACAACAGCGCTGCAGGCAGAAATCACCAATAAATACAATGTATAGCTTCTGCTGATCCACAGTTTTTGCCAAAGGAATGTTTTACCAAATGTGAACGAGGTTCAATAGGCTCTTTAAAGGATGACCTATTGTGTCATACAGTAGGTCTTAGCTCCTGATGTTTGTATTGCATTGTTTTATTGCCATTGGGCCTCTTTGATTTTAGTTTATTACTTCAGACTTATCTGACAAGTAGGCTAATCAATCATCTCAGACACTCGGAGTGCATTGGATGCATGTTTTTGTTTGAAGTTCTAGACATGAGCAGGGCAGAGGCATTTTTTTGACTTAGCTGCAGTGCCTTTAAAGTCCCTGTAAAGTGAAATTGGATTTTTGTTTGAAAATATATTGAAAGTGTTTGAAATTTATTGATAAAAACATGCACAAAGACTCATTTCTGTACAGTGCTTAATTTTAGAGTTTTAGGG
>JAQFJA010000024.1:6571545-6583003 GCA_029874485.1 Naso brachycentron
TTCCAGAACTGATACAGTGCAGAAATTATTTTCATATCGCCTGTAGTTACTGAAATGGCAAGCCCCCCTTCCTCCTGACATCCCTACTTTGGCTGTGTGTGGCACAGACACAATGTTGTTAAGCTTTCCAAAGTGTCTGGGACTTCCAGAACTGATACAGTGCAGCAATAACGGTTATATTGGTCGTAGTCAGTGACAGAATAAAGAAAGCCTCCCCCTCTTTTGAACGGATATAAGCTGACTGTGTATGTTCCATTCACTCCGACGAATGATGCGACTGAACACAAATGATCATCTAGTGGAGTATACAATGGTCATCGTAAATTTTTAATTTTTTTGTACGGAGAAAAAATACTTGATTTGAGAGTTTCTTTGGTCGCCTTTGTCGTTCCTGCCTGCAGCGATCTTCGCAGGGCAAATCTCATACGCCTCAATTTAAAGTGAGCCCCTGAAAAATCTTCATCTGAAGGGTCATTTAGCTCAAACACTACATCCTACCCCTCTATCTCAACAAGAATCAGGACACCCCAAGCCTTAAAATGAACGCACAAACCAGGGACAAGGGGAGAAATGTGATTGGGCCTATATGTCTTCCCATGTGTATGTTCGTTACTGTGTGCATTTTGTCCCACTGCTATTTAAGTTTCATTATTTGTGGCTTTTATGCCACTCAGGTGCCTACCAGACAGCACGGTCACACCTCATGTCAAGTAATTTTCAAGATAGACTCTGAGACCCAGTGTCACACCCAGAACTCAGGCCAACTCTCCCCAGACAGGCGTTAAAAATATGCCAGCCATGACAGCAGCCTTACATCAGCTGAGGATCTCTTTGTTATGTTCTGGTAGAAAAACCAGCTGCTCTTTTTCAAATGATTTATTCACTTTTATCTTTCTAGAGAAAACTGAAATATGAGAATATCTAGCACCGAGTGTACTGCAGATTTAAAGTGACTATGTTTTTGCAGGGGAGAAAAAAAAGGAGTTTAATCCAAGAAGTAATTTCAATTTCCCTTCAATGTCGTCCTCCCACGAAAGTTGAAATGTTCCCCCTGCAAAGCTTGACCTCTTCACAGAAATCTAATGCAACACCACAACTCAGTGTTTGCTAAACACCGTTGGCTTTAGAGGCTTCAACATCTGGTTTCAAAAAGAAGAGAGGAAAAACTTGTCAGATGAACATTAATAGATTGTGAAAATTATTTCCAAGCTGATTCACTGGAGCAAGAAATAGAGAGCCGACTGAAAAAACTCTTCCTCTGTTTTGAAAACAGCACAGTCCTGTGATGATTCGGGGCTGGAGCTGCTTTCAAAATGCCTGATAACAAATTTTCTGGTGCAACTTTACAAAATGCAAATGTCATTTTGTCATTCCAAACAGGGGTTTATTGGATGCCTCCAGAGTTACTTTCAATGCCATTGAAAAAATCAAATGGAACTAAATTAACTGCAGTGATGTGGAGACACAGATTTGCAGCAGTGAGTAAGCCACTTGGGTCAGTGACAATACAATTTATTGAGATTAATACATTATTCACAAACACAATAAACTACCAGATTGTGCTTTTACTGCTTTGCATACATCTATACATTGTGCAATAGCCGTATGGCTGTTTAACTGGCCCATTATGTTTGTCATAAGGACAGACAACAGTTGTGATTTTGTTAAAAAGTCTCCAAGCTCTTCCAAGCTCCCTCAACTGGATGCCTGAATTTAAGGGCCCACTGAAGGAGCTTATCCTTTATGACATTTGTCTGTTTCATTTCTCAACATGTTTGTATTAAATATTAATCCAAGCTTGTCATTGCATAATTAGATTATAATTCTTTAATTAATAAATTAAGTATTCTTAGACAGATTTAATCAACACTTAACACCAGCTTGACTCACTGTCATATGTTGAGAAAGCTGATTATGCTACAGTGTCTTCACCAGTCTTGAGGATTTACAGCTACCTTTGAAACAAAATCTCTTTGATTGTCTCTCTTTCTTGGCATATCTGTGTTCAGTTCGCAGCCTCTGCTTCTTTACTTCTTCTCCTCTGTTTATTACAGCCATGTGGAACAAAGTCTAGACCACCTATTGGCTTTGCCTGTCCCAGTTTATTTGCTTCTAATCAGCCATGGAAACACACCTCATTTGCATTAGCTTTTTTCTCCTTTGCAAGATTTTTCACAAGTTTGCTTTAAATTCACCTGACAAGTAGATGGGAACAAGTCTTACACTTAAGCTTGAATCATTGAGCGAAAAGATTTTGACACCCAAAGCTAGGCTTAAATAAACAACGAAAACACTATGTCTGTATTTTCACGTTATAAACTGCTGTACACAGTTTACATTATAGGTCCGCATGTGGCAAGTATTGAACTCATATTTCTAGTTTTAACTTTTTGAGTACATTGACACTTTTATTTGAAGTTTTGGAAGTTGTATAGCTCCCTCAAACTAAGCAGATCAAAACAAGGAAGTAAAGACTGAAATTCAATAATACAATACAATTATACCAAAAAATATGGATGTACATTGTGTTACATAAAGCACACGGTAGCATTCTTCAAAAAAAAAAAAAAAAAAAAAAAAAAACCCCATTAACCATAAAAGGAAGAAGGGACCCAAAGTACCAAAATTTAGTTGCTGGTTAAACTTTTCATTTGATTTAAGACTGCTCCCAACCCCCACCCCCAAAACAATAAAAACTATTCTTTTGGAATTGCTGTCATTTTGTCACACCAGTTGACTTGTCAGTGTCGTCACCCTGCTGATGACTCCATATATATTATTCCATCATCCATTCCTCAGTCTCCCATGTCTTCACTCATTCTTAGTGCTGTGTCCATCTGTCCTGCAGGCTGGCCGCCCCATCGCACCCTGCGGGGTCACCGGAACAAGGTGACATGCGTCTTGTATCCATACCAGATATCTCCCCGCTATGACCAACGTTCGCTTGTGTCCGGTGGAGTGGATTTCTCTGTCATTGTCTGGGACATTTTCACTGGAGAGATGAAGCACATTTTCTGTGTCCACGGTGGAGAGATCACCCAGCTCATTGTCCCACCTGAGAACTGCAGCGTAAGACCTCTAGTGTTTTTCTTTTAAGTCCTGTCACTTTTCTTCTTGACTCAAAGAGGGCAGCCCACTAGACTCAATCTTTTTTCAGTATTGTATTACCTGTTTTTCTTTGGCTAATTATATTTGCTGTTTGTGTTTTGTTGCGTCTGTGTGAGATGAATGTGCTAGTAAGAAGGAATGTGATATTTTGTTGACATTACATTTAAATGTTATTGGGCTGATGTAATTGTTGTTACTGTGGAAATAACTTTCTACCTTTAATGACATGGTGCTAAAATGTTGCTCACACAGACTGACACTAACTGCCCAATAAACCAAGTGAAAACATTATACTGTTGAAATAACATTAAGATCAAATGGTCAGAAGTTTGTTGTTGTCATAGAAATCAGATGTCAGAAGCTTTTGTGTTGTTGGAGCTGGGCAAGAATGACCTATCACACACATGCCTTAATTAGGACATTAAATGACATTACATCTGCTCACCTTTCTAGAAATCAATAAAATCTTAAAGTTCTTCTCCAGACACATTTTGAAGAATGTAAAAGTACTCTGCTATGATTAATATTTTAAGTTAATCCTACATAAAAGTTCTACAAAAGACTTTGAAATGGGGCTGGAAGCACATCTACTCTTTCTCCCAGTTGACACATAGATTTATATACACATACATTTAGTTTTTAAAATATTGCAAAAATAAAGTTTTGTCCTCTGAGAAGTTACACAACTATACTATTACAGGAAATGGCTGTCTTCTGAGCATCTGTAGTGAGTTGTGCAACCTGTTCACACCTGGTGTTAACCTGGTATGAACTGGCTGATCCCATGACAGCTGGACAGCTCTACAAACCCATGACACCTACCTATGTTTCTCTTTGCTAAGACCAGATGCAGGGAGCATATTCTGTACGGGTCTTGCCGTAGTTTCTCGGGTTTGCTAGCAGCATGTGTCCACGCCTGCCAGCCACAACACTATGGAGTTAGAACAGTCTCAAAATTAAGAAACGCTCACAGAAGAACTCACAAATGCACAGAAGGATTCACAAATACATTTTGGGATTTATATATAAAAGACACTATCCACAAAAATATTTTTCAGTGCACACAAAAATATTTGTTGGTCTATATAAATGCAAAAAGAATCCACATATAAATGAAAAGTTTTCACAAATGTATTTTTGATTCACACACAAATACCCATTGTTTTAAATATATGTATTGGAAATCCACAAATATATGTATGAAAAACAACTTGCAATTTTCATCAAAAACATACATGTATGTTGTGACATTTATTCACAAACTGTTGATTGTACGTTTACGAACTGCTTCTGGTTTGTGAACTTCCCTGCATTTGTGTGTGGATTTTTGAGACTCCCGTAACGTGCCTCAATCCAGAAATGCATTTTTTTTTTCAACATGGAATTATTTGTGGCCAATCAGATGTCTCTGTCCTTTCAGCCAATCAACGAGAATTATCTGTAGCCAATCAAATGCCGTCCCTCCTTTCAGTCAATCCACAAGAACACACCCACGTGCCCCACTGTTGGCTCTTTGTTCTTTTATTGTGACATAGTTTTATTTAACCCCCATGCTCTTGTTTAAGGTAAGCAGTAGCTGTCTGTTTAACAAGTCAATGAAACTCCAGACTATAGAAGGCATAAAAATCAAAAAATGTCCACAACAAGGGGGCTTTAGAAATTCTTGACAGCTAAACCTCACAAATATGATTCAGATTCAATAAACAGATTCAGTTCTATCTGATCTTTCACTGATCTGTCAGTGACCTTCAATCTTGTCCTCTCGTACAGTTTTCTGGATTATCACTGTTTCCTGCTTTGTCTCCTTTGTAGACTCGTGTGCAGCACTGTGTCTGCTCAGTGGCCAGCGACCACTCCGTCGGTCTCCTCAGTCTCAGGGAGAGGAAGTGCATCATGCTGGCGTCACGCCACCTCTTTCCAATCCAGGTCATCAAGTGGCGTCCGGCAGATGACTATCTTGTGGTGGGATGCTCTGATGGCTCTGTCTATGTCTGGCAGATGGATACAGGTTAGAACTGGGTGACCAGAGCAAAATTGCTGCCCTTACCTTTTTCCAGTGAATAAAACTACAGAGCATATAAAATGGTCTCAAACATGGAATTGTTTGACATGAATTTGTTATTAAAACTAGAAAAATTGCATTTCCTGCTGAAAATGCCGTGGGATTGCTGAGAGCTGAAATGCCAAAGCATTGCTGAAAAATTGCAGAAATATGCAGAAAAATGCAATGAATTGCAGCAGAAAAGCGAATGTTGAAAACTGCACTGTTGATGAAATGAACCTTGTAGCTACAATGCACAACAGGCAGAAGTGGTGTTAGAACCTTCATTCTACTGAGAAAAGATGAGGTTTGATAGAAAAGTAAGAAGCTGAAATGGATGAGTTGGTTAAAGGCAGAATGAAGATAGAGGAACAGTTATACTTGGTTGAAATAAACCATGAACCTTTAAAAGTATTGAATGCAAGGAATTAAAAAAGTATCATGTGGATGACTATAATGTTAAAATTTGGAAGTAGTTCAAATAAGTTTAAAAGCAGAAAAAGCATCGATTGCTGAACAGTGCAGATTTAAATGTTTTCTTTCATTCAAAGCAAGAGAGAAAAAAGGGAGAGAAGAAGAGGAAGAGAGAGGAAGGAAGACGAGGAAGAGAAGGGATTAGGAGAGCAGAAGATGAGGATTAGGAGAAAGGAGAAGGAATAGAGGATTGGGATGAAAGGGAGGAACGGAGAGAGAAGAGAGGAAAACTCACAGTCAAGCAATTAACATGAACAAGAACATGATTTCTTGAAAGAAAGCAACTTTTCTTCGAGTCTGATTTCTGGGAAAATGTCTACAAATCTGCAGTCAGCAGGAAGTGTGTGTGTGTGAGAGAGAGGACCAGATAATGCTGTCTTCCACCAGCTCGAGGTTTTAATGTACTGTCAGTATTTAAAGGACAGGTGTAAGATAGCCAAACCAGAAACCAGATACAATGGACAGTATACAATGGACAGGTGTAAATTGCCCAAAACACCCCAGCAACAACCAATAATCAGAAGAGAGCTTTAATTAGCCAATCAACATCAGCTGTGTTTAACTGACAGTTCAGTATTAGAGCTGACTGAGAGACAAAAATATCAAAGCCAGTTTGTGTGTGTGCTTTTGTTTGCATGAGTCTGAAATGTCCTTACAGCAATATGAAAGACAGACTGTTTGTGTGTCTGTGTTTGTTTGATTAATTAGCCAATCAACATCAGCTGTGTTTAACTGTAACTTGACACCTTAATATTGCATCTAACTTAGACATTTCTAAGACACAATGTAAAAACGCAGTGAAAGCCCTGAAAATGCACCCTCAAACAAAGCAGTCTCCTGCGAAAACAATGTCTTGTTTCGGTAAAATGAGGTGATTCTGAGCACCACAAGGTTGTGCTGAAGAAAAACATATGCTGTTTGTGTGGATAAACAATAAAATGACTAAGATACGGCAGTTTTAAAAATAGTACACCACTCAGTCTTGTGTAAGAGAGTCAGACCGAAAATAACATGAAATGTAATGGGGCTTTTTCCTGGGTAATGCTGAATGCTGAATCAGCATTCACACTAATAATCTTAATTTCCCATGTATGAGAGCAGCTGTAACGTCACTCAATTTCCTCTCAGAAATCAATAAAGTTTTCTGATTTTGATGCATTGCGATAATTGCACCACCGATGGTCATCTTTACATCATAATTTGCATGCACACAATGCACTTAGCAGGTTGTGAAAAGAATGTAGGCAAGTAAATTAACGTTAGCTTATCAATGACGCATAGGAGTCGTTCGGAAACTGTTTCACTCTGTATTTTGGGATAAGTGACGAGTTTCATTGTTGTTTTCATTCATTTCAACATGCTTGTCTCGTTTAGGAATGTTTGTGAAGTGTCATACCATTTGTCGCACGCATTAGCGACGCCCTAGGAATGTTCTCCCGAGACAAATGTTCCTCTTTCTCCAGAAAACTGAATTTCAGTCAAATTACGGTGAATTCCCTGGTATTCTTTGTGTTAACTATCGATTCCATTTTTGGTTTTCTATTTGGAACAAATGTCATAATACCCATAAACAGCTGTTATAGTCTAAGACTATTGTGAGATCTCTGTGTTTTCCCATCATGCCTCTGTCCTCAGGATTGGTAAAAATCCAATCGCTCCTGTTCTATTTGCCCAATCAGATACACTCTCTGTATTCTCTGTCCTGATTGGCAGTCCATGCTGCACTTCTTAGCGACAGGTAATGTCAATACGAGCCGATTAGCTGTTCGTGCCTTACGCTCTGACTCGCCTCTGCTGGCAACAGAGTGTCTGCATGCGACACCGTCACTTGGGCACATTATCTCACATAAGGGAGGCCAGTTTATTTTCAATCCTCCAGAAGAGCACCTGAGAGGGCACTTCATCATTTTTTGTCTTTCACAGGTAGGACACTTAGTGGCATTTTTTCAAAGATGAAGACAACATTGGGGGCAGTCTCCCCACCCCCCTCCACCCTGTCCGTCTGAGTGCATCACTGGTTGTCATCATCTTATTTAAGAGGAAGTGCCTGTGTTAACTCTACATATATAACAGGTGGCGAGGCCATGTTATCTGAGCTGCGAATGCACTCTGCAATTTACAAGAGCAGTCTCTTCACAGGTGCTCAAAGTCTTTAAGAGGGGGTTCCTATCCAAAAAGAGAGAGCAGGAAATACACAATAACCCCTTTTACACAGTCTGTTCAGCGCAGGTCTAACACGCCGCACGGACATGGGGTGGGAGATCTGAGTTGCACCGCCAATGACCCGCCTTCAGAAACAGTAGGCTAATCCGGGGTGAGTCAGAAGTGGAGCCAGGTTCGAGTGATGCCTGTGTGAATAGGAGACCTCGTAAGGCGGGTCGGGGCAGACATTTATCTTGACAGAGGAAAAAAAAAAAACTCAAAGGATTAAAAAGATCAAAATGCACATTAATGACTGTTTTACATTGTTGCTGGAGTTTTTCCACTGTTTTTACGCAGTGTAGTCACTTCCTTAATTGTTTGTGATGGGGTTGGATTGTGCTCAGGGGACATGATTGTATAAACATTTACGAACAAACAAAAAACAGATTTATATCACTTTACAAATCTTTCTCTCAATCTGAAATGTTGACTTAAACTCCATTGTGTTAAGGAAATAAAGGAATGAGCAGACTTGTTAAAGTCGAGCTGAAGTCAAAAATGCAGCCTTTTCAGAGAATCACCAAAATATCTGTAGAACCAAACGGATGGCAAAGAAAATCAAGGCAGACAGTGAGACCTCTCAAAGTCACGGTGACACTATCATCATCACATAATAATGCTCGATGAACATTACCATTGAGACACATCAGGTGTTTCCTCTTGTCAGGTGCATCTCGACCATTTGAACCGTTGTTGTTTGCTGTAGTGACCAGGGGCTCAAACATATAGGGCCTTACGCTGAGGACAACGCCTCCCTCCAAGTCTTCCTCCTCCTCCTCCTCCTCCTCCTGCAGCTGGCGGGGTTCCTCCTCCTGTTCCCCTAATTGCAGAGATGAGGGAGGCGAATAGTCCTCCATCACTGAATGGAGGCTAACATCACTGGCATCCATCTCCATGTTCATCTCGCTGTCACTACATCCCGCCCACTTGCTAGCAACACTCCAATCAGATTCCTCCAACTTATGTCCCACCTCTGCGGCCCGTTCATTGGTTGTTCACTTGTTTAAATAGCGAATACGTCACAACACGGTGGTTGATGCTCGGGAAACAGGCTTTTCAGCTTGTCTTTAAAATTTTCACTTGATGCAGCACACCGCTGTGAGGAGAGGAAAAAAAAAGTTCAGTACAGGCAGCAGCCTGCTGATCTGTGAAAAGCTCATCGTCTTTTTTTTTAAAAAATCATAAAAGAAGGACACGTGTACACAGTGAAAAAGTTCCCACTGTAAACATGTTGCCTGGAGACTTTTGGACACATAGCCTTACACACACTTTGTCACATGTCGGGTATTTTTGAGTTTGAAGGAAATCAGCAGAAGCAGCTCTATACTAGACTGTGGTACGTTATGATTTTTTGGCATTTTCCAACTGTTTTAATCACTTATTTATCTGATTGGTGCACATGTCGGGCATTTATCTTAACAGAGGAAGCTGATGTTGATGTTGATGTCGTTAAATGTCACATTGATGACATCTCTTTTGAATCTGTGACCCCGGCTCGCTGTGTAAAATGACAGACTGGCATGGCTTAAAAATGAGCTGCTCGGTTCTGTAATAACATTAAATTAACAGAAGGCGGGTTGTTGGCGAGCCTTCAACGCGGCGCTGATGCAGAATCTCTGTGTAAAAACAGCTTTGACATTAAAATAAACAAACAAACCAGAACAGAGCTAAAGGAAACAGTGGGGTCAGCTCAATGTTCCCTTCTCCATTAGGGTTAAGTTTAGGCATGTGTCCAAATGGATAACGTTATGGCAAAATTACTGGGTCGGGCATAAAAATCCGAAAGAGCGGTTAAGTTTAGGCAAGTAATCACTGATGGTTATGTTTAGGCATGACTGGCCCAGACTTTCCAGGTGTTTACAGGACTGTCACAACCTCTGGGGAACATTGATACGCTCCTGGAAACAGCAGCCATCGTGATGGCTGTCACAGAGGGCATCATCACAGAAAAAGGCTGAGAAGTCATTGAGTTATTGGATGAGGGGACTAGTTCCTGCCACTGCTACTGCTACATCTAGTACAAGATACTACTGCAATACTCCTTTCTACTTTATTAACGTTTTGACTATTTACAGTAATTACCTCTGCCTTGCAACACCCTTCAACCATTTGGTCTTTCAAGTCACTACCAATTGTTAAGGTCCAAGTAATTTTGCTTTTCAGCAAAACTGTTGCATATTTTGATATTCTGAGCACATTTTCAACAACAGTGGCAGAAGAGAAAGAGAGCTAGATGGTTATTAAATATTAAATGAGTGGTCAAAAAAAGTTATGGAAAAAAACACCAGCAGGGACAAAATGGCAATAAAAAAATGTGGCCTGAAATGTCGAGGGTAAAGAGGAGTAACAGAGAAATAGATTTAAACGAGGATTTGTGGTGAAGACGGAGGGACAGATGGAAGGATGATTGAGCAGTTGAGAGACGACCTGCTGAGGCTGTTAATACAAATGCCAACAATAAAGCTCAAGTATGTGGGAGACATTTTATGTATATTTATGATGAGAAAGAACAACTTATCAAGACAAATGAGGTGTCATCGGTATCATCTGAGCTGTGAGCCATTACTGGAAAACTGCAGTTTGTCAAAATGTACAAACGCATTTGGTTGTGACAGGTTTTACTGTTTTTATATAGATTTGCTGTATTTATATTTAAAATTTGATTGTGTTTTATTTATTTGCAGCACATTTCTGTATTTGATTTGTTTTTTTGTTTTTCTTGTTTTGTTTTGTTTTAGGGAAACTGCATTGGTGTTGTAAAGTTGGTAGAATTTTGGTAAAAATGGTAAAAATGTTTCATATTGAGAGCAATTTCATTTTATCAGAATGTTTGATGTTACACTTCCTATGGATCATTAAACATGTCGTAGTCGATCGGCTACACAGCATTCCAAAGTGTGAGTGGAATAGCAATATGAAATCATTATTCTAGAGGTGAAAAAGAAAGATGCAATAAAATTTCTTCCCAAGAAAGGTTCGAGATTGTGAATGTGTGTGACAAAATCAGATATATAGAAGGGCTGGAGGGAAAACATAAAGCCGCTGTCATCCTCAAAAGATTTGCTAGAGAACAAGACAACACCTGCATGCTTTAGGAAACAACCCAGCGCATTACCTGACGTGCACTTAGCAAGCAAATGCTGAGAGCGAAAACTTCAAAGATAAAGAAAACTTCAAAGTGGGTTTTTTTAAGCTGCACAGGTCCATGGTAATTTGTGCCTCCTCATTTCCGCTGCCGCTGTTATTCGCCAAATCAAACATGCACATTCTGTTGATTTGGCTGCAAACTGACTGGCTCATTTATATGGTGTGTTGCTTCATATTAGAGGCAATAGCTGTGTTTGAAACCGTTCACTCATTCACTCACACATAGTGTTTATTATATAGTGAACTGTCTAATGACTGGATGAGGTTTTGGAGACAACATTGAAATTTTCTAAACGTAACTGCGCAAGTAGATGCGATGGGTATTCATGCAACACAAGTGGGCGCACGCAGCATCATGTAAACAATCCAAGCACTCAGTATTAAAATAATAATTTTTTTTGGAGTTAAATCCTAAATTATAATGATGTGGAAGTTTGGTTTTGTAAACTGTGGTCCTGTGTCCAGATCGCAACCTGTAATAGCCCA
>JAQFJA010000024.1:6691761-6702907 GCA_029874485.1 Naso brachycentron
ACATACACACAACTGGCCCTTGAATCTTTTGTTTCCATCTGAGATCGACGTAGTAAATATTTCATGATTCAATCAGGGTCACCCAGGATTCAAACAAACGAGCAGCTCTCACATCTATTGACACAAAAACATTGTGGATGAAAAAAAAAAAAATGGGGGGTTACTTTTATCTAAGAATATTGGATTTGTTGGAAGTAAATTTATCGTCATATTTTTGTTGACAGATGCGTCATAAGCATCAGAAAAGGGTCACGGGACTCATTCAGCAGCACTAACTCTTACAGTAGTAAAGAACCTGCCTAAAAAGGTAGATTTAAAGTAAAACCTTTGCTGAAGCAGCTTTCAGCCTATAGGCAATGAATATTTGATACCCAAAAGACTGATTTTTATTGGATTTATTGCTACTTCACTAAACTCTTTGAGCAACAAATGAGCACAATTTACTTAAGCTTGCTTTCCCTTTGAAAACATTGTAGAGTAGCCACATACTGCTGCAAGAAAGGGTGATTCACATGAAAAACAGGGCCTAGCTACCGTAATTTACACAACGGTAAATGGCAATCTGCTACATGAGGACACAAAATGTGTTTTTGGATATTGGAACAGTGGGCCTCCTGAAGAAAAGACTTCAGCATTAGTGTACTGCAGGGTAACCCTCTCAGCAAGCTTGGCCGTTTGACAGACTGAGGCCGACATCGAGGTCGTCCTGAGGGGACATGAGAAAAGGCGGAGCTGTGCATTTGTGGTGTAACGTGCGCTGCGGCTGAGCACAGTGGGAGGAGAAGAACGGTGCAGCTGATGGACTGTAACTACTTTGAAATGAATAATATATAAGTTATCCTCCGCCACCCCAAGCCAGCTGCATAAACCACAGTGACAGCCTGTCATGTACTGCACTGTAAGCGACGGACTTTAATGTTTGAACAAAAGAGATTAAACTGGTTTATGTATGCTGTGCAGGGATTCGCTCTCACCACTGAACTTTGGTGGTGTTTATGGTTTACAGGGCATCCAAACACCTAAATAAACAACAAATTTTCACAGAATGAATAGATTTAAGAGAATACACCCGTTGCAGCAGGCATCTACACATTGTCTTAAAGGTCCTATAGTCAATTTCAAAACATCGCCATGTAGATTCTTGATCACTGAAGACACTGAAGAGATACCACATGCTACCAGCATTGTTATACATGGCTCACAAGCCCTTGACCATCCTAGACAGGTAAATAAATCATTTAGGACCTGACAAAATTTTTTAAATAATTAATCCACTCATAATTTTTTTGGGGAAAAGCAATACTTCTTCTTTGTGCCTCTACATATAAATGTAAATATCCTATGTTATATCCTCTAATATGGCACTGCATATCACAATAATCACATTCTGTGACATCTCAATCATTTACAGTTAACATTTCAGATGTAAGGACCAGAAAAGGACGTGAGGAGATTGGCTGAGTATCACATAAGATTTGATTTTACCCAGAAAATATGTCATGGTTTTTAATCTTTGCTCTTCAATGGGGAGTTTGTTTCAGGCTTTTCACTCACGTCATTGGTACCATTATCCCCAAGTGTTATTCTTCCAGCAAGACAATGCTCCATCTGAAAACACTTCTCCTTTAAATGTGTAACGATACAGCTTATGATCTGTCCCAGTTTAGAGGCTTAATAAAGTGTCGCCAGTTCACATACAAAATATTGTTCTCCCCAACACAGTTTTGCATCACCCGAGACGCTTATTCACACATTTCTGAAAAAAAACTTTGGTGTGTTTTAAATAAGGACAAACTCTATGTGAGAAAAAAAAAAACAAAAAACAAAAAACAAAGGTTCCCTTGTTAGCTGCTGTGTCTGAGAATCAAAGCAAACCCCTTTGCTTTCATGTGAAAATGTCTGTTTCTGCTGTGTTCCTTCATATGCTCCTATTAGATCTCATAGCAACAGAGTTTGGGCCCAATTAAGTCAGTTTTCAATTGTGCATAGTGTGAAACTGTCCTAAGAGGTAGATACTTCATGTCTCACCCCTATTCATGAAGGACTAATTATGAAGCTGGCTGAATGGGCTGGCTTGATTGTTCAGTGCTCACTGTCTGTTGCACAAAGGGATGGAGAGGGAGAGCTTCAAACAAAAACAAAAAAAACCCTTTTTTAGGATAAAAAGACCAGATCAAAACGCCAAAACCAGCCATGTCTGAAAGTCATTCAGATTTCACCGTCTGCACAGTTGGAAGTGAAAAACATAGCTCTTGAAAAAATGTGACGAGGAACAATTTAAATTGCCATTATGCAGAGAGCAGCCCACACACTGAGAGCTTTACATCCTAAAGTAAATCAAGAAACACATTGGATGAATTGCTCATGGTGATTTTTCTTCTTTAGAATGGCTATTTTAAGAAAATTACTTATTCAAAGATTTTATTCCATTGCAATACAATGACCCATTCAATCAGGTTTATAGCATCCATTACAAGAATCCTGTTGGTTTTCTTTAGAGGTCAATTTTAACTTGTCTCTTGTGGCTCAGTCTCATGTAGGCGACGTGAAGAACGATTATCAAGCACTGTACAGCCTGTGTTATTTTCTCTTGTGCTTCAATAACGGATCCCAAAATGGAAACTTTTGAATATTTAGCATGCTTTAAGACGAGCCAGGAATGTTTCATTTTGTAGGAAACGAGCTTTGAGATTGCAGATGACTCTACGGTTTCCATGAGTTCACATTGTTCCAGGCTCCGGCTCATGTTGGCAGAGGTTCGGTCGGTGCTGCTACATTAAGACATCCTCAGCCTTCGTCCTTGTTTCTTATCTTTTTTAATAACGCTCTGGCTGCCTCTCATCAAAATGACAGAGTTTAAGCAATAGGCTGGAATGTATGTTAAATCAAACTGAGCATCTCAAACTTTAACTTTATTCTACACTAGTAACCAGATTGTTCCTGATTTGAAAGATCCATACTGGTTTGTCGAAACAGAATGATATTGGAAGAATATGAAAGGCTTAAACTTTGATATCCTTGTGGGATTAGCAGCGATATTTCACAAAACACCTGAAAACAAGCCAAAGCTTTGCATCTATTTTTATATCAATGACGTTTTTTATTTCAATGACACTGCAGGGTGTCTTCTGAAGTCCTTTTTTTATGTCAGAGGGCTGTTAGTCTTGTGAAACAGATTCTTTCTTCAGATAAGACAAATTATGACACGCTGCTCAAAAAGAGAGAAGCATTTTTAAAATCATGACACGGAACTGTCAAGCTCTCATGTCAAGGAGATAAAAAAGAGGATATCTATGACAATAAAAGTGAAGTGTAACTATGATCCATATGGAAATACTGTACAATAAAGCAACATCATGAAATATAGGACATTAATACACCGCTCTGCTGTTGAAATCGCTCTTGTTGCATTATAATTCAGGACGCTCTGTGACTAATTCACTGACTGTGAGAACAACATAAACCCTTGCTGTTGATGAGTGTAGCCATCTTTCATTATTGCAGCCTGTACTCTGCTACACTGAGATTAGGACATCTTCCAGTGTGGTGATTCATTAGATGCTGAATATTTGCTCTTTTAAAGCCTGCTGGATTGATGGCTTTTCTCCCGCAGAGCTGTGAGTTGGTCTTAGTTTGCCTATGTCTGTGTTTGGCTGGAACTGGCTCACGATATAAATAAAATAAAATAAACATTCAAATCCCAAAGATAGATGTGCACTAGTTTTATATGTTGGGGAAACTTTGGTCATAATAACTCTGGTAAAGCACTTGAAAAAAATTATGTGCCTTCACCAATTAGGCCTATTCAAATACAGAATTCAAATTACAGCAACAAACATTAATACAGAAATATTCCACCTGTGTAATCTTCAATTGAATACTCTAGAAGAATAGCTTGATACTTTACTTTCTGATGTTCCAGGTGAGAGTAACAGTATACAAATGTCAAGGTTTGGTTTGGTACGAATACGAGTTCGGTACAAAAATTTCATCATAGCATCATTCTCCTTTCCCATCTTTATCTTTGCACCCTGGCCCAGGTGAAAAAAAACCACTGCTGACACGTGCATATGTCCACACATCATAGGTTGCTGTGGGTGGTTTAGTTAAACAAAACGATATGCACAGGGTGTTTTATTTTGAAAAGTGACCTGATTCGCTGCCGTGTTGGTGACTTCCTGTGTCAGCTTGATGGAGCTATAGCCTCTCCCTCGCTTGCTGCGATTTAAACTGTGAATTTATTGTTTTGAGTGTCAGACAACATCAGCATGTGCTAAACTAAAGGCTTACCGCTGCTTAAGGTTTCCCAGTAGAACCCCTATGTGTGAATTTAGTTCCGTGTTACATTCAACAGTCTTAACACATCTTACTGTGTTTCATTATAATGTGTATTTTCTGTTCTCCTGTGCACCCAAGTTGTCACCTGTGTACCATATGATTCAACACAAATTAATGTATTGTTACACCCCTATTGGCAAGACTAAAGAGATAATTGTGGACTTCAGGAGGAGAAAGGCTGCCCACCCCCCCATTGTACATCAGCGGCTCCTCTGTAGGAGGGGGGCAGCAGCACAAAATTCCCTGGTCCTCATGTAACTGAGAATCTCTACTGGTCCCTCAACATCACACACCTGGCCAAGAGGGCACACAACTGATGCACTGCACTACCTTTACACAGCATCTTCAGTAGCTTTACACAGCCTCAGGAGGTTTAGGCGGGTGAAGACCCCCCACCACCGTCCATATCACCCTCTATCGAGGAACTGTCGAGAATTTCCTGTCAAGCTGCATCACTTTCTGGTATGGAAACTGTAGTGCATCCGACAGGAAGACTTTGCAGCGAGTTGTGAAGATGGCCAAAAAGGTCATTAGGGGCTCACCCCTGCCATTCAGGATATTTACTGGGACAGATTCAGGAGAAAAGCCCTCTGCATGTGAATGACCCCTCCCACCCCATGATCATCTGCCATCAGGCAGAGGATACCACTCTGTCAGATCAAACACTACCAGACTGTGTAACAGTCCCAGTGTGGACTGTTGGCAGCAGAGACTCCACTGCGACAATTTAGGCCTTCATTACAAATTGTTTTTTCACTTTGAACAGTTTTGCACGAATTAAGAAAATGAGATATAATATTTTAATAAATAAGATTTTTTATTTTTAGATTTTTTTTTGTTTTTTTTAAACCCCCCTTTTTCCAATCTTCGTCAAAGCTAATCACCTTCGGGTGGTGGCTTCATATTTAGGTAACAGACATCTTCTCATGCAGATCCCTTCCCAGCAAGCAAGTAAACATTAACGCATCTCAAAACAAAACTTTAATACTAATGTCAGAGACAAAAACCACAATCCCAGGGTTAGCTTAAACAGCAAATATCTGATCTACAAACCTTTGACAATATTTAACCAACGTGTTGTCATCTCAGCTTGTCAAATATCGCCTTATTGTCACTCTCTGTACAGGGTAACCTTTAGCATCTGTGTCCAAGTAAAGTCTTCATGCAACAAAGCTTTTCTAAACACTTTGTCAAACCAACAGATTTCTATTAGGTTTACACACTAAAAAAACTTGCTTAACCTCTGGTCCAATGGATGACAGCAATGTGTGGTGCCACTCTTCCAAGATCTCTGTCTCGGAACTTTGTAGCTCTCTGGAGCACTTGCTACAGTATGAGCATCTAATATTTACACAGATGCAGAGTTTGTGGAAAGCCCGGCGCATCTTACACAGACACAAAAAATGTACGTTCTGCATCCGTATGAGATGCTAAGGGACCTGTAAGAGCTTTAGTGTTTGTTGACGAGGGAATAAGCTGTATTTGAAAACAGGGCTGTGAAAGAAATTGTTTTTGGAGCTGGAAAATACACAATCAATACCCTTGCTCAAGAAAAATACTGCTGAATGATATGGCTAACGTACTCATCACACACTGAAAGAAAGAGTCTAAGTTGTAATTTACCAGTTCTTAATGCGACTTTCCTCCATCAATAAATGATGAAAAAATAAACAACAAAGTGAACAAACAGAATATGGGATAATGCCTGTTTTTGGGGGGGAAACAGTATGTCCATGTATCATTGAATTTATTTTTGCAGTCCAACTATTTTCTCCTAAAGCTTGACTTTCTCACCAGGTGGCCAATCAGAGCAAAAAGAGACATAATCCCTTCACAAGTGAACAAGTCCAAGTTTTTTTTTTAATTAATAACTTCTTTTATAACAGAGTGAACACTTGGAGGATCATTCAAAGCAAACATACAACAGTTGAATGTTCAAAAATATAAAGGCATGGCATAAAGACATGTTTTTAGTTTCTATCCCTCTGTAGTAAACATGGTTTAATTAACAAAGGGAGCTTAATTATCAAATTGTGAAAAAAAGGAAGAGAAAAATATGTCCCAACTCAGTGCAGTATGAATCAAACAAGCTTGCTGGTATTTTAATTAATGGTTTGCATGGCATTTTCTTTGTCCCACTTTGTTCTCCTCATATTTGGCCAGCATGCCACTCATATTTAATTCTCTTTGTTACAGTCATTATGACTGTTCTGCAGTGAAAGAGAAAAAGGGAGCTGAGGGAACAAAGGCTGGTCCAAAAATAATATCAGTGAAAGTTACTAAGCTGCTCATTGAACAGTTTTGAAGTCTACATGAAGCTGAACTTTCCTAAAAGTGTGGCTGATATTTTATTTTTTATAACATTTGTAATGAATTCAACAAAAGGAAAGCACTTCCAAGACAGTTTGAGTTTTTTAATAAGTACAAAATGACTTGAAGTACAAGTTCATACATCAGACGCATTTTTAAGGTAAGTCGTGTTTGGTTTATGCAAATTAGCTGATTTTTTCACCTACCTGTACAGTAAATAAAGTCAGTAATAATGCTGCAGGTCACATTCAATTTATAGCTGCTTATGATCATCTTCTGTATATTTTTGTTTCTGCTACCTGTGTGTATTTTATAGAGGAGACGACTTTCTGACCTTATTTTTCACCCAAATGATTTCATAGTTTCTTTGAAATAAAAATTCATGTCTTTATTGTAGTTTATATTGCAGAACTCTATTGCCATGATTCATTAAACATCTAGACTAGTACAGAATTGTTGCTCAGACATGTACAAGCATCCACACAGGCAGTCAGATTCTCTGGAAAACAAGCTCTGGCCACGTGAGGGACAAAGCGACAGGCTGCTATCCAAAACAATGTGCATGCAGGATCTATTTTGGTTGGTTGTGTGGTGTGTTCCTCTTCTTTTGAAAGTTTTGCTTTTCTGATCTAAATGTTCTTGCTGTGAATCCATGAAAACCACAGGATTTTGCTTGACTGTGAGTTGTAGATTTTTAGTTTTTAATTTACCTTCCAACTGCACAGCTCTACTGAAAGTCTCGCTAATATTCAGGTTATCCTTGTTCTTTTCAAACCTACTGTTCCTACGCCTGCGTGTACAGGTACATATTTGTGCGTTGCTCCTCCAGTAATTTGGCTTTTCATTTAGTTTGCAGCAGCAGAAAAGAGCAAACTCAAAATCTTAATGTGTTGTCCTATATATGTAAGATTACACAGTGATAAATGGCTGTTATACAAGAGGAAGAAACTGTTCTCGGATCAAAGCCATGTTTGTAAAATATTCCGTTCTTTTGCTGTGCATGCTGCAGATACCCACTCTTTTTTTTTTTCTTGACAACACACGCTCTTCCTTTTTTGTTACGTTGGAGATTTGTACTCAAGGATGAGATCAAGTAAAGATAATATTATGGACTAAAAATAAAAAGAAAAAAAAAAGAGACAATTTGTGCACCGAGATTCAAATTCTTAGATCTGAGATCTGCTTCTAACTACATGCATGCCGACAAAAAAACATGGTGAGATACATAGCAACAAAAAACATGGTTACATACATAGCATTTTCTGTAGTATCAATTCTTTTAAAGAGCTACAGCCAGTCTCAACCCTGCTATAGATTTCAAGAAGAGAACGTGTCTCTGGATCTGGACTAACATCTTCTAAATTGTGTGTGGTAAAAAGTATAGTATAATGTAGGTAAGAATTAGTATTATGGCAGTATAGTCTTCACAACTACAAAAAAGTGGCTAAAATAGTTTATTAGTCTTGTTTGTATCAACTCAAGTGAAGACATGATGTGAAGTGCAGTGGAAATGGAGAATATAGTAGAAAAGCAGTAGCATACACGGTGCTGTTCAGCTCACTCAGTTGTTAAAGATTCATTCTATAGCTTCTTTTACCAGAAATATAAGTGTCAATTTGATAAAGGTTGCTCTAAAAATGACTCCCATAAAATCACCATCTCCCTTTCCTCGATAACAGTGATCGTGATCTGCTGTGAGCGCCACTTTCCGTCTTCTGAATCTTCACTGTTGCACCAAAGCAGACAGGTCTGGAAACCGCCGGGGATGTTCTCTGTCTCAGGGGAAGGATGCTGTAATCGAGCCAAGTTATGGATCAGAAAGCCAATATCATCAGACTGTTCTTTATGGAGATGGACCATTGTGTCATTAGTGGACCGTAGAAGCAAAATCATATCTGGATGTACGTAATTAGTTTATAGCGAGAACGATTGATGATGCTGCAGTTGCTGAATTTCTGAGAGGAAGACTGAACTTTACAGGCTGAGAACAGATGAAGCACAAGGAGCATAATGAATGACTCAAACCTTTTGCTGAACAAGCTAGGGGCCATTTAGAGCTGCCTGCTAATCTTCTGCAGAAATTTCATTAACTTAACAAAACAATAGATGCAAATAAAGCTGTAAATAATCTATGGTCCACTATGTCTTTCATGCATGAGGCCTCAGCCTCTGGAACTGCATGAATTATGGAATTGTTTTGACTCCCAAAGCTCTCCGGTTCTATTGCTGCAAACACAAGGATTTATTTATTGTCAGTGCAGCATTTCAAAGATGTAACTGGTCCTGAGTGGCTGCGTGCGTATCACAGATTGTATCTCTAATGGAAATGCACATCAAAATAGAAACACATACATGCACGGCGCCATGTGTTCATTCCAGTGAAATCATTTTCAGAGTGTTACACATTGGGGTTATGAAGTTAGAGGGAAGGCAACTGAGTATGAAAAGATTTATAGTGTTTATCGCAAAGGTAAAGTGATGTATGCTGCACATTAAGCGGGCGAATTGCGAGAAGACATCATCCCACAAAATCCCGGGATAAAGAATGAGGGTGCGTGACTGTTTTGGTTGTGAAAGTGTTTGTGTCAGTGCACCGTTGAGAGAGGAAACATAACAAACTGCAGCAGGACAATGTCTTTGAATCATCTTTCCAAACTTAATTTCCAGCTTGACATTTTTTACAACTGGCCACTGTGACATTCTCTACAACCTCAGGAAGATGCGGTCGTTGCTGTGGCAACAAGTGTGTAACATTATGAGATGTGCATTCAAGGATGTGGCGATAGATGGGTAAACAGATTTGCATCAAATTAGAGACATGTTATATACATGTTGTGTAGAAAACAAGCCTACCTTGACACCTCAATGATATTTCTGCTTAAAGGTGGAGTCAGTAGCATTTGTAAACACAACAGCCATTTGTAAACACAACATTCAAACTGGGCCCCTCCTCCCTGCTCAACGGACCAAAAGTATTGTAACTTAGCATGTACTACATATACTGCTATACTGCTCACCTAACGTTACACAGCAAGCTACATTGGAATATTACATTTGTTAAATGGAAAAGTCGATAACTTAGCAAGCTAACAAGCTAACCGCCAGTGTTTACCACCTACCTGTCCATCACAAAGTAAACCAGCTCTGCATCGCTCTTCCCAGCCTCTCTTTCAGTGCTCCAAAACAGCTGAAAGCCAAATCGAGACTCACTCTCACTCTGGAACAAGTTCTATCCGCTTGCTCACTAGGGCTATATTTCCTTTTCTTTGCGCTATGTCCACATTCGTAACTTTCTCCGGTCCGGACGGCGTCCAGGAGCTGTGCTCCGTGGTGCTCTCACGCTATAGTTACTTAAAAACTGATTGCATGTCTACATCGCTCTTTACGGTAACTTGTCCCAAGCAGGTCCTGAGTCAGCCAAAGCATCCAAATACAGGCAAAGTGTGTCTCCGTGCACAGTCACCACCACACAGATACAGAGGCCCAAAAGTGATGATTGAGCAGCATTACTTTTGTATATGTCTATATTTTATTTTTTAGTAAAATCTTACTGATTCCACCTTGAATGAGGCCAGATAACTTACCGCCATTATAAAAACATCATCTAATGAGCAAGCGTTACCATTTCTAATATAAACATAATGTTACAAGAATTAATACTAAAATTCTGTTAAGCACACAACTACTGGTTTACCTCAGTTGTTGAGCCTACTGTCTCTTTTCAAATCTCCCTCTTGGCTTCAGCTTTGCAGCATCAGGGTGAGCTTAGTTAAGTCACCTAGTTGGGCAGCCATAGATTTGTGTAACTAACATTATAGTAGCAGTTTTCAGTGGTTCATACCAGAGTAGAAATCAAATTCCCCCCTTGCTGTTTCAGCAGTGTTTGACCAATAGCCAGGTCTGTATCTTCAAAATTCTGGAACCCTGTAGGCATTTTTGAGTGAAAGTTGGCATACAGCATTTTTTGAAAGTTCAATGTGTCCCCAATAACATTTCACTGGATGCTGGTAAAATAAGGGTGATAAGATGATGAACCACTTTCCACGGCCATCGATTACAAGGAGCAATGGGCATGGTCAATCGCAAAAAGGCACCGAACTCCCAAATGGCTTAACATAACACCACAAAACTTTGTAGCAAGGTTGGTCATGGAACAAGAACGGATGCACTTTCCATATCCACTGGCTAAAAGGGGGTGTGGCAAAATGCTAGCTAATCATAAAAAATGCACCCAACTCCCAAATGGCTTCACCTAAAAAAAAAGAAAAAGAAAAAAAGATTATACTTGCTTTACAGTGTTTTCAAAACAAATGTAAAATAATTTATTTTGTTTAATGCACCAGAATGCACCACAAATCCACCAACAGCCCAAACAGCCGATGGGAAGGCATGCTAGACCTACTGCAGGCAAGGAAGCGGCAAACAGGTATGATGCTGGAAGCTGTCTAATTTCCTCAAACTTTGATGACATCCTTGATATCTACTCCATTTAATGTAA
>JAQFJA010000024.1:6721720-6733141 GCA_029874485.1 Naso brachycentron
TCTTTTTTAAATCTCTGTTCTTACAGTGATGTCAATGTGAGCAAGCCTTCCCTATTTGGTTACCGTACTACACTGCTGTGCGGTGCAAAGCTGGGTTAACAGCTAAACTGCTGCTGAAGGACGGCGCTTTTCTGACAATACTTCCCTTACAGAAATACCACATGTGCAAAACCACATGTGATCACATGAAAGAATGTGAAACTTGTGAATAGCACATGGGCAACATGTGGTTTTGGAACATTTTCATGTTGTAATGTGTGAAGACTGTTAATTCCCATGTGCAACTTATGGGAATTCATGTGTAACATCTAAATCTTGTCTGAAACTCATGTGATCCACATGTTATAGCATGTTATAACCTGTGGTAACATGTTTTTCCCATGGGTTGCATGCGATGCCACGTTTTTAACATGTGTACCATGACTCTCACATGTTACAACATGAGGTAACGTGTTTCTTATATGTGATAACGTGTTCACATGTGGATTCATATGAAAAACATGGGAAATCCATGTGGTATGTCTGTAAGGGTTGGTTGTGTTGAAGAGTCAGAAGCGCGAGCTGAAGTAACATTTTATCAGTAACCTACTTTATAGGTAAAGGTATTTTATAGTCATGTATACAGTGTACAGTGAAATGTGTTCTCCGCATTTGACCCATCCCTGAGGAGCAGTGGGCAGCCACAGCGCAGCACCCGGGGACCAACTCCAGATTCTGTGACTCAGTCAAGGGTACTGACGGGAGAAAGACCTAACATGCATGTTTTGATGGTGGGGAAAAACGGAGCACCTGGAGGAAACCCACGCAAACATGGGGAGAACATGCAAACTCCACATAGAAAGGTCCACATTGAAAAGTGCCCCAGCCAGGAATCAAACCCAAGACCTTCTTGCTATGAAGCGACAGTGCTAACCAGTGCTAACTAAGCCACTCTGCTGGCCACAGTTATTTTGTGTCAGTAATTGGACAAAAGGGGTTGTGGGTGAAGCGGAGGAAGGAAGAAAGACGGCGAGAGGCTCAATTTTCTGAGGATCTACAGATTTTACTGTTTGGTCAGTTGTGTTTAGCTGCTCTATCAGAGTCCAAAATCAAAATCAAAGACCAGAAATGAGTATAATATGTTCTTTTTAAGTATACTGACAATTTGGTAGATATTTGACACAATAAATTGGATTGCAAATTAGTAATGCTTCTTCATCGCTATCATAATGGACAACAACAGGTTGGTATGTCATGTTTAAACTAAGTGAAGGTGACATGTGGTTGCTTTTTTAAGCCCCTGTATATATGTGTGTGGACGAGTGCCCACACTGTGTCAGTCTGTGTCCAAGCAACACATCATGAAAATGCTTCTGAAGAAAACTCTATTACAGGCATAATGTAGAGCATGTATGGAGGCTTCAGCAAGGTCACTCAGCCGTACACGTGCTCCAGCATTTGTGAGCAAAGTCCATCTTTCGTTGAGTAGGGGCTCAGTAGCAATCAGTCCCTTCCTGCTGCTGGAATCAGGCCTCACAGGTGGCTTCCACTCTTTGGTATGCTGGCCAGCTACGCTTCCTCAAACAAAGACATAATGTTGGATGGATATTTGCATCCTAAGTGTGTGTGTGTGTGTGTGTGTGTTTGCTATGAGTTGCAAAGAGGAGAGAGCAGAGAAGGTGTAGGAAGAGGGAGGAGGGGAAAGGGGTCCAGGAGAAGATGAAAGAGAATGAGCTTGGAAAGAAAAGCAAGAGAGCACGAAGCACTTTCCTCTAGGCGCCAAACAGAAAGTGCAGAGGGAGGGAAAAGAAAGGAAGAGGAAAACTTGAACTCCGGACCCCCTACCCCTCAACACACACTGATTCATGCATGTAAACACTTGAGCTATATCTTTCTTTTTCTTCCGGTGCTTTCACTATTCTGCGCAGAACCTGACATTTCCACATCTCAAAAGCTCTGATGAGATATGGTTTAAAGGCAAAAGCTGTGATTAAGATATTCCTCAAGGGAACGCTTTGCGTCTGCACTAACCAGATGACTTGCTGAATGGTTCCCACCGGCCATACCGTCTCTATTAAGTTTCCTCATCTCGCTGTTTTTCTTTTGCATGCAAGGAACTGGAAGAAAGAAGAGGAGTAAGTGCTGCAGGCTCTCTGAGTTATTCAGGGGATTGTTTTCTTTTTCTTTAGAAACGCATTTTCCAAGACCAAAACAGCCTCCCAACAATAACATTAAAATAATAAGTCTATCAAATCTCTATTCCATATGAGTCTGTGAAGGAGTCTTTCAAAGTTATTGTTCTGAGACCTCAGAGGTATCTGGCTGGTCTAGCTTGAAATTCACATGACATATTGCAGCCAGGTATAGTTTATTATGGCTCCACCACTGGGACACGGTGTCAGCCCTAAAGAACAGTTTGTGACTCGACTTTTGTGATCGCTTGTATGTGCCATTCAGCCAAACAGCCGCTCTCACTTAGCCGTATCTTATTTCCCTCAAAAAATACCAATCAAATTTTCCTCTGATTCATTTCAATGAGCATTGCCTCAGGCAGCTCAGAGGTTGGCAGGTCACAGTTCCTGCTCTCCTGCTCATCGCATCCGTCTCTGCAGTAAAGACCTTTCCCGCATGTACGCTTCACAGGTCCCCGAAGATAAAGACAGACAGAGAGTCAAAGAAACAAAGGGGAGAGAGATGGCGCCTGCTGCAATGCTGATGGTGGTTCTAGGGAGCAACAGCATTTTGATGTCAGTGGGTGTAAATCTTGTGTTCCTCTTTCCATCAGGAAGTAAGCGCCTGACAAAGCAGGAAGTTGCCCTATGAGCAGAACCTTCAGCTGAGCTGCTCCCACACAAACACACACACCATTTTAAAATAACAGAAGAAGAACCTTTATTGATCAGTACCATCCCTTAGGGACATTCAAAAATGGTGGAGGATTGTGCTGTGTTTTTGTTGCAAGTTGAATGAGACCATAGTCCTTTTCTGTGCACCGACTGATTATAAAACTGGAGCCTGGAAACAGGTGGCTCAGACTGAAGGAACACTTATTGAAGGCAAAAAAAGCTCACTTGATTCTGTCCAAAAACAACAAAATCTGCTGTTCAACTCTCAATGCATGACTTTAAAGTTCGCTAACCTGACTGTTCAGGGGTGTAGAAACGTTAAAAAAAAAAAAAAAATCAAAATTAAAATAAAACTTTCTGGTTTAACAGGATGTTACTGTATGTGATGGACAATTTCACGTCCAGGAGTGGTGAGTTTTTCTCTGCTGGTTGCTCAGCAACCTCATGTCGACATGTGACACCCATTAAAAAGGCACCTTGTTGTTTTTACACAGCTGACATCTGTGCCCTGTGTTCAATCTAAGAAAAGCTACCGTCTTTCTGTCCTGGCTTTATTTTAAGCAGACAAATATAAAGTATGTATCATCCTCATCATCTATTTCTGGGAAAAAAGTAAAGGCGTATATTTTTTTCACATGCAGATTGTACCCCTTGAACTTGATCATTCATCACTACATGTCTTCATTAACATTTTCTCTGTGAAGTGAGGAAAAGCCACGTTTGTTATGATTTTCTTCTCATTCCATCTCTCTATTCTACTGATAAAAATAGGAATCAGAACCTAATGTCTGACGTCTGATGTCTTTTAGTTAGCTTTTTAACTAATTTCATTAAGACATTTTAATATTACAGTATCCGATCAACGGAAATTAATCGACTGAATAATCATTAGAATTTTCAGTACTAAAACAACCGACAGCTGAAGCCTGACCCCAGCCCTGCTCTATATCCCCTGGTCCTGCTTAGTGTAGAAAAATAGGAACATGCACACACTTTCTCTCTTACACACACA
This sequence comes from Naso brachycentron, assembly GCA_029874485.1. Classification (NCBI taxonomy): domain Eukaryota; kingdom Metazoa; phylum Chordata; class Actinopteri; order Acanthuriformes; family Acanthuridae; genus Naso; species Naso brachycentron. Next base: position 6,725,558 of record JAQFJA010000024.1, read on the forward strand.
CACACCCACAAACACACACTCACCGCCAACCACTCACTGTTCCAGCTCTTTAACTCCAAAGTTATTTTGTTCCAGGCGGGGAAATGTGGGGGAGACGGATGCTATCAGAGAGCTGCAGACCTGCTCTCAATCTGACTAATCACACACCCATAGAGAAAGACTCAAAACGAGAACCCGAGCTGGAGACAGAGGAGAAGACAGAGGAAAAAAAAGTCATAGGGTGGGGTGTGTTGGGCGGGAAGCCTATTGGAATTAGTCTGACAACAGAGTAAGGACACTAAAAGAGAGGAGTGAAGTAAAAAGAGGGAGGAAAAACAACAAAAAAAGAGCAAATGGTACCCTGTTTCTTTCCTGCCGCTTACTAAACTGCACTTATTGAAGTCGATGTAGGAAGTTCAAAACCGGTGTGATCTTATGTCAGCAGCTTGTTGCAAGGAATGCCAGCGGTGAGTGGTGGTGGGCGAGAGATGAGGAGGGTAATCCATTTAGCCGGTGCAGTGCATGTCATTTAATTCCATTAAGGTTTTATTGTGTTTGTAATATTTAACAGTAATAAAGACTTCTTCTGAAAGCTGCTTTCCAGGTAGCCCCCGATTCAAGGACTTAACAGGCCTCTAATCACTCTTCACATTTATTTTATCTGCATCTCTCCTGAGGGTTTGATAAAAGCACAACGTACATTTCTGCGCTCGAGTGTGTTGTGTGGTCTTCCTGCGTGACAGACAATGAACAAGTTTTTCCACTAAACACAAAGGAAGCAGGTACAGTGGGTCACAAAGAGGAAATCAGAATCACAAGGAACCAAAAACCTTAGCTCATGACCGGAAATGCCAGTACAGACTGAGAGATTGCACTGGCATAGTGAAAGTCTCACAGCAAACATGGCAGAGCGCGCAAGTTTAGCTTGTAATCCAAAATACGTCTGTATCGATCAATACTCACTAACATTTTAGCAGATGTTATTTTATGCAGGACTATGTTTGACTGATTCACAAGCATTCATCTCCAATTATTTCTCTGGCGTTACCCATCTTCATGCGCACTGCTCTGTCACCAGGCAACCTTCTGCAAGAAGCAGAAGTGGGAGGAGCTTGAGGTCTTTAATTTATAGATCCAGAAATTCTCATTGGCCATGACTCCAAACAGACTCCTCATCACAGTGTCCTCATCCCAGTGTGTCAAACACACATTCGGCCGAATCCCTCTAATTTCCACTGATGTTAGCCGTCGTTATGCACACTGCTCTTCCACCGGGTCACATGCCACAGTGGTGGTCGGGGCCTGTGATTGATGGATTCAGAATTTGTCAATAAGCATCCTTTTTCAAGTTTCTTTTTTCATTTTTATGTGGAAAAAACAAATATCGATCATGGCAGAATATTTTCACATGCTTTAAAGTATCTCTGGAGAGCTAGAGCTGGAGAGAACTTTTACTAGGAGCAGATTTGTTGTAAATAAATATGCTTAAAGGCGCCATGAAACAGAAGTCAGAGTGCAATTTGGTTCTGCGTATTGATGTATTTCCAGCAAAAACAGGCCTCTAGGCAAGAACTTGTCTCAGTCTATTGACTGACTTTCACGGCAGCCAATAGTGCTGAATGTGTGCTACGCCCGCCCTCAGCCACTGCTAATGCTAATGCTAACATCCCCGTACGATTGGGCATGAATCATTTCTGGAGTCAGGCTGTATTTGTCTGAACTAATTGCAAAAGCTGGCAGTGCTGCTGGTGAAGGAGAAAAATACTAAACAATGATGATGATTATTTTATTAATTTTTTATGCTCTTTTATATATTTGGCATAAAACATGACATACAAGATAGGGATGTAACGGTATCAAAAACTCACAGTACAATAATACCTGGGTATCAAGTCCATGGTACTATATTTATTGCAGTAGTTTAAAAAAAGAAAAAAAAAATCAAGACTTTGAAAAAATACTGCTTATTATTATCAAATTTTTAGTAATTATTTTTCACTTACATTATTTCCTACACAAGCATGTGCAAATAATTGCCATATTTACTGTCTACATCACTGACCAATGATTCACAAATGACCCAGCTCATGTCCCACTGCTCTTTTCTTTATCCTGCAATCACAAGTTAACTGTCTGCTTTGACTGGCAGTCATTTTCTACTGACGTCTCTTTGGCCATTTCATGAGCTAAACGAGCATTTTTCTTTCTTTCCCTCTTCCTCTGTGACCTGACTGAGTGTGTTTGTCTGCTGAGACGATGAGTTTTTCTCACACAATTCAGCAGGTCTCTCGCTAGTGGACTTTTTTCCCCTTATTGTCACAGCTGCGCACTGCCACCGAAGAGAAAGTGAAAGTAAACTCCGGTCAGCTTACTCCATTATGTCTTTAACACATCTGAGTTAAACTCAGAAGTGTTCTGAAGTTTGACAGAAGGCTTCGGACATGTGATCTCTTTCACTGCAGCCTGCTTCTGTCTTGTTCAAAAATGTTAAAGTACGTGATTCAGATCATTTTTTATCCTCAGCATGTGATGAGGAAACAGCTGCAATGGTCGATGGTCTCTCCACTCGACTGCATTCTGCAGCGTTCCACTGCAGCTGAAACAAAACTACACTTTTTGCTTGGAGGACCCACCGTTTGATACCGTCACATGTCTAGACGGTACCGAGGCACGTTTGCTATCGTGAAACCGCGAAATTACTAATACTGATGATACCATAATACATTAACAACTAACACATGGACACAAGATTAAAACTGGGGAAATGTGTTTTTATTTTTCTTCTTCCAGATAGAGGCCTTTATGTTCTTACAGTCCGCTGTATATACACATCACCTGTAAGTAAAAGGTATTCACAAAAATAACATTGTCTTTTGTAATGACTATCTTTGTGACTGTCATCTTACTGTGTCTATGCATTGTTTTACTTTACATGAAAACCCTCTACCATAAAAAACACCAAATTTTATTAAAGCTAAGAATTAATTAAAAAGCCATGTGGCATCTATTTTTGTTCCCACTCCATCCCCATATTTTGAAGTGGCAGATAGTGCCTGCTGTCTCTTCGATGCTCTCCAACAGGGGGGGAAAAAAAAAAGTAATTATGCCATCAAAACCAGAACCAGGAAGCATCCAAATTTAATCTTCTACCACTTGATTAATCTGATAGAAGCATTAGTTTATCATCAATCTTTAATCTCAAACTTTAGTGTGAATATCAGAGTGGATGAATTTATTCTCAATTAAGATACACCAAATGGCTGTTGCAAGTTCTGTGCAAGGATTCCCAAATTGCATCGTAAAATTTTAAACAGCAAATCATGCACACTTTGCTGACCACATATCCCCTTCTTGCCCTTGAAGATGCTTTTACAACCTTGACTTTGAGAGAGTGGCAGCTGTGAGGAGTTGTTGAGGGCTGGAGGTGATCCCCAAATCTATTTTCCTTTCATATCTCCAGCACTAAGGGCTCGGCTTTTCTTGACAATGCAAAGGGATTTTTGGATCACATTAAAAACAAGTAGAGAGAGATTAAAAGTTGCTTTATAGCCTGTTCAGAGAGATCAATTATCCACTTGCCTAGCATTAGCAGATCCTGGCTCTTCAAGTTAACCTTGGCCACCTCTAATCTCTATCCAGATCTTATCTTGGCCTTTAAAAGACACTGGATTTGGCCTTGTCATTCAGTGAGAGTGGTTTTTGTTATGTTGCCAAGAGCTGAAGCTGAATCAAATTGATGTAGACACACTGTGGACGGGGTTCAACTGATTTAGCAGACTTGAGGTGAAAGCCTGGCTTGATGCTGCGTTATTTTAGCTCCTAATGAGAGAAACTATCTTTCAGCATTATGCGTGATCCAGCGTCTGGTGCAAAAAAGATAGAGCAGATCCTGCTTTTTATTTCAGGAAGGAAGCAAAGGACAATATTACCAAGATCATTCAATTTACCGTTATTATACTGCTCATGATGAAAAGTCAACAGCAACAGCAGTCTATTACTTTTTCAATCCCCAAGCTTGCATGAAGAAAAATCTTAAGCTTCCCAATTAAAAACAATAGAAGCCCAATGGTCTTATAAAGTAATTACAAGAGCATCACGATTTAACGGTAGCCTCCACACCTCTTTCTCTGCAGAGAGAGATCAGGACACATCAATAAAAGATGCACCCACACATATAAAGAGATACACATATCCACAGTGCACACAATCAGAGCCTCCTTATCTTGATCTATGTAAGTACATGACCTCTATTGGCACAGCAGTCAGGAGCGTGTACTTCTGTGTCATTAAATTAGTGAACCTTACAATCCTCACAATCTCAGCCAAACCAGGTAGCACATAATGAATCCATAATGGCAGAGAACAGAGACAGCAAGAAAATAAATGCCTATATTTTGATAGCCATACTCGGTATGTGAATCACTTAATTTCCCCATGGAGATAATTACGGTTTCATTTTATTCTACGTATGCATTAAACATGGGACACACACGCAAGCTGAGATGCAAAGACGCTGTTGTCAGAAGGTTACACTCATCCAGGAAGTTGTTAGCTAAGTGCCCTGTGTTGCTGCCTGCTGGGCAACAAACACAGATGTTTCATGGCTGCATTGTCGCAGCAGATCCGCAGTCATGCTGCTTTGAATGACAGCACCGAGCTGCCTATCTTGTTCCTGCCAAGTCATTTCTATGATTCCTTTACGGCAGCCGTACGACCACTTTAGTACACTCAACTGGTTGTCAACATGAGGAGAGCGAGCCGGAATAACCACTGATACACCAATGCAAGGTTTTGTCACTGGCGACCAGATACCACCACTAGTTGCTGTCAAGACAACACCACTTCCTGTCACAGACACTGACATCTCTTACGTCTTCTGGACATAAATTAGACAAAATACCTCACCATCCTTCGCCGCTGTGACCTTCAGAAGATGATGTGCATTGCTGTGGAGCAAACTGCATGATAGGGAGATAAGTAATTATTTGGAAAAAAAAATCTTTAAATTGGGCACAGCCATCCCGGGGGGGCAAAAACAAAGGGTTGCTTGGTGTTTGGCTGGGAAATTTACTTTCTTGTTTCCGCCATTTGACCCCTGAATAAACTGACTCTTTCACAGTGGATACAATCCAGTATCCACTGGTCCATTCTGGGGCTCTGCCTATGCTTTTAGAACTATGGTTACACTATTGTAACCTCTGATTTTACTGAGTATCAGTTCTGTTATTGTCTCTATTAAACAGTGTTTAGTGGACAGCTTACAAAAAACTCACTAGACAGAGATGTAACAAAGATCCATGGATGGAGTCAAATGAGAGATGTTGCTTTTAAAGCAATTCTTACCTTTCTGGCATGTTGCTCAGCACTTAGCTAAAATTTGAACATGAACAACTCCGCCTCCCTCCAAAGCCCCACCCTCTCCCCCCTGCCTGACCTCAGACGCTCCCCTCCTCCCTTCCTCCCCTGACGACGCGTGTGGTAAAGTGAGCGGCGGCAGCGAAACGGGTCAATAGAGTCAGATTCAGAGGCACAGGAAAGTGAAAACTGACCAGTAATTAAATAATATTCAATTCTGTATGTGGTAACTTATAAAATAATATTCCCTCGTAATGTTTAGTTACCTTTGCAGTCTGACGAACGTCATTATCGTAAATATAGCATTTCATCGCCTGTTTCCGCGACCATCTCGTCTCTTTTTAGCTCCGGATGAAGCTGCATTAGCCTCCTCCACCGCTGGAAAGCAGAGCCTATGTTGACTCGCGTCTTGCCTCTTGCCGCATCAAGGTTTTTCTTTTGGGCAGCTTTTTGTGAAATAGTCTTTTTTATTTTCTTTGTGGGGACAGCTGAGGGTGGAAGTGGCGTCTCGCCTTGGTCAGTCATTGTCAGTTTTTTCCTTCCTCTCGCTCACAGACCGCTCTGCCGCTCTGCCAGAGAGGCGCACGACTTGCGCAGTGCAACTAGGGGATTTTAATGTATCATATGATTATTAATAGCATTTTAACTTAGACAAATAAGTGCGCAAATGTTCCAGAAAGGTAAGGATGCTTTAAATATGCACTTCTATCTTTAAATATATTTTTAATATATTTTTCAAAGCTTTAGAGCCTGCCTTCAAATTCAATATGACCTATCTCCTGCTTAGCAAAATACACTGTGTTAATCATTGACAAGAAGTGAAACACTAGTTGTAGGTGCAGAAAAGGGCGGAGTCTTACCAGGTTCCGAGTGCCGTCAGGAGCAGCCAAGTGACACTGGATGTATGAGTTGAAAACCTGGATTGCCGGCTGGACGAAGCAGCCACGAGGAAAATGCTCCTCATCCTGGACGAGTGTCAGCCACGACTCCAGCAGCTTGTCGTAAGCCTCCATGTAAACCATGTCGTCCTTATCCAGCTTAGCAGAAAAAGAAAGTACTTTATTTCCAACAATTTGGCCCACAGACCTTCAAATCTTGGAAGAGTGACGCAAGTGATTGACAGTCTGCAGAATTTTTTGGTTCTGTCAGAGAAACAGTTTTAGATCTGATGCACACCTCCTTAAGACTTTCTTAGGTGCCAAGAACTACAGCATCTTAATTAAACAGGCCAAACTGAATTCAGAAAAGATATAATTTCTGAGGAGGAGATGATGGCGTAATTACTCACCACCTCCTCTAGGGCGGCACTGCGTCCAAACGAGCAGGTGAGCAGCGTGAGGCAGTTGATGAAGGAGGTGAAGAGGTCGCTGGGCAGTGCTGTTAAAGCACTTCGAGGGAACATGGTGATCAGATTGGAAATGATGTTGGAGATACCCACCGCCTCCGAATCCTCGATCTCAATCCTGGAAATGTAGACATTAAAATGGCTCATTTTTGATCTTGATAAACAGTAAATAAAAAGAACTCCAAATATTTGCATGTGGCAGATTTTTTCCATCAGTAAAATATTAAATGCTTTTTCGGATAATCAGGTTAAGAAACAAAAATCAGTCAGTACAGCATGTGCTGTGACACTGGAATTCCAAATCAATTTTTGAATGAATTTGTCACTCTCATGACATTCTTACTGGCAAAAATCGATTCCCTTCTTTTCACAGTCCAAACTGCTTCTTACTACTTTTGATTCACAATGGTGTTTTGGCGTAAGGAAGGACAGTTTCCACTCTCCAGGGTGAGGCTAAGGCTAAATTGAGGTCACTTTCCAGTTTACCCACTGGTGACTGAGGTTTGGAAACAGGCATGAAAATTGATCCTTAACCAAAACTCGTGGGCAACTTGACCCCTGAGCAGTTTTCCACAGCTGCATCTGAGGTTATTTTTATGGTATTTCTGCCTCACAATATAGTACACAGAGTACAAATGATAGAAAGAATGGGTGTAATTACAATTCTCCTTTAAAAGGGGCTTTTATCATCAGATCATGCCGTGACAGATGAAGTGACAGTTCTGGACACATTTAAGTCATATTTTGCTGACATGCTGTTTAACTTCAAAACCAGATGCAAAAAGGGGCTTGTAATCTAAATAGCGCAACATCTGGACATATCTAACCACAGTGAATGTACACTAATGTGAAGAGATACTAAAGGATCACAAGCAGTAATGCAGCCATGTTTTAAAAACAATTAC
>JAQFJA010000024.1:6741589-6752774 GCA_029874485.1 Naso brachycentron
CCCATAAAAGAAAGTCCAGATCAAAGCGCTCATGCTGTCCATGTCCGGCCAACTTGGCAGGCTGATTGTTTCACTCCCATCAGAGCTGCAAAATAAAAATGTCAAAAAGAGACTGAAGGGGTGATGAAGAGAGGGGACAGGAAGAGAAGAGAGACCAAAAACAAAAAAAGGAAGAGTGGGTGAAAGAGAGACTGGCTGTAGAAAAAAGGTGAGATTGTTCCTTATTTCAAAAATAAGCATTTGGTGTTGATTTTTTTTTTTTTTTGTTCCGTGGAGAGGTTGTGACTTGAGTGGCAGTTGACAGATGGAGTGTTGCAGTGCAGCATGAGGCGTTAGGCTCAGTTACAGTCCGTGCCCTTCTGTTCCGATCACATTGCACTCTGAGTGCAGTTTGCAAACGAACTGGAGGGAAGACAGAACATTATCATAACAAAGACAGGCAGAGAGACACTGGGCCCTATCTTACGTCCAGCGCAAAGCCGGTGCACTGGTGATGCAGGTGTAAATGCTTCCTTACACCCAACGCAGACATCATTTTCGCCACATCCGCAAGATAGTAAATGGACCCGCATCGCAACTGTGTGCCCATGGGCAGGAGGTCTGACAGTGGAGGGAGAATGAAGGCATGTCTTGGCGCATTTGCTATCTTGTGCCTGGTGCAATGAAATCAAAATGTGTTTGCACTTACATAAAAAACCTGGTCTAAAGGCGAGCAAAAAGACTGCCTGCAGAAGATACAGCACAGTTGGCTGAGGTGGGCACATACGTCTCCACAGTCACACACACTGTTCGTTACTGTTTCTTCCCCACACAGGAGTGTAGATTATTTAAATGTCCTTTAAATATATTTTCGATCAGAGACAGTGGTGTAGCCAGAGATAAAATTAATTTCATGAATTATTGATGACTTTCTGCCTGTTTTTTACCGTGACGTGCGCAGTTCTCTGTGAAAATACAGCTAAAATATGATCTATAGACAGTCATATCAACATCAGACGAGTGTACAAAATGTCTTAATGTCTGTATCTGTAGAACATTTCACAGACATGAAGAGATCACACATGGCAGGAGAAGAGAGGGACAGTATTTTTCATCTCTTTTCCTTTCACTCCCTCCCTCTGTGAATGTAAGTGAAATCAAGTCATCAAAAACAAAACACTAATAACTAAGTAGGCATTATAATAATCATAAAGCCTAATTCATCTCAAAAGACTGGACGCGATTACAGCTGTCAGATCGTCTTCACAGGTCAGTCACTGACAGCTGGAGCAACTTGTGTCTTTATTGGATCCAGAAAAACAAGAATTAAAAAAGTATGATGAACAAGATGATATATCTTCTGACAGTCCCAACAGACAGGGAGAAGAACTGTATCTACTTTTGTCAAAGCCTGCTGGATAACCGTGAGTAGTTTTGCACATGGTTATCCAACTTTAGAGAAACTCTCTCATTGTGCTTCCAGCACCAAATGTTACTGGGAATGCATTGTGAAGGCGCTCCAACATCTACTCTGACTAATCGAGCTGGCAGATCTGTCTCATCACTTGAAAATCTTTTCTCATTGTTTGTACCTGGTAATCGTGCCAGCGTTTTGCACCATGGGTGTTGTTCTTAAAGGTAATGAGAGCGGACTTTCTGATTGGTTATTGCATCTTTTCCCAAACACACAGGGTCTGCTCATTTTGCGGCTGCCGGTAGGGCTGTGACATACAGGCTGGGCGGAGTTTGCACTCGATTTAAACCGGGCCTTCCCAGCAGGAGGCTCCCGACCTGCCCTCTCAGAATCAGTGGCGACGACCGGCAGGCACGCGGTTGCAAACAAACAAATAAGACGCACATGGCAGAACCAGACGACCAACTAAACGGATAAGCAGTCAGTTCAATTACCAAATGTATTAAAAGAAGCACTTAATGTCCATGTCCTTGTCTCTTGAGATGCTAAAAAAGATTCTTCGAAGAATCCACAAAAAGCAACCTGGATATTCACGCTGAATGTCGTTTGTGTATCAGGGTGGTTTTGAAACACATAAGTTGGGTACGTCCTCACCTGACATAGACCATTATTGACATGGTCTGATAGTGATTTCTGAATTTATTCTGTGTTCTCTGAGCTAATTTATTACATGACGAAATTGACTATTATAATTTGTCACAGCATTCCATATGACCAAACCGATCTGTCATGTCGGGGGCGGGTTTGTGTTGCAACCACCGTTGGCTATTTATGCATTCAATTGCGGCGGAACACTCCACCCTCGCCTGTCTCCGCCTGTCACATGAACGGGAGGGTGTGCCAGGAGCACAGGGGGTGGGGCAGAGCTGCTTCTCCTGGCACAAGATGGTAAAGGTGGATCAAGACACTCCTTGAATTAAAACCTTTGTGCCTTGTGTTTGCGCCTTGCACCACAGATAAGCGTAAGACAGGGTCCACTATGTCTGAGTACTTGATGGGTACGAAAATGTACATTTTAAATAGTTGTTGAACGACAACATAAACATCCTTGACTATTGCATAAGAAAAGGAGGCAAAGGGTTTTCCCGATATCAGAAAGTGGGAATTACAGCTTCCTGTTAGGTAAAGTACAGGTTAATTAATCACAGCAGATTTTAAGCATTCAGTAAGAATATATACTAATCCATTGATCTGCAACGAAAAACAATTTAATGGGGGGAAATTTAAGGAGGAGGTTTCAGTGTTGACAGGCAGAAACAGACTTTTTACAGATGCAGACACACTTTTGCCTCCTGACTGGATATTATCAGTCTCAGCGTGTCCCTTGTGTGCCCTTATTTTTCCTGGCCATATTAGAAAAATATTTTGCTGTCCAAATACTTTTGGACCTGACTGTATCTATGAGCTTGACTCCCGGCAGTTAATTAAATGCTGCTGACCTTGTTTTTTGTGAGCAGCTGCTGAGCAGTTATCCTGGAATTCATTAGGATACTATTGCACAGGAGGCAAACACACAACAGCAGCATATGTGGCTCAGTTTAAAAATACTTAAAATGAAACATAGGCACAGGCACAGATTCTCCAACACTTTTCTGAAAAACTTTGTCTCAGTTATTGTTTTAAAATGGCTTCCTTTAACTTTACACCCCCAGATGTTCAGTTTTCTCATAATCTTTGGCCCTGACCAATACTGACTCAAGTGACAGCGGTTGAGGCAATTTATCGGATTTCTTTAACCTTCAAGTCTGAATGGAATGTGGTATTACAGTACAACAGGGGCTGAGTGAGAAAGAGGAAAAATATAGGCAGAGAGAAGAAGAGGGAGACACAAAGCCAGCCCTGCTCCTTGACTTCAATCAGCGGCTGTTGTTTGCCAACAGCTACGCTCTTCAGCTCTCTTCACACCTGAGGTCCACAGGGTCAGTCCAATCGCAGCTCAGGCTCTGGCCTTTTTCAACCCTCTTTCATACAGGAGACACACACGATCCAAACCTGCGGTTTGACCACATTAAGATTGCTGCCACAGGTTCATGTCATGTCATCACTGTTTGCAAATACTGTACTCTGCCAGTGTAGGTATAGACGAGTGGCCCAAAAACCACTGAACCAAAACCATTTGAAACAACTGCATTACAAGTTTACCGGTAACTCATCAGTTATAATATCAGTAAGTACATACATTATTAGACATGGTTATGATAAAAACTTGTAATTGTGGTGGTTAAACTACACACAATATGATGCTCTAACATTTGGATGGAAATGGCCGTATTAGTGTCTTCACTGCAGAGTGACCTATCTCTGACTGATGTTTAATTCTAGCATCTTTCAGGACAATATTTAAGTTGGCGTAGGCAAAGTCTGGAAATCAAGCTAGCTATAGCATGAAACTCGCAAAGGATGCAACTCTGCTGCTCCTCCCCTCCCTGTTTTAGCTCCGCCCTTCACCTGGCTCTTGTTTTATTTCTTTGTTTCTCTCTCCTTCAGCTGATCGACTTGATATATTGGTCTTCCTTATTTTTGGGTTCTTTGCCATGTTTACACTTACCGCTAACGCTGGGAGACCAACTTTTCCTTCTGGTTTGTCCACTATTTCAACAGGCTTTCACTAGCTGAGGGGATGTGAAAGCGCAGCTACCTTTGTAGAGCAGCCAATAGGAACCTACGCGGATGATTGGCCTAAATGTGTCGTCACAGCCTTCATTTTCTAAAGCCTGAATACAAAGCCAAGGAGAGGTGCAGAATTTTACTGTTGTTTCAGACCACCTGTCTTAAAATATGCTGAAAGGTTATTATGGGATTTTTGACTAATGACAGCAAAAATAAACTGCCTCCCCAAGCTTTAAAGGATTGTTCAGAGTTTTTAAAGTATGACTGTTTGAAGTACTTCTTTTCCATACTTAGCGCATTACCTACACTAGATGGCGAACAGTTTGCTTCTAGTTTGGAAAAAGAAAAGACTGCTCTAGACAAGGCCCACTAAAAAAAAAAAAAAAAATCAATATCTGTAGTGTATGTTACAATAAGAGTATTTTTTACTGCTTTCTTAGGTGGTTCAAAAACTCTCTCAAATAGTGATCTGTTCTTTTTGCGCTCTTCAAGGCCACCAGACTCTTTAGAGTTGCTCAGTCTAGCATTGTTTTTACTCCACCACTGTACCACCGTACACCACTGCCTCAGTCCAGTACAGTCCCACTTAGAAAGCCCTGAACTATTCCTTAAACTGTTAAAATAAAGAAAGAAAGAAAAAAAGAAAAAAGGGGGGAAAAAAGAAAAACAGATTTAATATTATTTTAAACTTGAAAAACTAAGTTTGCATAACCTTTTCAGCCCTGAACATGTCTGCAAGTATTTCTCTCAGAATGCATAGAGGCACAGAAAACCTTCACTAATAAGGTAGATCAGCTTTTATAGACTGACAAGCGAAACTCAGGGCAAACAAAAGGCTGCAAAATGCTGGATATTTCACTTAGGTTCTCAGTAATAACTGAAAGTGACTCAGACAAGCATATAACCATTTCGTCGACTCTTCTTTTTTTGTCTATTTTATAAGTACTGTAGTGGCTGAACAGTGAGTTTAAAAAAATAGAATTTTTATCCGTAAAGTGGGATGTGTCCTCCTTAGTCAGGATGAAAATTATGACCTTTATTTCCATACATCTAATTTCAAATGTAGTCATTATCTTAGCATATTGATATAAACACAACCCTGTTAATTAATTGCTGACCCCAACAGATTTGACAAACTAAAGTTACAGCTGGTCTGTATGAATACAAAGAAATGGAGTACAGCCGAGAGCCTGTGCATGATTGAGCAGATTGTGGCACTGGCCCTGCAGGATTTTCCTCAGGGATGGTAGGAACAGCACTGAGGTGGAACACTGTGGACTCTTACAGCCCAACAGGTCAGTGTCGCCCATAACCCGTGACACACAATGAAATGAGATGGTCAACCAAGTGCATCCATGTACCTGAAATGTGACAACTAAAGAACTAACATCTTCCCATGTCTCTGTCTGTCTCTCACACCACAGAACACCTCGTTCTACCTCAAACTTTACTGTTGTGTTTTGTTTTCTTTCTGAAGTGTGTATGGTGTTCCAGGTAAAAGTCCCATTAAAAAGATTTTTATTTTAATTGTTATTTTTTTTTCAAAAAACAAGATTTCTATCCTTCCAGATCTTGGATCCTCACAAACTTCCGTATCCTTCTTTTCTTTTGTTTTTCCAGTCTCAGAGAACATCTTGTCTCCTTTCAGTAAACCTATTCCTGCTCCTGCTCCTGTTTCTTTTTCATACAATCTTAGTACATCATGCATCCACTTTCTCTTCGAAAGCCGTGCCCAGAGGCAAGACTCCTTCTAACACCAACACGTGCACTGAAGGGTGGATGCTGTGAAGCCCAGAGAAGATTCCGTTAAGTGATGGCGAGGAGAGAAGATGTCTCACAGGAAAGTGGAAAAACAGTGGGAGGGCGTCGCCTGAAGCAGAGAGGCTGTCGCTGATCGTTGGCGAATGGGTCAATCTATCGATACTCTTCTCAGTTTGTTGTAAATATACACCTAGCTTGAAACACACACACAGCACACACTCTCTCAGAAGCTCCATTTACCCCCCGAAGTTAAGCAGAGGCAGCTTTGAGAATACCTTCTCTGGCTGTCAACTCTGAAAACACTCTTTCCCTGAGACTCTGTCGGCAAAGTTGTGACAGATAAAAGGCCACTATATTATGTGTCTGTGCCTTCAGAGGAAATACAGACACACACAGGACACCTGTGAACTAACAGAGTACAACTGAAATAGCATCATGGCCACTCCCTCAAATGCCTGGGACATTAAAAAAAACTGCCATAGTTTATAATGTGCAAACAGAAAGGAAAAATGCTTTTAGGTTAGGTTTATAAAAGATTTAAAAACGCAAGTTTTGTATCAAGAACAAGACCTCGGGCAAGAGTGCAAAACCTACTGGTGTGCTGTCTGTGCTTCCTGCATGCAACACATATCTGTCAGCGCTTAAGAGTGCAGAAAAAAAGGAAGGTTGCTTTAAAAGCAAAGCAGCAGCTCCTCTCAGGAGACCTTTAGCCCTGAATGCATCCAACTAAGCCTTTGTCTTTAATAAAACAATACAACTACAGCACACAAAACATCTGTTATTTTTGACTTTCTTGTTAGTTTATGTAACGAACAAAACAGAAAACTCACAGCCTTCTCTTTTAATTTCTTGCCATTTAACTATTTATGTTCTAATATCTGAGCAAAACGCTTGCTTAGAGCTCAATAGGGAAACACACTGCGGCATACAAGGGGGGAGAAAAAGTTTCGTTCTGCTACAGAGATAAAGGACTGTTGTTGCTGCAGTGTTATGAGTTGACAACAAAAAAATTTTAAAACATCCTACACTGGCTCAGTAGGTGCTAACCAGAAAACAACACAAGGTCCACAGCTTTAATAGTCACTGTGTTTACATGCGCAGTCAAGCTATGGTTTTAGCTTGATTACACCATTTACCGGACTACTCTCCTTGTCCCAGTATGCAAGAACTGACGGAGAATCCATTTATTGATGGAAGTACGTCCGACTCTTTCAGCTGGTTGTTATTTGACCTTCTGCTGGTTGACCAGTTACGTCACACAGCAAACAACCAACAAACAAGTTGGCAAGCGGTTTCCAAGTCAAATGGTGAAAACATGGACAACTTTACAGCGCTATACATTTTCTATGTACTTCATGCTGTCCTTTGTGCACAAATAAGAGACACATTACCCCTCATGCTGACAGCATTCTTGTTTCTTCCTGGCTTTCTTTAATGAATTTATGCTGTTCGACTTCCAGGTCAAAGACTTACGCCGGAACTATGGATCTTGCGCAGTGCGCTCAGCCAGTTTGGGTCAACGGTGGTGTATACACTTGAGAGTAAATAGATCCCAACAGCATTATCTAGGTGTGTTAGTTTGACTTTGAGAAATTCAACTTAGTATGATTTTGGTCAGGCTTACATCTTAATAAGTCCAGTTTTGGTTGGTTTAACACAATCAACTTTTTCTCACATCACGTAAATGCACTGAGAATAATTTATTATTGCCGTTTGCTGTGTATTCAAAGATATCAATAGCTCTTATTGATAAGGCCCAAGAGGTTACTGAAGAGTAGGCCAGGATGTGATGTGTTCGATATCCAAAAGCAGTTTCAACAGTGAGATGATCGATATCAATTAGCACTAAGAAGGCATTTTGATGATTACTAGAATCCAGAGAGCAGTACTGTTTAAAGGTGATGTTGTCTTATCTGAGCTGATGCAGTAAAGCCTAAATCACAGAAAAATTTAAAACCATGTGAACCCCTGCTGCAAAGTCTGGCTTTGTTTGATGTTTTTTTCATGCAGTCGAGTCAACAGGATAAAAAGAACCTCACATGATTAGTTAAAGCTGAGTGGAGCTGTGTCTAAACATCGTCAGTGTTTCATTATGTATAAACGTATGACGGGAGCAGCTTTTCATGAATTCTGCAGGTAAACAACAAAATTATGCTAATGGTAGAAACAAAACCACCCAGCAGCCTTGTTCCAGTGTTTAACTCGCTGAGTGACACCTTTCCTTCTGGGAGAGACGTCCTGTAGGAACCAGCAGGTGACAGTGATCCCATATACAAAAAAAATTTCAAGACTCCTTTTTTTTAATTATGCAGATTGATTTATTAAAATATGCAAATAACAGGAGGAAAAAAGACAGCAGCGCTGATGCAAATCAAATGCAATTCTCCCCAAAAGACTGCAAGACTGCGGCAACGATGGTTTTACTTGCAAAGCTTCATCTTTTTGTTGCTCTGTGTTGGAAAATGTGATTAGTGAAACAGGGTCTCTCGAGAGGAAATATATTTGGATCAGAAGCACAACACCTTGCATTCAAAACACAGATTAAAACTGATTATACAACAACTGAATATATTCCAACCCTTCCCCCAGCATGAGCTATTGGTAATCATTGGAATGTCTGTCAGACAAATCACACTACAGTTAATGAGCGGCGCAACTGTTTGTATAAACCAAAACGGCCCAACAAGTGCATGAGATAATGTTAATGAGCTACGGAAAGCACAGTGAGACTTGTAGCTGTGAGTATAGATGCAACAGTTAATTGTATTGTATTTGTATTCTATCCGAGAATCTTAATAAAACATTTATCCAATACTTATGAGAAAACAAAAAGAAAGAGTATAGGAACATGATCTGAATCTATAAGATTTATTATTGAGTTACATTGTGCCAGAAATGCACACAAATTCACCCCCATGTCAATTGTCCACCAACTGCTCAGAGGTCCTCATGAAAGGCCTCTATACTTCGCAAAGTATGAGGTTATTGATGAGATCACTGGACAGAATAATTTATGTCTTTAAAATTTTACAGCTCATTGATATTTTCCACCTACATCGCAGTGAAAAAACAACAGGTTCACAATACACATAGGCTTTATGATTCATAGTAATCTATCCATCTATCTGTCTATCTGTCTATTTATCCATCCTACCATCTGTATGTCCATCCTGCCGTCTGTCTGTCCATCCATTCATCCATCCATTGATGTGTCTGTTTTTATTTATTTGCTTTACAGTTTTCTCTTCATAGCGCTGGCTCATTTGTTGACTCAGCGTTGTCACAACTGTTTTATGGGACATCGTTACTTTAAGTTTATAAAGGTAGTAATTCACCCACAGCTTTTCATTCACGCTTCAAATGAAGTTTACTTGTTAGCTTGGGTTCAGGAGCAGAACCACACATCTCAACTACACCTCCAGTCACCTGTCAAGCCTAGTTATACCAACCATCAGCACCAACCCATCACACCCCATTTGTCTCATACTACTTGGCCCAAGCTCCCTTTCCTTCATCCATTCAGCTTCCTGCCTCATCTCTTCATCCTCTGCTCCCTCTTTCCTCATCCCTTCCTATTCAATGCGGTGCATACCTCTCCCACATCTCATTCTAGGTACCGTCTAGGGGTCAGTGAAGAGTTTGGGTGAAAAAATGCCTGAGACTGAACTCCCCCATGCAGAGTCCCTCTGCCTGGTCTCCAGCACATCCTCTCAGAAAGGCCTAACAGAAGACATTTTGTCTTCTTTACTCATCCACATACATTCATCAGTACCTCCTGAGTTCCAATAAGCCTCAAACATATAGTTCTGGGGTATTTTGCTAGTGAAAATCAAAAAACTGAGAGAGCAACACCACCAAAATGGAAAAATTGCTAGATATTTTTTCAACATACCCTTAAAATCTAGAGGAAAAAAAATCTTATATATAAATACAAAACATGCTTGTTTAAAAATAAATTTCATTCTTTGTGCAATACACGTTAGCAGCAAACAAAACATATGACACAACA
This sequence comes from Naso brachycentron, assembly GCA_029874485.1. Taxonomy (NCBI): domain Eukaryota; kingdom Metazoa; phylum Chordata; class Actinopteri; order Acanthuriformes; family Acanthuridae; genus Naso; species Naso brachycentron. The sequence continues at coordinate 6,751,423 of JAQFJA010000024.1, forward strand.
CAAGCAAATAAATTGGAGAAACGCTTAAACAAACCAAAACAAAAGGGAGAAACTGAAAGTAAATAAAATAAAAAAAACCACATACACTTATCGTTTAGAGATTTGAACTTGTTTTGACAAGAAAACCTCATCTTTCATAAATTGTGCCAAAGTAAAAAAAAAAAGAGACAAACTGTAAATGATGGGGACACGGCCTTTCGTGGCCGCAATTTCACCCCACTCACTGTGATCTGCCGAGCCTTTGTTTTCCTCACACGGAGCCGTTCAGGCATGACCGGCTCCTGTCCTCCACTTTCCACCTAATCATCACTTCACCTGCTGACAAGGACGCTCATAAAATCAGTGAGTTATTCGACTCAGGTCAATTGAGCTTTTCGTCACGTCATTGCTGAAGGATATTTCACAAATCCAAACACTGACTGATATCATGAGCCAGACGACATTGACCCACAGAAAATGTTTTCCACCCTATTTTGGTTTCGAGGTGAAGAAAATGATGGATTGAAGAAACAAAACTGGTTGATGGATAAAAAAATTACCTGTGTCAGCACAGTAGCATAAGGTTAAGTCAAAATCTCGTCTGTTTTCGGTATTTTTATTCTTTGCTGCATGTTGCTGACTTGAGATGAGTTCAGTGGATCATTGGACAGGAAACATCAGTTGAATTTGTTATGCTTAAAGGGGCTTTTTTTCTTTTTTCTTTTGTCAGCTTGACCTCTTCATCCCAAGAAAAAGCTCTCTGTCTCTGGTCCCTTTACTCTAAAACATTTCGTCCAAAAATAAAAAATAAAGCAGCCAAAAAAGTGGGAGACTGCAACTTCTGGTTCCGCTAAAATTGCCTTCAGCAGTTCTATTGATGGGATTGGGCAAAGTCTTTATTCCAGAGCCAGAAACAGATGTGAAAAATTTATATTTTTCCCCCCCTTTTTTTAAAAAAAACTTTTTCATGCACCAAGCCAGAATGTATGACTGTTTTATACCGATATCAAATCGTAGGATTCAAACAAATGCTGGGGGCTAAAACATTGGACTTATCTTTGGCCAAAACAGCATTAGGTTGAAAAGATACTTAAAAAGAACTTTGCATTGAGCGGGGATCTCCTCTGAACTTTTAATTGACTCAAAGAAGAGTTCCAAATTGATTTTGCAAGATGTTTGAAAAAAAAAAAGCGGGGGGGGGGCACATAATTTAAAACTTGAATCTAAAAGCTTAATGAGATGATTGATTTTTGCTTGGAAAGAGTGTGTGTGCAGAAGAAGACATGCTTGTTAGGCCTACTTAGTATTGATAGTCATATTTTTATTAAGAACTTGTATTAATAATCTTATTCTAATTAGACTACAGCTGCTAC